>CM070057.1:27160200-27504221 GCA_036320875.1 Cotoneaster glaucophyllus
TAAAATACAAAGCTTTTGCTTGAACAAAGTTTTTGTTTTTGTTTTCTTTATTTAATTAGTCTATTTGGACGTCCGGGCAAATAGATTTTTTCTTTCCGCACAAAATACGATTCAATGAATGTTTTTATTTTGTTCGAAATATCAATTTTAGTTAGCGTTAGTCAAATGAATTTAATCGAAGTGCAGACAACCTATAGTCCATGAATGGTGTGTGTATGGTAAGAGTACCTGATTACAAAAACTTCCTTTTTGTTTCTTTTAGGCATAAGGTGGCCCCTTACTACGGACATTACGAAAACTTTATCACACAAGATGAGACCAACGTGGCGCCTCATTAAATCAAAATTTAGAATGTCTTCGACTTTTGCAAAAGGCGACCTCAGATAACGTGATTAGGCAATCCACATTTGTCTTCGACTGACATTTGGTTCACCAAAACAAAATTACAAAGTTGCTCCACAAGAACGGACACAAGTAAAGAAGGTTGGGGAACGTATAATGCTATTCCTTTGTTACAGGTTTCCTAGTATTTCCGATCTTTTACTCTACAAGTACCCTACCGTTGTAACCGCATTCAACATATTAATCAAACCTCTCACTGCTGGACGCTCAGACAGCAAGGCCCTGAGCAATGCCGTCGCTTTTTACTAATTTCAACCATATCTCTTGGCCTTCTTTCCTTGAGCTTCCCTAGAGTAACGGATTCATGAGAATTGC
Source organism: Cotoneaster glaucophyllus (assembly GCA_036320875.1). NCBI lineage: Eukaryota > Viridiplantae > Streptophyta > Magnoliopsida > Rosales > Rosaceae > Cotoneaster > Cotoneaster glaucophyllus. The sequence continues at coordinate 27,160,918 of CM070057.1, forward strand.
CAATCGTGAAACGAATGATTCCATCACCGTGATCTTCCACATCCGGCAGAATCAATGAATCAGATGGACAATTATAAGCAATGTCCATTGCATTATGTGTTGTCCTGGGCAGGTCTTTAATGCGCGATAATACCATTGCCATTTGCCCGCAGGCAGCATCGAGGCGTTCCTCTGTTTCAACTGACTCCGTAATAAGTGTTGAAGTCATGGACTCCAATAACTGAATCTTCTCAGAATTGTCGGTAATGGTAGCAGTCTCAAAGGTGTTGGTGGAAGATGAACTGACAGAACACCAACGGGTGGGTAGATATTGGTCCGGAATATGAAAACAATTATTAGTTGACAAGACACGAAGAACATGCCTGCAAAGGATGCCTGAGAACTCAAACTGATAGCAGGTACAGCTAATGTGCTCTTGACAAGGAATCCAAACCACTTTGCACCCTCCATCTGCCTCAGTATGGTGTCTGACCTGGAAACAACCTTCATCTACTGCAAGAGATGCATATTGTGGAGCCGATACAAGTTCCTCTTGAAGTTTTCCAAATGCATAAGGAGTAAGAACAGAGGCAGCGTGTGATTCAATTGGTGAACCTGTCTTAAGGCAAACTCTCTGCAGTTTCCTTTCGATCTTTTGCTTCGCCCCAACCCGATCATTATAATCAACGACATCAGCTGCCTGTAAAAGTGTTTAGCATGGTAAGAATTTCTACTGAATGTATGAACCAAAAGGCCGGAAAAATAAAATATATAAGAAAAGTTTACAGACTTGCTCTACAAAACGGTCTAGTTGAGACTGTGCACTCAAAAAGCGTTGGATAAAAGCATTAATCGACTCTGACTGACTTGTACTCATGATTCCTGCAAAAAAGTAATTCCTCAAATATGCTAGAGCCCAAAAATTCCGCAGTGCGTATAAACTGATTACATGCTTATTTGCCTGCAGTCCATATTCATTAACCATTTCCCTCCATCTATCTTCAAAATCTTCCACCAAGTCCAGATTAAACAGCTGGTGAAACTCCGCTTTCCAATCATCATAACGAGGACCAAGAAGTACAGAAAACCAATCTGAGAACTTTGCGACGATGTGCCATATGCAAAAGGCGTGCTTCGACCGAGGCATTTCGATAGCAACAGCCTCTTTCAGCCACATGTTATGGTCAGTTAACATTGTCTGTGGAGCCTTTCCTTTCATGAAGCCCAAAAATGTCTGTTTAAATGCAACAGGTATTAGGAACAAATAGAAACCATAAACAAGACATAGTCAGTAAGAAGAGGGTACAAACTCGGTTACAAATTACTTTGTGAGCCAAAGACTGTCGATGTTCATATGTGCTGGAGAGAATAAAAAGATTATGATCATTCCATAATGAATATGCCAATAAGATTCTTACCTTCAGTGCCCAGGAAAAGGACTGCTTATTTTCATCCCGCAGAAGCGCACACCCAAAGAAACAAGTCATTCCATGATTATCCACTCCAAGCCAAATGCCTAACAGCATATCGTGGGCGTCCAACCGATGAGTTGTGTCAAAGACCACCGAGTCTCCAAATTCCTCGTACAATTGAACTGACGAAGAATAAGCCCATGCAATATGTTCCAGTCTGTTGTGACCATCTATTTTAAATTCATACTTGAAATTATGGTTTTCATCTTTCATCTTTTTGCACATTGCTATAAGATCAATTGCATCATTATCTCTATTAACATTTCTAAAAGACTGTAGTAGGTTTCTCACGTCTATCTCAGTAAACGGCAAGCAACCTAGCTTAACACCTTTCTCCATCTCCATCAATCTTAACATTTGCCGCACTGACATCCCAGCTTTTGCAAACATGCATATCCGACTCTTGTCATCAGTAGACATGGAACAGTAGGCGGGAAGGAGACGAACTTCATTGGATTTCAATAATTCGTGGTTATGGATGTTGCTAAAGCCTGTAACACGCCATTCAGGGACATCAAAGTCTGCCCGCTTAACAATCCGCATGTATGCTTGACAACCACATCGTGATGATTTACGATTTCTTTGCATCTTCCCATCTTCGGATGGCTTCATCTGTGGATATCCACCACGATGACAAGTAAAATCCCTCCTTGTCACTCCCCGACCAACACCATCCTTGCCTCGTGTACGATGGCGCCTAATTGAAAAGCCACACTGTTTTGCAAAACTGCAATAAAATTCATAAGCAGCTTCTTGGGAAACAAATCTTTGTCCGACAAAGGGAACAAGATTCACCGAAGTCTGCCGTGACAAAATCGTGTCTTCAGCTGTTTCCTCTATTGTGCCAATGTCATCCTGGGATAAATCTTCCATCCCTAGACTTGTACCTTCTGACATTTCTTTACTCAATACACGAATTAAACTTCAGTTATAAACCTGCAAGAAAAACTTCAATTGCTTAACAGAATGAATACATGTAATCCAAAAATAGCGCGGTCACAAAACCTAAGTCATGCTACCCTAAACCCTTCTACTCCTAAGGATGTAGGTGATATCACAGCAAAATGATAAAGTTCTGGTACAGACAAACATATAAAAAGCATTTTCAAAGGAGGATGATACTTCAATGGCTTCCATAAACCAACTTAACGATATACAAACCCATACACAAACACATAAAGGTCTGCTATTACTCATTCAACTTTTCTTTCTTCGTATATTACCAAACTCAGACACGGGCTTAGTTGGCTCCTCTCTCTAAACCCAAGTTCGAATTCTCATCCCCGTAGTTTAGATGAATTTAGTGCAGATTATTGCTTGTATCAAAAAACAAAATTGTTGATTACCAACTAAACTTACCGGGAGCTATGATCTCCAACTCAATTAAATTTCTCCAAACTCCCAAGAATCTCAAATGGGTCTCTTCAAAAAAATTTCATCCCACACATACAATCTGCTCATCTTCCACCTCACCAACGGTCCAACACCCAATCATATCTCCAATCCACCTGAATCCAACAGAAAAATTAAAAACTAAATACTAAAGAAAATAACGTTTCACCCATGAAAAATAAAGCCACCAAATTACAAAAAATTCAATCAAATTTATAACCTCGAGATGCATTCGTATAAAAAATAGCTTTACTTCATCAATCGAATATAATTTAATTTAATAAAATTGGGGAAAATATATATATAAATACCTGAAATGTGAACGTAACGGTCAATAAGTAACTGAAAATTAAAAGAGCGATAGTGAAAAGAAGAAAGTGGCGGGGAGGCAAGGGAGGGGAGAATAGAGCGCATCCAAGGGAGAACGATAACCATTTAGGCGGAGACAAGCTATCGTGCGCTGTGTGGATGCACGAGGTTATCGAACGCATACGGCGGTTCTCAAGCCGTTAGATCGGCGAGCGATTGAATGGGCTTGTCGTAGGCCCATGATTTGCGCGGGTTTGATGTGCTTTCCTGCGCACCGTGGTGGGGGTGGAACGGAACCAACGGCTGGTACGACTCTACGAGATGCGCGTGTTTTAGTGTGCGCTTTATTGTATGCGGCGTATGTTAGAGCAAACCCTAGATGTTCGGTAATCACTTATGGGCCCCATTGAAGGGCGGGCCCATCAAACGAACATTTGGGTCGGGTTCAGGTTATATAATCTACAATGAAAAGCGATTAAGGCCCGGTTTGGTGACCCTAAACCAGACCCGTTGGTCTATTATTCTCTTTCAAGTTTTGAATTCAGTGGCAAAATCAAATTTAGCTAGCAACATAACTTCTAATTAGGGGTGGGTTCGGTTCGGTTACCGTACCAAAATCCTCGTACCAATTACCATACCAAACTTTTGGTTTAGTAAAATCTATTACCATTACCATACCAAACTTTCGGTATACCGAAGTTCGGTATTACCAAATGTTCGGTTGGCATGGTATTGCCATGGTAATTGCCACTTTATTTTGGACAAAATCTGTTTTTGCTTTGTTCAACATTTCATATTTTTGTTTTTGCTTTGTTCAACATTAGGCTTCCCTAAGCATATACTGAATAGCATTCCTGCTTTAGAATTTCGAGAAACTACTAGTGAAAAGTAGGCTGAAGTTGGTCTCCCATCACCTTGTCCAGTACTAACAAACCCATCTTGAAGATCAAGCCAAGCATCTAAGATGGTCACTGCGGCTGTTATAATTTACAAACCAATGTCTAGAGCTTAGGCTGGCTTACTGTTTACCCATCTTAGTTTATAATCTTTACAGAATACAGCCTAAACGCAGATTGTATAATTCCCATCAGTACTGATCGCAGAAAACAGCCTAACCACAGATTGTATAATTCCTCGAAACTAAACCCAACAACCCAAAAGAAGAAAAAAGGATATGCATCATTGACAAGTGATAACTCTATCAAAAGGTAATGTAATTCCTAATCGATTGAGTCTAATTCCATTTAAAAAATCAATTACCCAATTTATCAATTTAGGGTTTCTAAAACCTTTTTTTTATCTAACTCTTGAGAACTAACCTTGATAGAGGGAGTCGCATGAGAGACGAAGATGAGATGGATGAGAGTGAGTGAGACTGTTCGACAGGACGATGGGAGAGACGAAGTGTAGTCTGTGTAGAACGGCTGAAACTTGAAAGCTGGAAATGAGAGAGGGTATAAATTCTATATTATATTATATTTTTCGGTACGGTACGGTAATACCGTGGTAATGGTATTCATTACCAATACCGTACCACGGAAGTTCGGTATGGTACAAATACCGTACCATTACCGTTGGCACAAAAAATTTGGCACAAAATCGGTATGGCACGGTTGGTAATTCGGTTGGCATGGCAATTTGGCAAAAAATTCCACCCCTACTTCTAATTCGTAATTTGGTTGAATCAAACCGATCAAACTTATAGTACAAAACATACTTGCAAGCGGTTATCGATATCATCACTGATTAATTACTAGCACCAACTATTGGGTATGGAATTTTATACTAATGGTCTTGATGTAATTAATAGTGAAACCATTCATTATAAGCAGTTATTCATTTCGATTAGGGTCCTAATGTTGGACTGTAGATTCCTCAATATGTCATCTTTTTTTATTCTTCAAGATGTCATCTCTTTTGAGATCACTCTTTAGTGTACTTCATGTGTAGCTAATTCCACATTGGTAACACTATTTGATTTGATTTTGGTCTAGTGAATTTGATTCAAGTTTTCAATTTGTGGTCCAAACTTGTAACCCCAAGGTTTTCAATTCGTAATCCCAATTTAGATTTAATCGGTTGAAAGTTAGCCGACTCTGATACCATGTTAAAGTTTCAGAGTCAGTTTAGTGATCCATAACGACATTGTTTTTTATTCCCAACTAAACTACATGCACATATTAATGGGTGTAAAGCTTTTGTACAAAATGTCTCGATGTAATTAGTGATGAAACTAAGCGGATCACCTCGACCTATGGTACAAAAACATGTAAAGTCTTACATACACATATCATAACTATCTTATAATACTAGGTCGAAAATTCTAGTATGTTCATTATTATCTTATACTAATAGTTTCAAAAATTCTAGTATGTTTAGGAGATTTTCTACTCTAGAATTTTTAATAATTACATCTGTATATCATTGTATCTTTGATCCAAAAATTATCTTGAAACATACTAAAAGTAAAAGATTTTCATGTTATATATATTTTTTTTATCTATCACAAAGGCGCAATAATATCAAAATATTAGGTTTCCGTAGCAACCATATCTTTTTCTGACATGAACAGAGTTTTGTGTTATTTTGTTCGCATAGTTAACTCGCAGAGTTTTTTTTTTTTTTTTTTTTTTTGGAGAACTGAATACAATTCAGGGCCAATAGGCCAACAACAAGAACCGAAGGCCTACACAGAGGCAAACAGAAGAACACAGCAGCAAATAAACAGTGAAGAGAGTAAACAAGAAGGACGCCAGAACCAGGGAAAGCGTCGCCCTCCACACCGACAAAAAGATTAATGGGGACAAGGTAAACCATCATTAACCAGAACAAACACCAAAGAAGATGGGGGTCGAGCAACCCAGACAACATTACACATCTCCTGAAGACTAATTGACGCAAGAAAGTCCGCCGCCATATTGGCCGATCTGGGAACCCAAGACCAGCGACAATCTTGGAAAGCAACACCCAACTCCACCACATTGGCAAGGATAGGAAATGCCTCCCAATTGCCATTTTGTAACGACTTCGAAAGGCAAGATATAGATTCCAATGAATCAGATTAAAAAATAACCGCATTTAGGCCCAAAGAAGCGGCAAGCTCACATCCACGAAGCAAGGCCATTGCTTCCGCCGCAGCAACACAGGAGGCCGAAATGGCGTATCTTGCCGCAGCAACAAACACCCCTTCCGCATCCCGCACCACAATCGCAGCAAACCCCGCTTTATTTAGCCTGGACCAGCTGGCATCAACGTTAACTTTAACAAAAGGAGAAGAAGGAGGGGTCCATTTGATAACTGGCCTTAACCTGACCGACTCCACAACCCTCTCAATAACAGGGGCCAACCACGCATTAGTGAACTTAGCAACAAAATGATTGATACCCAACAACACATGCAAAGGATTGATAGGGACATGGTTGAAAACAAACTCACACCTGGCTTTCCAGATATGCCAACAAGAGAAAGCCACATAAGTTTGAACCCACCCATTATTGTCCGAAGAGTCCAAATTGAGGGAAAAACAGAGAGCAGCCAAGCAGCCCAATCCGAGATATCACCTCGAGAGATGTTGTAACTGAGAGCCCCACCAAACCAAATTGTTCTGACCCAAAGACAAAAGAGGAAAATGTGCACAATGGACTCCTCCTGAGAACGGCAGATTGGGCAGATGGGAGAAGGAGAAGAACGTCTGATATAAAGAGCCGCCATAGTAGCAATAGCCTTATGAAGAGTACTCCAAAGAAAATGCCGAACCTTTGGTGATGCCTTGACTTTCCATAGAATCTTCCAGAGCTTCTCCGGGATAGAACGAATGGTGGGGGATCGATGATCACGTGAGTAAATATAGTTTGTTTGCAACGAAGAATAACCAGATTTGACATAATAGGATCCATTTTTATTAGCCGCCCAAATCAACCTATCCTTTCTCAACATGTTTCCTATTGGTAAGTCCAAAATTGCAGAGCATTCCTCAACCGAGATGAAAGGTTGGAGAAAATCAATGTCCCAAGATTTTGTTGATGATCAGATTAAAGAGCTAACCTTGGTGCCTCTTGTAACCGCAACCTCCCCCTAGGAGTGGGATGTCCCAGCGGAAGGGAAGGTAGCCACCTATCAACCCAAATACGAACCTCCTCCCCACTCATGATCTGCCAATGAGCCCCCCGAAGAATTAAGTCCCTTCCCACCAGAAGACTCGACCAAGCCCAAGAGGCGCGGCCCCTTTTTTTAGCGTCCAAAATAGAACACCTAGGAAAGTACCTGGCCTTCATGACTCTAGCCCAAAGCGAATCAGGATCAATAATCAGCCGCCAGCACTGTTTGGCGAGAAAGGCATCGTTGAAGTCCTGAAAATTTCTAAGTCCCATACCACCCATACGCTTCGGAAGATTCATAGTCTCTTTGGAAACCCAGTGAATTTTTCGACCCCCGCAAACATCCCCCCACCAAAATCTAGCTATTAGAGCATCTATCTCCTTGCAAAGAACAGCGGGAAACTTAAAAATATTCATTGGGTAGGCAGGGATGGCTTGAGCAACAGCCTTTATCAACACTTCCTTCCCCGCTTTGGAAAGCAAACATTGTTTCCAACCTTGCAGCTTACTCAAGAGCCGACCCTTAATATAAGCCAAACCAAGCTTTTTAGATTGGCCCCAAATAGCAGGGACTCCCAAATAAGTACCCGGATTCTCCACAACAGTCATTCCCAAAATATTTCCCAACTCCACAGATAAGTTGGTAGGAATATTAGCACCAAAAAAGACACTAGACTTCTGAATATTAATTTCCTGACCCGAGGCAAAACAGTACTTGCGAAGAATATCAACCAGCTACAAACAATTCGACCTGTCCGGCTTGAGGAACAGCAAAGTATCATCCGCAAAAAATAAGTGAGAAATAACCGGCCCAGTAGCACTCATCTTCACACCATCAAGACATCTGGAATCAATAGCTCCCTGTAATATTCTGGAAAGAACCTCACCCACCAAAAGAAACAGATATGGCGACAGTGGGTCTCCCTGGCATAGACCACGAGAAGGGGCAAATTTTTCTCCAGGTTGTCTATTGAGAATAACCGCTAAATTAACAGAAGACACACAACCCATGATAAGCTTTCTCCATAAAATCCCAAAGCCCATCCTTTCCATAATTGTATCAAGAAAATCCCATTCCACCTTATCGTAGGCTTTTTGCATATCCAGCTTAATTCCCAGCTCAAACATGTGCTTAGAGTTCCGACCTTTAAGAAAGTGGAAAACCTCATGAGCAATACCAATACTGTCCTGAATTTGTCTACCTGCAACGAACGCATTCTGCATAGGAGAAACCAAATCCGGCATGAAAGGCTTCAATCTATTCGCCAACACCTTGGAAAGAACCTTGTAAGAATAGTTACATAGACTGATGGGGCGAAACTGCGAGACCGTCTCAGGATGAAGAACTTTCGGAATCAAAACGAGGTGAGTGGCGTTCAACTTATTGGGAATGTCATTGCCGTGAATCAGGGACCCAATCAGATGATTGACTTCGCCCGCTATTTGTTCCCCATAGTTCTGGTAAAAGACTCCTTGAAAGCCGTCCGACCTAGAGCCTTTAGCCCACCCATTTTAAGAGCTACTTCCTTCACTTCCTCCTCTAGAACTGGTGCCATAAGCACTGCATTCATGTCGTCCGTGACTAATGGTGTCAAGCAATCAAGAATCGTCCCTCAGTTCCTATTCCCTCATGATTTGAAAATATTCATGAAATGCTCATCAACCAACCTTCGGACCTGGAAGGGATTCTCCACCCACTCACTATAAGCATTTTTTATTTTCAGCACCTTATTCCTTCTGCGCCTTTGAAGTGTGGTCAGATGGAAGAATTTGGTGTTAGCATCTCATTCCCTTAACCATTTCACCCTAGATCTTTGGTGCCAAAAACTTTCCTCCTGAGCCCCGAGGTCATCTATCAGTCTCGACTTCTCAATAATCTCCTCCATATTAGCGCTCCAATTCATCTGTAATTCCCCCAACTGATCCATCAGGTGCATCATCTGCTGTTCTCTCGCCTTGAACTTATTTCGACTCCACCTAATAAGATTAGAACGACAATCATTAACTTTTTCAGCCACCTTGTCGTAGCACTCCTCTCTCCCTGCCGATCCCAACACTTCCTCACCACTTCTTTACACTTCCCTCATGATTTGAAAATATTCATGAAATGCTCATCAACCAACCTTCAGACCTGGAAGGGATTCTCCACCCACTCACCAGAAGCATTTTTTATTTTCAGCACCTTATTCCTTCTGCGCCTTTGAAGTGTGGTCAGATGGAAGAATTTGGTGTTAGCATCTCCTTCCCTTAACCATTTCACCCTAGATCTTTGGTGCCAAAAACTTTCCTCCTGAGCCCCGAGGTCATCTATCAGTCTCGACTTCTCAATAATCTCCTTCATATTAGCGCTCCAATTCATCTGTAATTCCCCCAACTGATCCATCAGGTGCATCATCTGCTGTTCTCTCGCCTTGAACTTATTTCGACTCCACCTAATAAGATTAGAACGACAATCATTAACTTTTTCAGCCACCTTGTCGTAGCACTCCCCTCTCCCTGCCGATCCCAACACTTCCTCACCACTTCTTTACACTCGGCTTCTTTAGCCCAAAACGCTTCAAAACGAAACAATTTCCTACCCCTTCGAATTTCCAGATCAGTCCTTACGATAAGCGGGCAATGATCCGACCCCAAGATCGTTCTGTGAGTCATAATCGTATTAGGCCATAACTCTTGCCAAATTCCATTGCAAACTCCCTTATCCAATCTTTCCTCCACCAAAGAACCATTCCTCGTACCCCGCCAAGTGAAGGCTGGGCCATTAAAATCCAGATCAATCAGCTCAGAGGAGTTCAAGAAATTCTCAAGATACTTGGGCCGATTGTATAACACCTGAGCTCCTCCTGACTTCTCCGAGTCCCACAGAAATTCGTTGAAATCCCCTCCACATAACCAGGGCAAGCTAGTAGGCAAGAAGTGACTGCACATCCAATTCCAAAAATTGGCCTTTTCACTTCTATAAGGAGTTCCATACACTCCAGTGACCCGAGTCCACATCTGAGTACCTTCCTCCATAACTTTAGCATCAATAATGTGTTTTGAAGAAAAGCTAATTTCAACCTCCAGTGAGTTATCCCACCACAAACTCAAACCTCCCGCTTTCCCAATTGGGGACCCATTAAAGCCATTGAAGAAACCCAAACATCTTCTAACTCCGTCAATTCTATGTCTTTCATTTTTGTCTCTGCTAGAAAAATCATAGAGGGTCTAAGGTTCCTGATTTGCCCGTGAAGGGCCCGAACTACCGGGTCCGACCCAAGACCACTGCAGTTCCAGAATAGGTAGATCATGGCGAGCCTGCGGCTGTTGAAGGCCAGCCGCCACCACCCCCGGACTCTTTGTCCGAACTTTCTGCCAGAATAACAGTCTTTTCCTCATCTACAGTCCCTGCCATAAACTCCCTGGAGTTCTGATGTGTTGCATTAAGTAACCTTTCGCTTCTCCTCATACTGATTATGTCCTCCATATTAGCTGCTTTCTTCCCTTTCCTTACCTCCTCGTCCCCTAAACTTTTCTTCTTCTTCAAGGCAGTTTGCATCATTTCGAGAAACTGCAGGTTACCTCCCATTTTTGAATGACTAGCTCCAGCCTGATATGTATATGGGACCACCGATTCCGGACTTTGGGAATCCTTCGTTGCCTTTACACAACCCACACTGCCCTGCAAAGAGATCAAATCATCATTCATTTCTTCAATTCTAACCAACTGGTTGTATCCCACCTGCCTTGGGATGATAAAGTTGGGTGCTACTGGGAAAGTATCTTGGCGAAAGGGCCATGAGGATGGCCCTTCCCTCTCCGATATCAACCAATGCTTTGTGAGATCCAGTGGCCCTTCCACCAACCGTGGCCTTCTATGCCACTTCTTCCTACCATGATGTTGTTGATTGAGGTTCCAGACGTTTTCATGCACAGTAGCCATATTACTCGCCTCTCCCTGTTTACGCCGTTCCTCAGTATTGAGCCTTTCGCACGTGGATAGAGTTGGGCCACCTCTCACAGCCCCTACCTGTCTTCTCTCACCCATTCCACCAAATATCAGTCTCCTCTGCTCCACTTCGTCTCTGATCGGCCCTGCTTTGATCCAATCCCCATACTCAACATTGCCTCCCTGCTGTAGTTCAAAGGAACACTCGTTATTAGCATGGCCTATACGTCCACACGTATAGCAAAAGTATTGTAATATTTCGTATCTAAACTCCACCCAAGTGTCTCTATTAGTTTCCCTTCTCAACCAGCATCCAATAACCAGTGGATTTGCAGTATTAATATCGACCTTCGCCTTTAGGAACCCACGAGCTTTGGTTGGGTCCTCAAGCTCAATAAACTCACCCACATTCTCCATTAGGTGTTTGATATTGGCTTTCGTAGATAGGCTGAGAGGAACCCCTCTAATCTGTATCCAGAAAGGTACAATCTCCATCCTGACCTCCTCCAAAGCAAGTTCGGGGGACCACATATGCACAGAAAAAATCTGCTTCATCACTGCCCACGGAGCTTGGGTTAATATCCTTGTTGCCACACTTTCGTCGCGGACCGTAATGACAAACAAATTGTCCTTGACCCACTTTATATTCACCTCCCCGAAGTCCTTCCAGGCCGACCGAAGAATATTCCTGATCCCCCACTTATTCAATTTCCTGTCAACCAAAGCCGTACCCACTAGCCTTACTCCATGTTCCATTGAGGACAAATCCATAGATTGCTCCAAATGGACCACCAAATCTTCAACCTCTTGCCGAGCCATCTGACTCCACACCACTCCTATTGCTCGATACGTTATAAAATTTGGGTACCAGGGGAATGAAAAGCTCACATTCTCAGATCTCTCCTGATAAGCACACTTCCACTCTGATCTCCCCCAATCTACCATTGAAGACTTTTGTAACAAAGCCAATATCACAATAAAGACAATAGTTTGGGTATACCTACCAGTGCGTATCATCAAATCTGTAGTGCTTTCAGATGTCGAATCGCAGGTAGGTATGCTTTCCTCTTCCTCATTAATTGCCAAAATTGAGTGTGGCCAAACATCCCCTCTTCTTTTACCAGATCGTACAGATCTGATACATCCCAATTTAACATGCCCACCTACCATAATAACTTCAATCTCTAAAAAACGCCCATCCTCACAATAACTCTGGTAGGTTGAGATAAAGGTAGGAATTAAAGAGAGTAGACAGAAGAGTGAATGGGTCTGAGGATGGCTGGAACAGGATGTCAGTTCCAGCGAAGGTAAAGTAGATCTGACAGCGAGAATTGAAAGCACACTGAAGGAGAAATAGATGAAGACTTTTAGAGCAATGCACTTGCAGAGACTTAAACCAGGGAACTGGCTACATACCCATGGAAAACCAGGGGAACGGGGCTTGCACTGCGGCAAACTCTCACGGCGGAGAGAAGACTCTTGCAGAGTTTTGTGTTACTAGTTGGTGATTAGAAAGAAGGATGATCAGCAAGTCCATACATATCCGATCAGAGAGTACTGCACGTCTGCAACCCTACCTTCCAAAAAACTAGAAACTTGAAAAGAAGCCCATGGGGACCAAATTTAACGATTAAATATAGACAGAGGAATCAAAGCTGACGAGCAGAAAACATTGTCCGTGGGATCTATATGATTGAACCTTGTCAAAAATACCATAAGAGCAACTCCACCGTTGCTAAGGCCTCCTGGGCTATTCACTATTTAATCCACCTAGTGAACAGTAACTGCCCTTAATGAACAGTAACTGCCTTTTGCATCTTCACCCTTACACTGAATATCCTTGGCAATAGGCAATAAAATATTACTATTTTTTTATTTATAAAATAATACAAAATAATTTTATTTGTAATTTCGGATAAGATTTTTAATCGTTCTTGTTGCGCCACGTGTCATTATCCGAAAAGACAATTATTGGTGATGGATTTCGATAAGATTTTTATCTAATGCCGTTGTGCCACTTGTCGTTACATTTTCAGAATCGTTGAAGATAGATTTCCGATAAGTAATTTCCAACGACTGGACATCGATTCTTTGGTTCTTTTCCCACCAATCTTCTCAAGAAAATTGGTATGAATAAGACTCGACATTTCTCGCAACTGCATCTCATTACCCGTAATCAGATCATGAGTAACTTCAACCCAGCTAGTACACAACGCAACATCTTCAATAAGCATCCAATTCGTACCTGCATCAGTAGTCATTTTGTTGGAAAAAAATTGGATTGAAACATTGAGAGAAAGATTGGAATGTGGTTGAAAGTAGTTGAGAAAATATGAAATTGTGGTGTAAGGTAGAAGATAATGAGAAAGTATTTAAAGAAAAGTAAAATCAAATTTTTTTTTCGGATTTTTATTAATTTTTTACATTTTTAAAATTTTTTATTCACCTAATTAATCTCTGCTGTTGGATTAAAGAAAATTTGAATTCCAACACTCCAGATTGTGCCACATGACACAACGGTAAGATTTTTGATTTTTTTTTTAAATTTTATAAAGGCGAATAACGTGGACTGTTAATCTCAGATCCAACAGCTGAAATTAAATAAGGTTTTTTAATTTTTTTTACTGTTGGAAATCCAACGGTCCAGAAATTGTAGCTGTTGAAATCCAACGGATGTGGGGAAGCCACGTGGCCTCCCCAACGGTAACATTTCCGAGTGTGCCGCGGGCCCTAGGCCTGAAATTCTGTCGGATAACGCGCGCCCACGCTCCTGACGCAAAAAATATAAAAAATATGGCTGACGTCGTCCTGATGTCAGCCAACGTCACATTCCCTTCGGGCGCGCTCGGGCCGGCAACTCGTGCCGGGCCTCTCCCTCGGGCCTGCTCGGGCTCGCTTGCCAGCACACGTTGAGCTTCATCACTCGGACTCTTTGGCCCTGTTCCTGCGTTTATCCCTTGGGCTTGAGCACACGGTGGAGGTGCTCTAACAAATAAATGACTACTTAGGCCGGCATGGCTTCGCTGCCTCACCATTCGTGGACGAGACGAGGTTAATTTGGTGGACCATATGTTCGAGGATTGAGTTCTTTACACATGGAAATCTTTGGATATTACATGCCAAATATTGGTAATGGTGCATTATTCATGTTGGTTTGGGCTCCACTTAGTGAGAAGTTTAGGTGGAGATTTTTCTGACAAGTGACATGTTACACGACATAAAAATTTGTCACACATGAGATACTCTTTACAGTTTTATTTAAATTTGTTATTAAAATCATACGGTTTGATTTATGATACAGTTATAATCAAAATTATGTATATATATGTATATATATTTTTTTTCTTTCTTTCAAATCTTCTACTTCCACTACCAAACTTATATTTCAACAACAAATTCAAACAAATTTAAGTTTCCACTACTAGATCTACAAAATTAGTGATCGGTGGTTGACGAAGATTAGAGAAAGGAAGTAACAAATGTCCCACCCAAAAATTGCTTTAGCACCTCAGTGGACTTGCAAAACCCGTGGTGTTGAGTTACCTGCTCAGAATAAGGGAATTGGATCCCATCCGGATCCACTTTGTGGGGATCCTAGGGATCCCCACATATTAGCCATTCATTGTGTATAGTGCGGTGATAAATTATTTAACTTTTTTTATTTAAAATTAAACACAAATAGTATCTGACGAAAACTGGCAGCACGATGTACGATGAATCACTAGGATGTGGGGATCTCTAGGATCCTCAAAAAGTGGATTCGGAAAGGATATTTTCCCTAGAATAAGGATCACCCAAAAATTTTAAAGGTCTCTATGGATGCAAATTTCTTCCTTCTTGTTCTTGAACGAAAATGCACCTGCAAAAACAATTAACACCTTAGGTCAAGGCCAAGAGCCTCATGCGCCCAAGATGAATTTGAGGGGGGCTTTGGACGAAGAACCTCCGATGCCAAAGTTAGAATTTTGAAGGAAAAATGTTTGGAGAATTTTGTAAGAGGATTCCACTTATGGTTTTGGAGAAAATGAGGTGGTATTTATAGGGGTGGCGCCGGCCCTATTAGGAGAATGGGGACTGGCCACATTTGGTGTTAATTGCAATCAATTAGCTAATCAATAAATTAATGGAGTGATAAATAATTTAACTAGCTAATTAATATATTTTGAAAGAAATAATTTGGGAGTTACCTTGTGGAGAGGATTTGATGATGATGGATGAAATAGGTTTTGAATAATTACCTATTTTGATCATTTTTTACCTTGATTGAGCCATGATTGTCCGCTGCTTGCGCGTAGAAGCTTCGGTGTGCCTCGAGGGTAATTTAATCTTTTTTTTTACCCTAGAATCCACATGTTGCCTCCATATTTTTCTCGATTATTTTTGGCTCCACAAATGCCCCCACGCCTGTTGGGTTGCTCGCAGGAAAAGGCAGCAGGTGTAGAGATCTTCTTGCTTTAGGAAACATAGGATTGTTTCCTATTTTGATGTTGATTCCCTCTTTAATTGGAAATTAGATTCTTTTAGGAAAAGGAAATAAATTTCTCTCAAAGCCTATTTAAGTCTACCTAAAGTAGATTATTAAATCAACTTTGGAGATCGATTTATTTTTCCCTACAAGAGAGAGAAAGCTTAGAGGATATTTATTCCCCCTCCCTTAGTAATCTTCTACATCTTGCCCGTGCAAAGGATTATCTTTCATTGTTTGCTTCGTCTTCTCGCCACTTCAAGGTAAGGAAAATTAATTTCTTGTCTTCTTAATTTTTTGGGAGCCTCGAGGCTTGAAATTGACTCGACAAGGGTTGTGGAAGTTTGAGAAAGTGGTTGTCGTGGGGTACCCTTGGCGTGATGGTGGCTCGGCGCGCGACTAGTAGGCTTGGGTTTTGGGTCACCATGGTCTGGACCCTTGTGTCTGGGCCGTATAGAGAGATGAGGCCAGCACGGGCTGGGTTCCCTTGGTTGTGGTCTTTGGGCCGTGATGCCTGATGCCTCTTTTTCTTTCTTTCTTTTTTTTTGCTGGGCTTGGGCTCGTGCTTGAGGGAAAAAAGAGAGGGAGCAGCCGAGAACCTTTTTGAGCCGAGGGGCCTACTGTGCAATGCCCTCTTTCCTTTTTTATTATTTTTTTGAGCAGCCATCTAACGAATTTTCTTCATGTCTTTATAGAATTTCTTCGAGTATGTCTTCCTCAAGCCACAAGAATGATGACGGTGTGTCGCCATTGTATCATCAAGGTGGGTCTTTGAGCAAGGTAGGCTACTTTAAGGTTGCTCACTTCAAAATTGGCTCCGATGACTCGTTTAGGGACTTTCTCGAGGCATATTGGCATGCTATTCCATCAGGGGTGCGAGTGAAGCGCGTCAAGGATGGTAACATCCGTGAGCCATGCGGTGGAACTTGGAGAGCCATCAAGTTCCACCCTTACTATTTTGTGTTGGGATTTACTTTTCCCATGCCGTGTTTCTTCCAAGAAGTGCTTTGCTCCATGAAGTGTGCCCATGCTCAATGCTCTCCAAATGCGGTCTCTATGATGGTGGGATTCCTTAATCTAAGCCAATTCTTTGACTTAGATCTAACAGTCAACGAATTTTAGTACTTTTTTTACATAGGCCACATCGAGGGAGTTGGGTAGCTGCGATCCCGCCATAGGCTCTTCGATCATTCGAGCAAGGGAGATCATGACTAGGCCAAGGAAACTTTGGAGATAAGTGAAGAGTGGGAGCCTGATTCTTCCCCCGAGCTGTGTGTTCCAATGGTCTTTATATCCGGTAAGTAGGTTGCTTAATCTCTCGGCTGCTTCGTATTTGTGCTAAGCTGTTTTTTAATTTTCTGATTGTCTCCCGTTGTTTTTGTAGATTCAGAATTCGGCTTAACTCCTAAGATTTCTCGGGACATGAAGAAAGTGTATGTCGCTATGGGTATCCCTTCCGAGTATCGTGAGTGGAATTGACTACTTAGTTCTCTTCGTCGGGAGAAATGTGGGCTACCCCCAAGAAATGAGATAAAGCAGATTAAGACGGAGGCATTAACTCGTCCGATTATCGTTATGGAGCCCACTATAAATGAAGGTGGGAAAAAGAGACCTTCCCCGTATGCTCAAGAGACGCCGGCTGAAAAAAGCCAAAGACTTCTTCTGCTGCTCCCACAGGTTTGCCGGCTGCTCCAAGTTTGTGATTGACTTAACTTCTCCCAAGGGTGAGAAGGATAAGGCCACTAGATTCGTGCTGGTGACGCATGCCGTTCCAAAGATGGCTAGTTCGATTGCTGATAGGATTGCTCATTGTAAAAGTTCCTTCGTGCCTCTAGTGCCGAAATTTATGCCAAAACGTTCGACTGAGGCTAAGTCTGGTTCACCTTTGGAGAGGCTTTGTAAGATCTCACGCCGACTAACGGAGGGGGGGTGATGTGCCTTATATGTACATGCCCACCTCCATATAACACGAGGCATTTTGGGAGCTCAATGGCTTCGGGTTCCATAGGAACTCCGGAGTTAAGCAAGAATAGGCCAGAGAATTCCCAGGATGGGTGACCCACTAGGAAGTTCTGCTCGCGTGAGTTCCCAGAAACAAAACCGTGAGGGTGTGTTCGGGGCCTAAAGCAGACAATATCATGCTACGGCGGAGTCAAGCCCGGGTTGTGGTGGTGGAGCTCGGGTTGGGATGTGACAGGCTTGCTATTATGAAGAGCGAAAATATGCCTTTGCTTGCTAAAATGGGGCCAAAACCCATTCCCTTTGCTGCTGAGACCGATTCGTCTGCTGAGAAGAATAAGATTGCTCGTGTGTGTAAGATCCCACATCGATCAACGGAGAGGGGGTGATGTGCCTTATATGTACATGCTCCCCTCCCTATAGCACGAGACCTTTTGAGCGAGAGCATTCCTGAGATGTGTGACGCACTGGGAAGTTTTCATATGAGTTCCCAGAAACAAAACCGTGAGTGAATGGTAAGCCCAAAGCGGACTATATCATGCTACAGCGGAGTTGAGTCTGGGATGTGACAATTTGGTATCAGAGTCATTCTGCCGTTCGGTGCGAATGTGTCGTAGAGGACGCAGGGTTCCCCTTAAGTGGGGTGGATTGTGAGATCCCACATCGACCAACGGAGGGGGGTGATGTGCCTTATATGTACATGTCCACCTTCATATAGCACGAGGCCTTTTGGGAGCTCAATGGCCACATCGACCAATAGAGGGGGGGTGATGTGCCTTATATGTACATGCCCACCTCCCTATAGCACGAGGCCTTTTGGGAGCTCACTGGCTTCGAATTCCGTAGGAACTCCGAAGTTAAGCAAGAATGGGCCAGAGCATTCCCAGGATGGGTGACCCAATGGGAAGTTCTGCTCGCGTGAGTTCCCAAAAACAAAACCGTGAGGGAATGGTAAGCCCAAACCGTGAGAGAATAGGTGACCAGATCTGCTCGAAGACATGAATATGTGTGCTAAGTTTGTTGATAGCGTCAAAGGGGTTGTTGGCCCAAGTTCATTTGCGAAGCATACAACGGAGTATATAAGAACTGCTCTGATAGCTATGATCCTTGATCAAGAGGATACCAAGGCTGCCAAAGAGGTGGCAAAAATCGTGGCAGCCGAAGCTTACTCCTCGGCCGAGAAAGTCAAGAAGTTGGAATCTGAGCTTGCTACTTTAAAAGGGTCTAATATTTTTGCCCCCACTTCTCTGCAACTTAAGACCGCTTGCCAATAGATCGTGGATTTGAAGACTAGGCTTGACGCGAACCAAGTAAAGTATAAGTGCAGAGAAGTAGATCGGATGTTACATACCTCATATTCAAGACCTTGAGCGTGCCGTCTCTGAGCTTCGCTCCGCTACTTAAACAAAGGATGAATAACTGATCGCTGCTTATAACCAAGTGATCCATTTCAAGAAGGTCGTTGATAGGCTTGAGCCTCAAGTGTTGGAACTTCAAGGTGTTTTGAAGATCAACGACAGTCTGAAGAAAGAAGTGGAAGAGCTGCAGCGGGTCCGTGCTTTTCTGCTCGAGGAGAATGAACAGTTGAATGGTGAGAATGCTGGGTTTGAGGCTTCATTTACTCAGAGTCAAGCTGATTTCTACAAGCTGGGTTATGTAGACCATATCTTTGGGTGGCCGTCTGACTTTGAGTTTTATGGTAAAAAATTCGAGACCTTCTCTATTTCTCCGGAAGACTTGCTCGAGTTTACTATTAAGGCTTATATTGGTGAAGTAGTCGGAGAGGTTGGTGCCCAAGCTAGGGCAGCTGGGGGTAAAGCGTCGGATGGTGCCGCTGCTGAAGGTGTGGCGACCGAGTAGTCGTGGGATGTCCAAGCTGCTGAAGAGTAGTCTTCTAGGTAGCCTTTAGGATTTTCTTTGTTTTCATTGTTGTTTTTGCTTTACTTGAACTCATTCGGTCTTTGCTAGTTGTTTATCAATTTTGCTAGAAAATTTAATAAACTTGTTTCTTTCGCTTTTCTCCATCTTCGCTTCTTTTGTTCATGCCCTAACCTTTAGACTTTATAGACTAGTGGCAGACGTGCTACCTTTTTATAAGTAGACAGGCCCGCATAGCCAATGCAGTCGTAGGTGTCGGTGTAGAATGTTGCAAAATTATTAGCCATAGGGTTGGCAGCCAAACGCCTTACTTACAGAAGCAGAAAAGTCCGCGTAACCACTAGGCTGTTAACCTTGGCATTCTTTAATTTCGTAGGTTGTGTAACAAGTATCACGACACTTTAGGACTTGGTGTATGTCGTTCTATGCTTGGCAGAGGTGAAGCTTATCGACTACGTAGCATGTCAACAGTGGATAAAGCTTCGTATATGACCTTTCACAAGAATGTGCAGTTATATAAGTCTAGCGAGGCTTTATTGCTCGAATGGTAAACTGTAGGCAGTCTTCCGGAAATTGTAGGCTACCTTAGTGCACTCGGTAGCAGCTTTAAGGTTCCAGGGTAGCTGTCCATATGGCGTATTGGTGTTATGTGTACCCTCCGTCTCTAGGGCCCGGTTCCCCACAGGTTAGGCCAAAAGACCTAAATTCTTCAGTTAGCTAAGTCTTGAAAAAGACCATTGTGGTTACTTCTAGGAATCCCAGCGCAATCCATCGTGCATACAGTTATACTAGGGCAGCCTGGCTCATCCACGTCTTGATATTCAGAGTGTAGAGTTTATCTTCCCTCTTTGGAGAGCAGACCCATGTGGGTGCTAAGGGAATTGGTTTACCCTCTCGCACTGGAAAGCATGGTTAGTCCATCGGGGGGTGCAATTCCTGTGGTGAATCCCTAAGAAGGGTGTGATCTTCTTTTGAAGTGCAGGAGTGATCAGTTGTTGTAGACATGTAGTCGAGCCAAGTTGTAAATTACTTCTGAATTCCTTATTGAAAAATGAGTGAAACGAACGAAAAGTTAGCTGTAAAGTAGAGACTACATAACAACTGGATAATCATCAGCTCGCGATGCGGTGCCCGTTGAGTTGCTTGAGTTCTTCGGGCTTTGATGTAGTGGGAGGTCACACATGATACTTCCTCAGATTGTAGGCGTTCCACTGTTTTCCGATCTCTTTGTCGTTCATGGTGGCGAGGGTGTAATTACCCTTGCCCCTTACTCTGCTGATCTTGTACGGATCTTCCCATATGGGATCCATCTTTTTAGAGCCTGATGATGGCTTTTCTTAGGACTAGATTTCCAGGTTAGAACTGCCGGATCTTGGCACTTTTATTTTAGCTGGAGATGAGTTGCTACTGGTAGGATGCGATATGAGTGATGGTCTGCTCGTGCTTTTCCTCTGCCAGATCTAAGCTCGTGGCCATCTCCTTACTGTTCTACTCAATGCTTGGCAGTAGAATGCTGATACTTGGCACGATGACATTGGGAGAAATGATTTCTTCTGAGCCAAATGCCAAAGAGAAAGGAGTCTCACTAGTTGCTCGTCTTTTGGTGGTGCGATATGCTCATAGACATCCCGGGAGTTCGTCTGACCATTTTCCCTTCTTGTCAGAAAATGACTTCTTGAGGCAGTCAAGAATTGTCTTGTTGGATGCTTCGACCTGCCCATTGCCTTAACGATATCTCGGTGTGGACATGTGCTGCTTGATGCCATACTTTTGGAAGAACTTCGCCAAATCTTTGCCCACGAATTGCGGGCCGTTGTCGGCGACGATGGATTGAGGGATGCCAAATGGACAAATGATGTTCCTCTATATGAAACGCTCTATGTCTATATGAGTTGTGGTTATCATGGGTTCCACTTCTATCCATTCGGTGAAGTAATCGGTTGCCACGATCATCATGCCTCTACCCCTAGTAACGGGCAACATTGGCCTTACCAGGTCGATTGCCCACTGCATGAACGGCCAAAGACTCGTCTACGGGTGTAGTTCACTAACAGGCAATGCTGGTACCTGCTTATAGTGTTGGTAGCGGTCGCAATTTTGTACCAACTCCTTAGTAACTTGGTGCATGGTAGGCTAGTAATAGCCCGCGTTAAGAACCTTATGTGCTAAGGATCAACCTCCATAGTGATTTCCATAAACGCCTACGTGGATTGAGCTTAGAACCTTTAGGTCGTAGGGAGACGCTAGGCAGCGGAGATGTTGTTTGGTGTAGGATCTTCGGACGAGAATGCCGTTCCACATGTAGTAGCATGCTACCTTCATTTAGAGCTTTCTAGACTCCAACCTTTCCGTGGGGAGTGTGCCATTGACCAGGTAGTTTATAATAGAACTTTGCCAGTTAGGAATTATACTAACTTGTGTCACTTCGGTTGATGGCTTCGCCTCTATGCTTAGCTTGTCTAGATACTCCACCAGAATAGAGCGTTTGAGTTGGTGGTCAAGGGCGGAGCCTAGGCTGGCTACAGCGTCTGCGTGGGCGTTGTCTGCCCGTTGAACTTGAGTGTGAGTGTAAGTTTGAAATGCCTCAAGTTGCTTGCATACTTTTTGTAGGTATTGCATCATCCTTAGATGTTTTGCCGTGTACTCCCAAGTAGTCTGGCTGGTGATTAGCTAGGAATCAGAATGAATTGCGAGCTTTTTCATCGTCAAGTCTTTCCATTCGGAGGCCTGTTAGTAGGGCCTCGTACTCTGCTTCGTTGTTGGATGCTTTGAAACCTATAGTGATCGCCTGCTTGAGCATTGAACTGTCTGGGGTGACAAGAACCATGCTTGCTCCCGAGCATTTATAGTTGGATAAGCCATCGACATCCAAATGCCAGAAGTCTCCGTTAGGGGGAGCAGGTGCGGCTAAGGTGAGCTAGGCTATTTCTAGGGCGTCGTTGGGCCACTTTGTTGCGTCGCCTAGGCTGGGCGTGAATTCTGATATGAAGTCCGCCAAGGCTTGGGCCTTTATCGCCATGCGGGGTCGGAAAACTAAACCATATTGGCCAAGTTCCAACGCCCATTTCATCACTCGTTAAGAATCATCTGGACCATGTATGATTGATCGTAGAGGATATTAAGTCATGACGATGACTGTATGAGCTTGAAAGTATGGTCTGAGCTTTCGAGCCACAACAATTAGCGCCAAAATTAAATTTTCGATCTTCGGGTATCTAGTTTTCGCATCGAGAAAAGCTTTAGAAGTGTAGAATACAACCAGTTGGGCCCTTAGCTCTTCTCGGTTGAAGGGGGTTGCTCGTTCGGTCATGCTTTAGATCTTTTTCAAGGTAGTTGGAGATTTCATCTCTAGGATGGCTTGGATTTGTTTAGGATATGCCTTGATTCCTCGTTGGGTTACTAGGTACCCTAAGAATCTGCCTGAAGATACTTCAAATGTGCATGTGATGGGATTGAGCTTCATCTTGTACTTTCTAAGGATGTTGAAAGTTTCTGCCAGGTTGCCGATGTGGTCTGACCGCTGCTTGCCCTTCACCATGATGTTGTCAATGTAGACCTTCATGGTTACTTCAAGTTGCTTCTTGAACATCATGTTTACTAACCTTTGGTAAGTAGCTTCCGCGTTCTTGAAGCCAAAAGACATGACCTTGTAGCAATAGGTGCCTCGCTCGATCAGGAACGCGATTTTCTCTTTGTCAGGCTCGTACATGGCTATTTGGTTGTAGCTGAAGTAGGCGTCTAAGAAACTGAGCAGTTGGTTCCCATAAGTTGAATCTGCTAATAGATCGATTCAGGGAAGTGGATAAGGATCATTTAGGCATGCTTTGTTGCGATCAGTGTAGTCTACGCAAACCTTCCATTTGCCCTTATCTTTATTCTTTAGTAGCACGACGTTGGTAAACCATGCTGAGTGTGCTACCTCTTCTATGAATCCAGCCTCCAGTAACTTGTCAATTTCCGTTTTGATGATCGTCACTCTTTCAAGTGCGAAATGCCTTCTTCCTTGGATCACCGGTTAGCAGCGGGGTCGACGTGCAACTTGTGGCAAGCTATCTCATGATTGATACCGAGCATGTTGAAAGGTGACCATGTAAAGACATCACGATTTTCTTTAAGGAAAGTTGTGAGTTATTCTTTCTCGGTTGGGCTTAGACGTGAGCCGATTCTAACCGCCTTTTTCGGCTATTGGGGATCAAGAATGATGTCCTCGTCGTCCTCTTCGGGTTTCCATCCTATATCGCATGCTTGGGTACCATCTTCTTGATCCACTTGCTGTAATTATTATTGGGTAGCTTCTTTGTCCTTTCAGACCTCGGTAGCCTTTACGGGGGTAAAAGTCTTATTCTTTGATTCCTTCAATACTTGCATAGTGCCTTGTCGAGATACGGCCTGGTCAGACTTGATTTCTTTGACTCTTCATCCCGGGACGCGGAATCATATTTTTTGATACTTGATGGAAGTGACGGCATCCAGCTTGATCAACCAAGGTCTTCCAAGAATCTCATTGTAGGGATATGGGTCGCTTACGATCGTGAACATCTGCTTTGAGACAATTGGAAGTGTTTTCATATCAAGCATGATGTGGCCGATGACAGTCGAAATGTGCCCGTTGAATCCGATGAGTACTTCCGTTCGGCGTATGATTGTGCTTTCCAGGCCCATCTTCTGAATTACTGAGAGTTAAAGTAGGTTGACTGCACTTCCATTGTCGACCATCATATTGTCGACTATAGCATGGGCTAGTTGGACAGATACTACTAGTGCGTTGTCGTGTGGGAAGTCGATGTCTTCTGCATCCTGCTCGATGAAACCAACGATGGGTCCAGGTTGGGTGTCGACTGCTTAGCCCAGTGAAACTAGTGGAGCTTGCTGGATCTTCCTCTTTTTGGAGTTGTTGGTGGTCCCCAATTGTTCGAATTTGACGAATATGCTATTGATCCGAATCGTCTTGGTTGGCGGCTCTTCGTCGTCGTCTACGTTCTTTCTAGGCTGCGCAGCTGGCTTGTCCAAGTATCTGTCGACCTTTCCTTTTTTTCACAAGCTTATCCAGGTAGTTCTTCCAAGTGTAGCAGTTGTCGGTTGTGTGACCAAGTCCTTAGTGGAATACGCAATACTTGGTGTGATCCAACTCAGAAGTATATCCCTTTGATTGTTTCAGCAATTTGAACCATGGCTTGATCTTGATGTCACGAAGGATTTGGTGGATCGGGATTGAGAACTTAGAGTAGTTCCTGGTTGTTGAGCCTTCATTGGTCGTGGGTCGGTCACTTAGTTTGGCCTCCTGCCTGTTTTTGCTAGACTGCTTCCAGTCCTCATTCTTTTGAGCCACTGCTGACTCTTTTCGAGTCTGCTCGGGCGCCTTGTCTGCTTGTCGAGCCTCATCCCAAAGTGCATGCTTGTCCGCCAGAGCGAAACATTCTGCCAGAGTTAGATCTTCTTTCATGATCAACTCTCTGAACAGTGGGTGGTCTGCTATGAGTCTTTTTTGGAAGGCTGCACTTGCTATCGGGTCGTCACATCCGACTATCTTCGCCGTATCTGCTTTAAACCTCTTCACGTAGTCGCGGAGCTACTCTTTTAGGTTCTTCTTCACGTTGAATAAGTGGTCAGACTTTTTCTTGATCGATCGGTAAGATGAGTATTCTTTGGTGAAAACCAAGGAAAAATCATCAAAACTCCTGATGGATCGTGGTGGCAGGATGTGAAACCAATCTTGTGCCTCACCTTGTAAAGTTGTGGCGAATATCTTGCACATAAAGGCATCATTGTTTTGATAAAGGACCATCGTGCTTTGGTAATACTTCAAGTACCTATCTGGATCTCCATCTCATTAGAAAAATGTGAAATGGGGCATGCTATGTGTGGAGGCTCTGCCTGCTCGATCTGATCTGTGAAAGGTGATCTGCACATATTGGTCATGTCTCGTCGTAGTGCTTCATCGACGACTTCATTGATTTAGAAATCATGCAATCGCTCGTTTAAGAGCCTCTCTACCTCTTCCTAAATCTACCTTTGTTGGGGTAGCGGCGCTCTCGGCTGCCCCTGGTCTTGTCCTGCCAATCTAGGCTGCCATTCTACATGCTCAGCTCGTGTGGTTCGTTCCTAGCAGTGAGGGAATTCTTCGCAGGCTACCGGTTGAACTTTAGCCGGATTGAGTAACTACTTCTCTCCGTCCGTTATGCTGCCTACTCCGATGTGATGTGGATAATGCTCCTTGCGGGCCTAGACACGAATGAACGTTTCGCCTGGAAGGCTGCTTATGTTGATTATCGAAGTGTAACCCTAACCGTGAGTGTATGCTCATATGTGGGCCTAGTCGAGAGTGCACGCTCCTTTGCGCACTAAGATGAGAGTATGCGCTATCTCGGGGGCCCAATCGGGAGTGTACACTGCCCAAATGCTCGATTCGTGGCTGGTCGAGTGGCTATTTGCCGGGATGCTGCTGGAAAGGTTCCTTGTCTACCCTTGTCCTACTTCAGGACACCTCGTCTAGGGCACGTTGCATCTCGGTGTGCTGCAAGAGCTGATTCACCAAGGTTATCTATTGTGCGAGGGCACTCGTCAACTCTATGACTTGTAGAGACAAGTGTTGCTCGCCATTCAGATTGGAAGAGCTTGGAATGAATGCATCTCATTGAGCAGTGGAAGTATGGTAGACTCCGAGCGCAAGATTCGAATTGGGGAATGTCAAATATGCGGAAAAATGTGGTGAAAATGCTCCTGGTTCAATCGTAGGCCAAGAAATTTGAAGTCAGGACGGTTGAACTAATCTTGGGCCGATTTGGGTTGCTTGGAAGGCCACAGGAGCAGGCTAGGCCACGGGAGTGGCTGCTCGGCGTGTGGCGCACGCGGGTGCGAGGCTAGGGCTCGCGTTGGATTTGGGCTACTCAGGCCGGCTCAGCTAGGGCTTGGGCCCTTGAAGGTTGAAGTGTCACGGCTTGGGCCGTGGCAGTGGCGCCATGGGTTTTGTCGAGGGTAGCCACCGTGGTGGTTTCTACAGTGATGCCTCGTGGGGGTGGTGCCGCTCCTCTCATCACTGAGTTGAGCCTTGTAGATTGCCACGGTCCTAATTCTTGAACATTGAAATTTCCGTTCGTTGAGGTTTCCGAATCTCTTGCCGTTGTACTTTTCTTTTACGTTTTATCAAAGAATTTTTAGAAATAAAAATTCCAAGAATAAGAACGTATGAAAAATCTACAAATGAACAAGAAAACGACAAACCTTGAATGCGAGAGTCTTCTACGAATATGTGACTCAAACTCTCAATGAAAGCACCAATTTGTGGATGCAAATTTCTTCTTTCTTGTTCTTAGACGAAAATGTACATGCAAAAACAATTAACACCTTAGGTCAAGGCTAAGAGCCTCATGCGCCCACGATGCATGAGGGGGCCTTTGGCCGAAGAACCTTTGATGCCAAAGTTAGAACTTTGAGGGAAAAGTGTTTGGAGAATTTAGAGAATTTTGCAAGAGGATTCCACTTAGGTTTTCGGAGAAAATGGGATGACATTTATAAGCGTGTGACCGGCCCTATTAGGAGAATGAGGACTGGCCACATTTGGTGTAAATTACAATCAATTAGCTAATTAATAAATTAATTGAGTGATAAATCAATTAATTAGTTAATTAATATAATTTGAAAGAAATAATGTGGGAGTTACTTTGTGGGGAAGATTTGATGAGGATGGATGAACTAGGTTTTGAATAATTACCTATTTTGATCATTTTTGACCTTGATTGAGCCATGACTGTCTGTTGCTTGCGCGTAGAAGCTTCGGTATGCCTCGATGGTAATTTTGTCTTTTTCTACCCTAGAATCTACGTGTCACCTCCATATTTTTCTCGATTATTTTTGGCTCAACAGTCACCCTTTTGGATGTTAAGTGACTGCTATAGATTTATCACCATCTTAAATCGGAAACACCCATTTACATCCACGATGCTGGGGTTTTTAGCAGCACACCAACGTTCGAACTTGGACCAACATGTGTCATGCAAGTCCACTTCACCATCAGGTTGGGAAGAGGTTGGTGCGGTTGGGCTTTTTAGAAATTGAGAGTATATGCTTATGCATATGGTCTTCTTGGAAAAATGGCTTATTTACATAAAACATAATAATTTATATTAAAAGTGGTTCGGTCTGATTTCTCCAATTCTTAGTATTTTTAAATTGGAACTGGAACCGATTTGAGACGGTCCGGTTCGATTTTTGTCCTGGTTTTGACATTTTTGGTCAACACGATTTTTTATGATTTTTTATCATGGTTCGATTTGGTTTTCTGGTTAAGCATTTTTGTGCCCACCCTTAGGCGTATTTTAGAGCAAACCCTTATGAAGGCATAACATGTGTTTTTGTTCTTTGGAAATAAAGGCTTGGCAT
Source organism: Cotoneaster glaucophyllus (assembly GCA_036320875.1). NCBI lineage: Eukaryota > Viridiplantae > Streptophyta > Magnoliopsida > Rosales > Rosaceae > Cotoneaster > Cotoneaster glaucophyllus. The sequence continues at coordinate 27,188,776 of CM070057.1, forward strand.
GTTTAAGTTGTGAAAACCCCAGGCTTGACTCAGTACAAAAAAAATTTGGGTCGGTTTCATGTTATATAACCAACCAGTTCGTCTCTTAAATGGGTTGGGGACAAATCTACGACGAAAAGTGACTAAAACTCTATTTGGTATTACTTTTTCTCACTAAAACTACTTCCCTTTAAAGTTAATTAATAAAAATTGTTTAGTAAAACTAAATATCTTGCTTATTTTAAAAGCAATGGCCTCTAGAGTACAGACATCAACTTTTAAAAGTAGTATGTAGGTTGCTTTTCAAACCTGCTTTTATAAAAAAAAGGAGTTGAGCCTATAATGAATATATCCAATTTATGTAATACCCTCATTAGTTTTTAAAAATGACATTATTTGTCATTCTATACACATTTTTTCAATTTGAGAGCAAAGTAACCACCACCCAATCGTCACCACTACAACCACGACTGCGACCATTGTAACCACAACAACCTCCAACACCACCATTTCTACCACCATCGTTGCCGCCACCACGCCATAATTATCGTCACCAAAACCGTATCCAAAATCGTCACCACCTTCAACGCCATAACCACAAACGCTACCACTACAACCATAACCACTACCACAACCGTCACTCTCACCACCTTCTACCACTATTGTCACTTATGCACCCCAACCATCACACCCCACTATTGGCACCCACCATACCCCTACCATTGCTTCTGCCATCACAATTATCACCCCCACCACCACCGTCACATTCCTCATCTCTACCACCTATAACTGCAACCACCAACCTTACATCACAACCGACATCACTACCACCAACATTGCCACCGTCAACGTCAACGATGCCTCAACCACCACCATCACAAATGTAACCACTACCGCAACCACCACTATCATCACCATCACCCCCACTAACATGCCTAGTTTTGCCAATGTATACAATTATATCACTTATTTTAGAATTTATTTATACTAGTTTTTATACTCACAGTATTTTTAAAAATACAATTTATCAAATGCTTAACTAATTTAATTTACAACTAATTATTCTTAAAGCACAACAAAAGCAATTTTTTTTAAGAATCACAACAATCCCAACTAGCCCTAAACTAAACCTTTGGTTCGGTTTGGTCTAATTATTTTCTTTCAAGCTTTGAATTTCACTGGAAAAATCAAATTGAGCAAGCAAAACAAGTCCAAGATTTAGTTCATAACTTCTAATTCATGGTTTGGTTCAACCAAACTGATCAAACTTTTAGTACAAAACATACTTGTCTGAGCGGTTATCGATATTGTCATTGATTAACAACCAGCACCAACTACTGGGTATGAAGTTCTATACTAATGGTCTTGATGTAATTAATAGTGATACCATTTATCGTAAGATGTATTCATTTCAATTAAGTTTCTAACGTGGGACTTTACATTCTTCAACATGTCATCACTTTTGAGACCACTCTTTAGTGTACCACAATTGTAGTCAATTCAATATTAGTAACCCTATTTGATTTGATTTGATTTGGTTTCGTGAATTTAATTCAGGTTTTTCAATTTGTGGTCCAAACTTGTGACTCCAGGGCTTTTAATTCGTGATTCCAATTTAGGTTCAATCGATCAAGGTGTGAAACCCCCTCCCTAATTTATCATATTTTGTATTATATAACTTACAAAATTACCAAATTACCCTTGAGTTGGCTTTCGTTGACCGTCTCATCAAAACGCGTATTACTAATTTTCTTAGTTTACTCTTAATGTACTTATCGCCACGAACACATAAGTGCGAACATATTCGAGTTTGGAGTTATAACGAAGATTTTACGTTACGAAATGTCGAATGTTTTTCTGATATTTCGTGTTTTGTTTTCAGTGTTCTTAGATTGCGAATCGTGGGACCCATATGGGGATTATTGTCCCCTTATCCCTGTCCCTATCTGGATTCCCCCTTTTTTTTTTCTTTTTTTTTCTAGATTTTCTTATCTCTTTCCCCCTCACTTTCTCTTTTTCCTTTTAACTCTCCCCTTGCTCTCTATTCTTTGCAAACTCTCAATCCCCTCCTCGAGCTCAACAACAACCACCACAACCCTCACCAACAGGATGTGGTGACCTCGAAGCCTCAGGCAAGCACCGTGGAACTTCCACAGTGACAAGGTCACTATTCATCACCTCTCTCGACGAACTCCGATGTGTTTTGTGGTTTTTCCGACGTTGGTAAGCTCCTAGAAACCTTTGGGGTGTGTTTTAAGTTAGATCAAAGATTGTTATAAGTTGTATACACTTGTTAAACGCAGAAATAGCTCAGAGTGAGCTTTCTGCAGATTTCGGCAAGAACCATGCATTCCAGGAGATTTTTCGACCAACTCCAACCATGACACGTCTCGAATTTGGTACGAACTTCTTCCTCTCATCCTAAGCTACATTTCCATAGCTTGTATGTTGAAAATGGTGAAGAAATGAGCTCGAACAGAGCTCTAGAACTTCTGCCCAGTTTTCGGCCAACCCACGGCCTGAAATTGAGTCGACCTGACCCGACACCCTTAAACCGAATCCAAACCTAACTTGATATCCGGCCCAAATATGCAGTCGACCCAACCCAAACCTTAGGCCCATTAAACCAAGCCTAAACCCAACCCAGCAAACCCAGAACCTAGATCTGACCCGACCCAATCGGATCCCAGGTTTCAGGTCAGCGCGTGGGCGCCTGTCTTGGCCAGCGCGTGGAGCGCACTCGCCTCCACTGGAGGTACTGTGCTCCACCTCCGTCCACGGCACCGGCGACTTTTCCAGCCAACTTTTCGACAATCTAACTCTGCTCATGGCGGTGCATACGGTGGCACGTGAGGGTACCCGATATTCTTCCTTAGGTTTTTCGACGTCCTGAATCCATTTATGACATCCGTTTTCTGAAATTCAACCGTTTCAGTAGAGTTTTATTAATTGGTCCCTTTATGTGCTTAGGTGCTTTTGTTAGTGGCGTTTCCATCCTCCCTAGTTCACACGGCTCTTCGATGACGGAGTATATGTGAGTGGACCCCTTCTAAAATGCATGATTTTATGACTACGTTTTATGAAACGCTTATAAGTAAATCAGATTTACGAATATGATGTTGGAGCTATTGAGCTCCGATGAGATATATTTTGGAAAGATTATGTTCATGATTTTATGTGCTTACTTAATGGTTATTCATACTATGTGCCTATGGGCGAATGATATTTATATATGGCTTCGGTCGAGTGATGTAGTGGCTTCGGTCATAAGATATTTATATATGGCTTCGTTTGGGTGATGTAGTGGCTTCGGTCGATTGTGATACCACTACTAAGCACATTATATATAATATATGTTTTATGAAAGGTTTTATGGCATGCTAGGGTTTTCGGAAAACCTATTACTTATTATACTATATGAGTTTTTCTAAACTGGGGGTTCATACGTTGAAGAATAACTATTTTAGTATTATTATATATAACTTGGTCCACTCATGTTTTGTTTTGCGCTCCCTCAAGACCTAGGAACAAGGCATATGATACAAGCTACGAGGCATTCCCATATCAGTGAACTTGTGTCCTCTTCTGCACGTTAGACATATCTTATAATAACACCTTCTATTTTACCTTCCGCTTGTATTCTAAATTAGTAGTATGCTCTGAACATGTCATGCATTATCACTACTATTTTGTTGGCAGTTGAATATTATTATATTATTTTGTAAGGCTTGTATTTGAATATTACATTGCTTAGTTACGCGCAAATTTTTTATGCATGTTTCATATGTTCTCGGCATATGCATTCATTAAATGGCTTGTGTCACTCTCGGGTGTCGGCCAACACGTAGCCATCATGTTGTCCTTCTGTTGACCCTAAAAAACTACTAGACCTATATGGCGCGCAGACCGAGTAACTAATGAGCTAACTACATCCTTCAGTTGTGTACTGGGCGTGCCAACTCGTCGGCCGAGCTCGGCCGGGGAGTAAAATGTGTTGGTGTGGCGTCGAGCGCGCTGCTGACTTCTGAATCTTGCAACTGCGGCCGAGGAAGGAACAGGTCTCGGCCTTCGGGTTATAGAGCCTGAAGACAAGGCTGCTAGTCTTGTGAAGTTCAGGAATCGTTGGCGCCGAGTTTAGTCACAATGATTATATTCGTAAGAGTATAAGCACGTCGAACTGGCACCAGACTATATGGACACAAGTACTCGAAAGAGATGTATGTCTTGATGGTGAATGTGGTTCGGTCGTCAGAATGCCGAACTCTGAAACTAACTTGTGAGTATCCAATCATAAAACAACTTGGCGTTCAACGCGCCAAGCCCAAAAACTGTAAAACCTCACTTCCCCGAGAAGGCTAATGAGATGACCTCCGCCGAGACTTGGATAGGTAACCAGTCGGCATCGACGTAGTGCTGTTTATCTAAACTGAAGATGCTCCGCGGTCGGCTGATTCTTCAGCAACAGTGTTGTTTATCCAAATTGAAGATGCCACCGGTTGCCTTCACAATGCTGTTTATCCAAACTGAAGATGTGTTGGCCAAAAAGAAAATAAAAATCTTAAGGTCGTTGAGAGGTTTCACGTAGAGCGAGGGTTTGCGCAGGGTAGTTTTGTGTGTTGAGTTGGAGAGGCCTTGAATGGTGTTTTCCTCCCTCTATTTATAGTAGCAAACCTGCTTCTAATCGAATCAGAACTATATTCAGATCAGGACTCCTTACCCCGATCCAACCTTATCTCGGCCAGTCCTACATCCATTAGGACTTTGAACTCAACCCATTATCAGGCCGCATTTCTTTCCCAAGTTTCAGCATCCTCATCCCGCCGAGACTCATCTTTGTATCATGACTCAACTACTTCATCCGTTTGTTTCGTGATGGACTCACGCACTTCATCTATTATCTGGGGAACTCCGCTTCCTGATAGGACTCGGCCAGTTTTGGCTATGCGGCCCATGAACTGGATGGCCCACAATGACCCTTGAACAAGACTTCCTGGGTCGAGAACAATTCTAAACTCGGCCCAAACCAATACTTTGGGCCCAAACACATTCGGACATCGAAATCGGGGCATGTCACGAGGGTTCGCCCACTCTAATGCCGTCTTAAAGTTTCATAGTCAGTCATGTGACCCACAACGATATTTTGTTTTTATTCCCAACCTAACTACATGCACATATTAATGGGTGTATTTGGGCTGAAATCTAAACTTAGGAAGAAAGGCCCAAAAGTGAGAGAAAAAGGAAGTTTGCCCGAAGCCCAGTGATAAGCCCAAACCAATTCTCTCAAGACAAAGTGGCGGCTCTCCATGGACAAGTGATGGAGACCCGCCAGCTATCAGCCAAAAAGTACTTTACAGTGGCAGTTCCAGTAAATAGTCAAGTAGTTTGCTACCCTACAGTGGCTTTCGGGCAAGATTCAAACCGCAAGCAGTCAGGCCTATTCGTCTATAAAAGAAGGAAGAGAGCCCAGAGACAAGGACACTAAACCAATCAAACAAACATACAACTTGCCTCTCAGTCAAGCCAAATACCCAGAAAGCTGCGCCTTGCCCAGATTCTGCCTCCTTTTAGCTTTAGAACTCTTAGAATAGAATACCTTCAGCCTGTGTAAAAGCTCTGCTACCTTTCTCCGAATGTTGTAGTATCGATTCCCTTATGTAAATTAGTTTACCTTCAATCCCCTTAACTCCCAAAACCTTTGTAATCATAAAGAGAAAAAGCTGCACAAGATTCAACCTTGCCCGACAAGGTTAAATCTTGCCTGACTCTCTTTGTGTTGTCTTTTAATTAAGTAGATCTAGCATTTTAATGTATTCCTCAGCATATATGCAAGTCATTTTCGATCCCTTATGGATTCAAAGCATCATTAGATCTCAGATCTCGTTCGTTTAAAGGTTTTCATTGTTATAAGAAGATAAAAGTAAACCATAACTGATGAACTGATCAGATATGGAGCTTCATCCTTTAAGTATACAAGATAGATAAAAGTCCTTGATCTCAAGACATAGAAAAGAACTTAATGTAGACTTAACTCATCTACGACAATCCTTTGATAAACAAGAAGTCAGAGTAACTTGGGGTGCAAGTAATCTGCTTAAAACAAACTTGTTCTACATCTGCCATACAGAGATAGCAATGGCACGCCTCCGCACATAGTTGGTTTTGATTGTGAGCCTCAAGGCCTATACCTAAGGCCCCATAAAGGCATCTTTCAGGACTAACTATAACCCCTATTGCAGCCTTTTACAAGCAGAAGCCCGACAAACAACCAAAGCGCCAATCCCTCGGGGAGCTGTGTGCTCGAGCCAGAAACGTCCGTCATCTAGGATTTTCTGCCTGAACATAGTTTTGGCACGCCTGGTGGGATCAGATATTGTATGCCAAGAAGACGAAGGAGAGAACAAACCTTCAGCTGGGTGGCAGAACAAAAAAAAAAAAAAAAAAAAAAAACACCCCAGTACACACCAAGATCCAACATGGCAGATCTCCCCGAAGACTTGCAAGGACCTATCTTGACGGAAAGTCTGAACCCTTCTAAGAAATCAGAAAGAAAGGTCACAAATGAAAACCTACAAGCTACCATGATGGCTTTTTTAAGAAGTATGGAGAAAAATTCTCAAAGTATGGAACTCTATGGAGACAATAGAGGATATAAGCAGACTATATTCCTTAACTGAAAACTTGCAAAGAAAGCTAGACCTGGAGTACTCTACCCCATAAAAGATCAGGCTAAAGAGAAGATGAACGAACCTCGTCCTGTGAAAGAGCCAGTTATTCATCTTTTTCCTCTACTTCAAGAAAAAAGGAATAAAGGAAAGAATAAGCTGGCATATGGAGCTGATCAACCGGTGTTGGAAGAAATCCTATAAGCAAAATCGCATGACTCACTGTTCTCGCTTAATGATGGCGGGCAGTGAGCAAGAAAATACTAAGTATGGGATGCCCCATCTAGTCACAGAATCCAGCGGGAAAGGCGAGTCTGTCAGAACAGACAAGCCCCTTCCTTATAGGCCACCACCGTTGGCCAAAAAAAGAAAGGAAGCTAAATGGAGACAGCCCGAGCCAAGAAGAGAGAAACGATGGATATATGTGCAGCAGAAATGACTACTCTCTTTAAGCCTTTGACGGTGAAGGGATTAGTCCAACCAGTCAAAGATCAAAAGGTGGTAATGAATGATGGCGGGTTTGTCCTCATAAGGCCTCCAAAATATCAAAATTACTCTTTTGACTTAACCAAGGCCGCAAAAATTTACGAAGAGTTGGTGCGGGCAAGAGTGATTGTACCTGATAATACTAAAAAGCTACCTAAGCCCGACGAGTTAAGAGGGAAGAAGTATTGTAAGTTGCACTACACCTTCAACCACTCCATCACCAATTGTGTCCAGTTTAGAGATTGGATACAAGATCTTATCGTAAAAGGAAAGTTGTTATTAGAGAAACCTCAAGCCAACATGATGATCGACATGGACCCCTTCCCGAAACCCCTATAAACATGATCAATTTAACATGGGCCAAGATGAGGAAAAGGGAAACCACCTGGGAGATAAAAGCAGAATAGAAAAGTTCATGGAAGAGACTCTAAAAGCTGCCCGAGAAATCCAAAAATCTTAGTAAATGGAGTAATTTTGGCAAAAACCAAGATAAGAAAGAGTTAAAAGGACACCTTTGGTCGCGAAACAATCAAGAAAATAAAAGTGAGGTCAAATAAAAAGATGTCATTAGATAGAAAGAGTATAGAAGATTTTAGTCCAGCAACTTCACATCTTCGGCCAAAGCAACTACTCTGGAAAAATAAGTTTGCATGATGGTAAAAATACGGTTTGGTTCTCCTAAACACATATGGTTGTTCACCAGTTGCTCTCTAGAGTCTTCAATCTCATAAAAAGTCTTTTCCATCTCTTCAACTTTTTGAGAAAAGTGATCAGTGAGGATCGCTTTCTCAGCTTTCAACAAAGATAATTGCTCATCCAGGCGTTGGATCTCGGAATCAACCACTGAGATCCTTTCCTCCATCACCGTCCCTTCTTCCACCAATTGCTGAAGAATAGTTGTACTCTTTGTATGTTTCTCATGGAAGCATTTTAGCCTGTTGGATGATCGCTCTGCCTTCTGATATTGATCCCTTAACGCCCGCAGATTTTCAAAGAAGTTTAGAAAAGATTGATATTGAGCTTTGGGTAACGACTGAGCTTGGTAAAGGTCCATGACGACCTTTTCTGCATCATAGAGAGCATTGAGGTTGTGAAGTCCTTTTTCGTCCAGTCTTTGAAAACCTGACGAGCATGTTGGAATGAAGGGCGCTCCGAAGATATTGAGGGAGATTGAAGTTTGCTTTTGATTTGCCCGAACTTCTACACCAGATTAGGCAAGTTTGGTGCTGAGAATGGTGAAGGCATGCCTTGAGTACTTTCAGCCACACCAATGGGGGCAGCTTCAGTTTGGGGAGTGGAATGAACATCAGGAACAGGGGCATGAGTTGGAGTAAGTGTAGTTGCTATGGAAGTTTTAGTTCGCTTGGTCCTGAGCTCAGGATGGGAAACTCCTGGGATGTCGAGAACCGAAGAGGGGCGAGGGAAATCTCTTTTGTGCACCATGGGCGGATGAGAATTGCCCGAGGTGTCCTTAGAACCCCGTTACAAACAAGACCAACCAGTTAAAAAGGAAATTATACAAGTTAAAATAAGACAAGGTAGACTTACCCAAGTGGAGCCCGGTGCTTCAGGGAAAGATCGGGGAGGAGTTACTTCTCTTGATAACTAAGAAAAACCATCATGACTTATTAAGGGAAGAGAGACAGTGTCCGACCCTTCAACAGAGACTATAAAAAGTGGGGATGTGAGTTAATGTTCAACCCGTGAAGAAAAACCAACAATGCAGAAGGTTTGAAAGATGATAGACCTGGGAAGAAACCTAAGGTTGGGGGGCAGGCGGTTCAGAAGATTCAGGCACATTAGTAGAAACTGCCTGAGGAGTAGGCGAACTTATTATTTCCGAATCTACGGGAATCTCTGGAACTATTGGTTCTCCAAAAGCAGAAGATGGTGTTTGATGGAACTCATGTGCCTGAGGAGGCTGGAGGAGATAAGAGATGATAAACGCAAAGGACGAAGATTCTCAATATAAAATGATAGAAGTAAGCACTTACTGATCCAATATCATCCTCCACGAAGTGCGTCATTTTCCCAGAAGAAAGATCGAACTGAGAAATAGGAGTCACCACCATAAGGACATATTTAGACCGAGAAAGATGAGCTTTCTTTGATCGGGCTAAGGGAGGAGAAGCCTCATCAGATGAAACTGTTTCTCTTAGAATCTCCTGTTACAAACAGTCGGGCAAAGAGTTATTTAGATACAAATAAAGATTCCAGGAATTGACAGCCTATACCTTAATTTCTTTAAGGACAACATCTCGAAACTCTTAACCCCTCCTCTGAATTTTCGCGCCCAACGGTTCATCCTTCGAAACAAAAGAGGGCTTTTTAGAGGCCGTGGGTCCTGAAATACAAATAAAACCAAGCTGTTAAAGTCTCAAATTATAAGCAGAAGATTAAGACAAGGGATACTTACTGGAAGCTCTTTGTTTCTGCCTGCCCGCTGAAGAAGTCTTTGAAGTAGCTTTTAAGGATTTGGAGGTCTGAGCCCTTGTACTCTTCCTAGTAGGAGCTGCCCACTTGGGTTTAAGTTATTTCTCGGGCTCAGAGTCGGAAGTTTCTGCCACAGCGGCTCGTGCTCGTTTAGGTGCCTGAATGCTCACTATGGTTTCCTTTTCAGTTTCTGAATCTCCGAAAAATTTAGAAACATCCTCGCTATCCCCGACCTCTCACCTTTGGGCCTCAATTGTAGCATCATAAAGAATCCGTGCATCTGCAGATTCCTCATCTGACCCAGCCTCTGCCACCTTAGTGGTCCTTGGAGCTGCAGATTGTAGAAAGAGTTAAGAAGGCAGATTTACGGAATTTTCATAGAATAAGGATTGGAAGGGCAAGAAATACCAATTAGGAGAAGCTGGTTCTTATGAGAAATCATTTCCTTCCAGTTCTCAAGCTTGCCCGAGCTAGGATAAGATCTAAGAAAAAGTTGGCTAAAAAGACGATCATGTGCCTTCCGCAAATCTCCTCCGTATTTCTTAATTCACTTAGCTTCCCACCAAGTAGAAAAAGTCGAAGTACATTCGAAATTCAGGACTGAGGACTTTCAGGCAACTTGGCTCATAACCTCAAGGCTACGATGAGCAGCCCGGAAAGTGACCTCATCAGGAGAATGAAGGTGGTAAGAAGTACCACAGTGAACAGAGTCAAAAAAGGGGACTGGGATGGCTTGCCTAAAGCCTAGTTGTCTACCACAGAAGTTGGGGTGATATACCTTTAACCCGCGCTCATAACGATCGTTGCGGACCCCTCAGGCTAAATCCCGCGATTAGATACAACTAATAAATTTCTCTCTATAAAAGGGGGCAGTGTCTTCTCCAAAAGCATTATGAAAGGCTTGATCGGGAAACCAGGGATATCTTCTAAAAGTAGACGCCCTCTACTCCAAATCTGTCCGAGTCTTGCAAACTCTGAAGAAATAAAAGCAGGCAAAAGTTGAGTGATCTTTTGGGGAAGCCTCGGCTAGAATTCGGGCAGGAGCTACACCCTCTGGGAACTCCAGGTTAGCTGCTCGAAATTCTGGAAAGTACCATTGCAACCATAATTGGATCATCCAGACTAGTTCATTAAGGTTAGTCTCAAAAGGGGTGTCTTGAGTCATCTCGAAAAGAATATGGTAGAAATGAGAAATGAGGAACGGACCTGTAACAATGTCATCAAAATTGTGAAGAGCTTCAACAAGTGGAATCCATTCAACCTTCACCCCTTTGGATTTGTTGGGAAAGACAAACTTGTTCAGCCAGTACAGAAGGAAGTACATGTGCTCCTGTTCTAGGCTAGCATTGGAGGAGCCTGAGCTGAAGTTGTCTTTCACAAAAGGGATGAAACCCTTGAATAATGTACCATCACTCTTGAAGGTTGCAAAGTTGTACTCTAACCGAAGAAGAGGGGCTGAAGTACCCGAACTAGTGCTCGAACTCTCAGCAATTGGGTGAGAAGGGGGAGCCCAGTCATGAGTCACATCCACAATCATGCCCAACCGTCTTAAACCAAAAACTTGCGCCATATCCAAGATAGTCGGGGACATAGGGCCCATCCTGAAGTCAAAAGTATTTGTGCCCGAATTCCAGAAGAGAAGAGCAGTGGTCAATAATTCGGGCTTAGCCACTATGGTGGTCTTTGAAAGCATTATCAGTTCATAAATATCATTGTTCATCCATCTCTTTTTAAAGAGGGTTCGAGATCATCTATCCACCTAACGCAGGCTTCATCATTCATAAGAAGAAAACCACGACGATAGTTTGACCACTTGGATGAAGAAATACCTAATTCAGCCAATAACGGGTTTTGTGGTAAACCAATTGGCTTTGGGCATATTGGCTTCTACTGCAGTTGAGATCGAAGAAATCCATGCAGGTCCTAATAAATGCACCCCGTCTTCCTCAAAGAAGAGTTAAGTATGCAAACCTGCCCGAGGACGGTGAAGGGCATTGAGCAAACGGCGTAAGGTAGTAATACCCTCGCTAGATTCATAAGAAGACTGAGATTGGGAGGGATTCAGGGCCATTACTCAAGCTTGGGATAGAACGAAAGGAAGCAAAAGTACAATAAAGAGTCTGAAAGAGGCGAAGTTTCTGAAGAAGTTCTAGGGATTTTAAGAAAGCCCAGGGTTTGAGGGACTAGAATTACTTAAGGTATTTAACCTGAGATCAATTGAAGAATGGTTAATTAAAGGCAGAAGTCGTGGGTTAGTGCGAGGAGCCTCGGTTAACCAAACAATTGCTTTTGATTAGTACAAGTTCCAAGGAAGGGCGGTTGTTCAATCATTATTAACGCCTTGGTTTGCAGGCTTAACAACGATTGAAAGGGACACTATTTGGGCTGAAATCTAAACTTAGGAAGAAAGGCCCAAAAGGGAAAGAAAAATGAAGTTTGCCCAATGATAAGTCCAAACCAATTCTCTCAAGACAAAGTGGCGGCTCCCCATTAATACATAGGCTACATGCCTATAATCAGATATGACAAGTGATGGAGACCTGCTAGCTATCAGCCAAAAAGTACTTTATAGTGGCAGTTCCAGTAAATAGTCAAGCAGTTTGCTACCCTCCAGTGGCTTTCGGGCAAGATTCAAACCGCAAGCAGTCAGGCCTATTCGTCTATAAAAGAATGAAGAGAGCCCAGAGACAAGGACACTCAACCAATCAAACAAACATACAACTTGCCTCTCAGTCAAGCCAAATACCTAGAAAGCTGCGCCTTACCCAGATTCTGCCTCCTTTTAGCTTTAGAACTCTTAGAATAGAATACCTTCAGCCTGTGTAAAAGCTCTACTACCTTTCTCCGAATGTTGTAGTATCGATTCCCTTATGTAAATTAGTTTACCTTCAATCCCCTTAGCTCACAAAACCTTTGTAATCATAAAGAGAAGAAGCTGCACAAGATTGAACCTTGCCCGACAAGGTGTGTTGTCTTTTAATTAAGTAGATCTAGCATTTTAATCTATTCCTCAGCATATATGCAAGTCATTTTCGATCCCTTATGGATTCAAAGCATCATTAGATCTCGGATCTCGTTCGTTTAAAGGTTTTCATTGTTATAAGAAGATAAAAGTAAACCATAACTGATGAACTGATTAGATCTGGAGTTTCATCCTTTAAGTATACAAGATAGATAAAAGTCCTTGATCTCAAGACATAGAAAAGAACTTAATGTAGACTTAACTCATCTACGACAATCCTTTGATAAACAAGAAGTCAGAGTAACTTGGGGCGCAAGTAATCTGCTTAAGACAAACTTGTTCTACATCTGCCATACAGAGATGGCAGTGGCACGCCTCCACACATAGTTGGTTTTGATTGTGAGTCTTAAGGCATATACCTAAGGCCCCATAAATGTACCTTTCAGGACTAATTATAAACTCCTATTGCAACCTTTTACAAGAAGGAGCCCGACAAACATCCAAAGTGCCAATCCCTCGGAGAGCTGTGTGCTCGAGCCAGGAACGTCCGCCATCCAGGATTTTCTGCCCAAACAAGGTGTAGAGCTTTTATATAAAATATCTTGCTGCAATTAATAATAAAACTATTTCAACTATATATTTAATTCATTCAGATTTTCAATGTAAAATTTTGCATTCTTCAACATTATAGTGCGTCACCCCAATCTATAGTACAAAACATACAAAGTCTTACATACACATATCATAACTATCTTATAAAACTATTTCGAAAATTCTAGTCTGTTTAGAATTATCTTATAATACTATTTCAAATGTTCTAGTATTTTTAAGGATATTATCCACTTCTGAGTTTTAACAGATCTATATATCATTATATCTTTAACTAAAATTCTAACATCCAAAATTTTTCCAAATATAAGATAATTTGAAACTTAGTGCAAAATGTCCTATCACGCAGGCTCAAATAATATCAAACAATTATGTTTCCGTAGCTAGGAGTACCATGTCTTTTCTGAAGTGATCAGGGTTTTGTGTTCTGTTGGCACAGTTAACTTGCTTAATTGGTTCGGATCTTTTTTTCAAAAATCCAAGGATCAAATAATTCGAACCTTTAAAATTTGATTCAACGGCCTGAATCACTTGATTTCTTAAAAGTTATAATAATTTTTTACCATTAAATAAAATTTCAAAGACTCGAATCACTTGATTCCAGAACTTTAGAGGGAAAGATCTGGAACGGATATCTTTTCCAAAATATCCACCACCTTGCCAGTTGGTGATCAGAAAGTACTGCAATCCTACTTTCCACAAAACTAGATACTTCAAAAGAAGTCCCCGAGAACGGAAAAGAGTCATCTTCGGATTCCTTTCACCTGAGTCTTATGATCCATAAATTTGGATCCTTGAAATTTGATCTAATGGTTAAAGTTATTATAACTTTTAATGGGACTTCCTGTTTGTAGCCATTAGATTAAATTTTAAGGATCCAAATTTGTGGATCAAAAGGCTCAGGCGAAAGGAATTCGAAGATGATCCCTTCTCCCGAGAACCAATTTTAGCATTTTTTTTTTGGAATCTACCAAATTTAGCAATTAAATATGGAAAGAGGAATCAAAGATGATGAGCAGAAAACTCAGTGGGATTCATATGATTGAACCTAATAAAAAATACCATAACAAACAAAAGCAAACAATTGACTACCTAGGCAGGCCTAGCTTCGCTGCCTCACCAGTTGTGGACGAGACGAGGTGAATTTGGTGGACCTTATCTTCGTGCCATGAGTTCATTACACATGGAAATCTTTGAATGTTACAGGCCAAATCTTTTTTTTTTTTTTTTTTTGTTTGAAAACCAGGCCAAATCTTTGTAATGTCATTCAACGTGTCATATGACGTATGTTGTTTTTTTTTTTTTGAAGTTTTTCTCATAATTAGTCGAGAGATTTACATGCATCCAATGATAGATTCAAGATTTAAATTATAAAATATCAAAAATTCATATCACTTGATTTTTAAGCTTTGGAAGGAAAGATCCGGAAATGATCTCTTTCCCAAAATATCCCAAAATATCCACCACCTTGCCGGTTGGTGATCAGAAAGTACTACAACCCTACTTTTCACAAAACTAGAAACTTGAAAAGAAGCCCCCGAGAACCAAATTTAGCATTTTTTTTTTTTTTGGAAACCACCAAATTTAGCAATTAAATATGGAAAGAGGAATCAAAAGATGATGAGCAAAACAATGTCAGTGGGATTCATATGATTGAACCTTATCAAAAATACCATAGCAAACAAAAGCAAACAATTGACTACCTAGGCAGGCCTAGCTACGCTGCATCACCAGTTGTGGATGAGACGAGGTGAATTTGGTGGACCGTATCTTCGAGCCCTGAGTTTTTTACACATGGAAATCTTTGGATGTTACAGGCCAAATCTTTGTAATGGTGCATTATTCATGTTGGTTTGTCTCTAATTGGTGAGAAGTTTCGATGGATATATTTTTGACACGTGACATGTTGAGCGACATAAAAATTCGACACATATGATATGTTTTAACAGGGTAATATATGACATTCAACGTGTTATATGACGTATGTTTTTTTTGTTGAAGTTTTTCTCGGAATTAATTGAGAGATTTACATGCATCTAGTGGCAGATCCAGGATTTAACATTGGATGGACCTAATATAACATTGGTACGAGAAATTATTTTGTATGCTGCGAACACAGTCCGGTACACCAAGTGTAACAATACAATTGGTTTGAAACTTGAGAACTAATTAATTATATTATTACACTTGATATACTAGGCCGTTATTAGCACACTAAAAAACTCTCTTCATCCAACAGGGTAATGAGAGGGGATAGCCAATTAGGAATTAGAATTTGGTAAAGATATGGGATTGGGTTTTGGATGAAGTGAAATTGGGATTGGTGACTTTACTCAAAAGTTGTTGGGGTTTTATGTATTTTTATTTAATGGTTTGAACCTTGAACTTTATAACTGAATTAAAAGTTGTTGTTGAATGCTCTCTCATGGTGGTTGTGCATTTAATTTTTTTTAATGGCTTGGCCCAAAACAACGTCATTTTGGCTAAGTTCAATTTTTTTTTTTTTTTCTTCTTTCTCTTTTTGGGTAGAACCTACAATTTGTAGCCATTGATGCTCTTCTTCTCTACCACAACCCAGACTTAGGGGGTCATCGGAGGTCCTCACAGGCATTTATCCGAGCTTCAGAGTGGTCCCCGAACCACCTCGATCCCTTAGTAAATCCGTCTCTGCATGCACCCTAATGAATCCATTAGCATGTCCAAACCAATAATACAATATCAAATAGGAAAGTTAAAACACATGACATTGTGTTAATAACTTGAAATGTCACATTGACATCCTGAGAGAAGTATGCATATCCTTCCCCAATTAGTCGGCAGACACAAAACTTAAGAGAAAACTACATAGGAATCTCTCATTTTACGTGGAGAGGACAAAAGGCTAGACCTAGCTAATATACATTTTAGAACAAGAAGTAATCACACATTACAAGAACGTACATACCAGAATGATAAAATAGTATCATATGAGAATGCTGAAACACATGACATTTATGCTATTGAACTGAGATGCAACTGCAACACCCCAGAAATCTAAGAAACAATTACAAAAAATAAAAAAAATAAAAAAAGGTCTGTCAATTAAGGTGGAAAAGAACAAAAGTCTATACCTATTTAGTTAGTTGCAACTTGCATTTATCATAGTACGATGAAGGGTTTTTATCACAAATGATCATTGAAATTGACCATCACCATCAAGATGGTCCTTAAAATTAAAAATCAATCAATGTAGTCCCTAAAAATAAGTGTTGCAAATCAATGTGGTCCTTTTGTCACAATTCTGTTTAAAATTCTGTTAAGTGCTGATGTGGCACATAAATGGGCCCCACAAGATTTACGGGTTTTATCATAAATGGTCCCTGAAATTGACCCACACCATCAATATGGTCCCTAAAATTGAAAATCAATCGATGTAATCCTTGAAAATTGGTGTCGCAAATCAATATGATCATTCCGCCACAATTCTGTAAAAAAGTTTGCTAAGTGTTGATGTGGGTTTTAATAATTAATTAAAAAAGTTGTTTAAATACCTTTTTACACAATGAAATTTTTTTTTCTTATAGTAAGGCCTACTCCGAAGAGAGCTTGCTTCCATAAATTCTCAAAGGCACAAGGCTTAACCAAGGCCTAAGAGGGGGTGTGGAAATAGTTTTCAACCAACAATGGATGCACCTCGGTTATAACCTCATTATCTCAAGGCAGATCTCGTTGTTCTTTGCATCACTAGACCACCAGAGCAGCGCCGAACAGGCTCTCCAAGATTATGGTTGTGTGGATGTTGATCGCCTAAATGTTAACGGTGATGTCCCAGTAGTCGTTGCTAATGGGCCAAGCCGTCATCAAAGGTGATCTCGATCCAGGTTTAATTCGGTGAAGGTTGTCAAAGTGTGTAAAAATGGAAGTATTGAGATTTTTTTTAGAGAATAGAGAGTAAAGGGTATAGAAATGTGAACTAGGATCAGATGTGATTGCAGGACTGGGTTTTTTAGGTTGACATTTTTTTTATTAACTATTAAATTATTAAGCCTATTTGTATTTTTTTTTTAATTTAATTAGACTTGTGTGACTCATTTATGTGCCACATCAGCACATAACATAATTTTTTACAGAATTGTGACAGAATGACTATTGATTTGAGACGCTTACTTGAGGGACTACATTGATCAATTTTCAATATAAGGGATCATTTCGATGTCGCGGGTCAATTTCAGGGACCATTTTGATGTCATGAGTCAACTTCAAGGACTATTTGTGAGGGGGAAAAAAATTTATGGGACCCATTTATGTGTCACATCAGCACTTAACAGATTTTTTAACAGAATTATGACAGAATGATCACATTGATTTGCGACACCTATTTTTATTGACCACATTTATTGATTTTCAATTTCAAGAACCATCTTAATAATGAAAGTTAATTTCAGAAATAATTTGTGATAAAAACCCTACTATGAATGAATGAAAAATAGCCAATTACACACCTTGTGTCTACAACGGTTTATGATGCGTGCTTACGTAAGCTAAGGGCAGACATATGTCCAAAAATTAATATGGGGGAAAACCAAAAAAGTAGAGGACCGTATTCACCTAAAAACAAAAAAGTGGGGTGTACCATCATCTGCAGAGCTGATGGAAAAGCTCAATTTTCAGGGCATGGAAACACAAATATATGGCTTGATCCCTCCGGCCCCTACCTGCAGGAGGTGGAGGATGCAGCAACAACATATAGCCTTTCCCTTTTAGTTTTTTGTCGAATTTTGGCAATTGCTTTCAACCCTTTTATCTATGGCATGGCCAATAAACGAGATAGGATTGTACTACAAGCTATTTGATGGACCAAATATTGTACCATGTGCAGTAACGGATAAAACACGTTACATGTGAACAGGGACATTTGCCCCTAGTGAGCTTATGGTGGCTGCATTCCTGCTTCGCAGCAATAGCATGCATATCATTATCTTATTAGTTTTTTGGGTGGTGTTATCCACACATTTATTTTTACTTTTCACACACTTATCTTAATTTTCAGTCGTCAAATCGAATGAATTGGAGAAGATCATGAACAAAAATTAATAAAGGTATGTAAGAAGTAAAAAAGATGTGTGAATCGCACTACCCATCTCATTTTTTTCTGGGTTAAACATTCATCTTGTTTTTAACTATAACTAGTTTATAATTACGTTATCACGTTTCCACATATACATGTGTATGTATTTAGATCAAATATTGGTACGTTTAGATTAAAAAAGAGTACATTTTACTATGGTACATTATAAATAAAAAAAGTGTATATATTTTACATAAAGAAGATGGGTACATTTTACAAACAAAAATTATACAGTATACATATATATAACAAAGTGGTACATGATAAATAAAATGGGTACAAATAAAAGATTAAAAAAAATTGTGGGTACAAATAAAAGTTTAAAAATATGGGCACAAAAAAAAAATTATATAGGTGGAAAGTAAAACCAAAAATAAAATTGGTACTTATTACAAAATGGTTGCAAATTGAAAAATGGGTAAAAATTGAACTCAATTAAATTGAAATCACAAATTTGAAGCAGATCTTCACATGCAAAAAGTATAGGACTCGTTTGAAACCAACTACAAGGTCGGCCGTTACCATAATTATCTGGAAACACGTCGAAAAACTCGAATCTGGGCTGAGCTCATAGGTTTTAGGGATATGATGTTGATGTGGACTTCAACATGCAAAAGGTGAGAGAAAGAAAATTGAAATGGAACGATCTCAAACAAAGTTGCTCCTAAAATTTGGTGAAGGGGAGGAAATTGAATTGGGGCATAAACTTTTTTATTCGAATCAAAGTCGACCAGGAAAGAAGAGACGAGGGAGGAAATTGACGAGTACTATCCCACATGTCAAAAGAGGTATCGTCAGTGGCAAAAATGAAATAAAAGAAACTTAACGAGGCATTCATAATATAATGAAATAATGGTAAACCTAGTAAAGTGACAAACAAGTCTCAAGGGTTTCTATACAAAGTCGTTCTCTTCAAAATAAAAAGCATACTGGCTTATGAACAATGATTTATTCAATTTTGAGTTTTATATGGATTGAATTTTGTGGCTTCACGATTAGAATTGTCTTTTATTTTTGTTTTTTTTTTTTTAAAATGAAAAGTTAGATATGTTCTTTTTAATAACTTGTCTACTGTTTAGGTCTCATTAATCACCCCTTCAAGAATTAAGTCAAGTTAAAATTATATTCGTTTAGGTCAAGAATGTCTTTGGACTTTCAAGCTTAAAGACATCTTATTTTCAAGAGGATGAAAGCTGATATTAGTTATAGAGTAAAAATGTAAGTTAATTTTGAAAAGCACTCATTTAAATGTTTTTGAAATTCAAAAATATTTTCTATAAACGCTTTCATCATTTTTTTTAAAGAAACGAAATTATCTACACTAAGACCATATCCAACCCTTGAAGTAAATCCTAAAATTGTTAGCCCAGAAATTTTAGGTTTTAATCTAGAAACAGCTTTTCTGCTCTAACCCTTCTGGCTAAATTTTTTAGCCTGAGGTTATTAAAGAATAAATTTAAACTAATTTTTTTAAGTAATTTTTTTTTTAAAAAAAGAAGTTATGTACACTATCCTAATTTAATTTTATGAACATTTTAACATAAAAATATTTATATTCCGATAAATATTTGAAAAATCACTAAATTTGGGTGAATTTTGAGTTAAATATATATTTTTAATTATTTTAGCCGTTGGATTTAAATTTGGGCTGTTAGATCTTTTTTTATACCGTTTGATTTGATCATATTAGATATCAGCCGTTGAATTCAATGAAATATAAAACAAAAACATTAACTAAATTAAATGTAGACCGTTGGATAACCAACGGCCTGTTTGAATTTCAACCGTTGATCATCCAAAAGAGTCGTTGACTCACTTTTCTTGGTCGACAATTGCTGGACATACCCACGTGGGTGAGGCTGCCCTTTGCAGCAATGATAAATGCTGGACACACCCACGTGGGCGCTTGTCGTCCAACTCCCTATCTTCCACTCGCACAAGTGGGCTCCTCCACTAACCCAGTCCTATTTTCTGGCTGGTATTTGGCCCAATTTTAGCATCTAACCCAAAATCTCAAATAGGCCCAAGGGATGGAAGGAAATGGGAGGGGAATAGATAGTAAATTTTAGGACTTACTCCAAGGATTGGAGTTAGTCTAAGGGGAATGGGAGTAAGCTAAGCCTTGCAATGGACTAACAATAGTGCGATTCAAATCACCTTTGACTAAGACTTCATAAATTCACCTTTCAGTTATTTAAAGGAGAAATTAGGTTCTCATCCTTCCTTTTTCTACTCCATTGATTAAAATCATATTACTTTTCAATTTTTGATCAAGGTCCTTAGGTATTAATAACATCATTAATTATTTCAATAATAAAATATTTTTTTATTTCTAAATATATTCATTTAATGTTAAAAATGTTACAATTAGTATATTTATATTTATGAATAAATTTTTATCATATATTTTTAGTTTTAGTTTGTACCCATTTTTAATCTTGTAATTCTTTTTTAATTTGTACCAATTTTCTTTTCAATTTTATTTTGTACCCACATATTAATTTCTTTTTATGCCCATATTTTTTAAAGTTTATTTGTATTTGTACCCATATATTTTTTTTATTTGTACTTTTTATTTTGCTAAATGTACCCATGCTAATTATATGTACCCATTCATGTAAAACTTTTTAATCTTAAAATATACTCATTCTTAAATATACCAATTTGTTATATGTAAAATGTACCCTTTATATATATATATATATATATATATATATATATATAATCTATTCAATTTTTTTAATCCATTTTTAAACTTATATGGGTACATTCTTTTTTCTTTGATTTTAAAATGTATCCATGTCAAATTTAATCGAAGAAATTTACTAATGTTATTAAGCCTAATATCTTTCTTTTTTTTTTTTTTTTTTTTGATTTTGAAGAATGTACCCATGTTTATACACACACACACACACAATAGTATATTTATATTTTAATATTTTTAATCCCACAAATTATGGGTTTTTTATTTAAAATCTCATTTATATAAACAACTAAAATTTCTAATTTTCAATTTAAAAAATATAGTAACGTACATAGAAATAAATGATCACATTAATTTCAGGGAACTCGATCAAAAATTAAAGGTTTCAATTAAAGAATATTCATAGTCAAAGACCGCATCCAAAGTCTCCCTTATTTAAATCACTTTCCAAACGAATCGTATATATCTGACAAATAATAGTAAAAGCAATACTAGGGGAGGCCCATGCAATAGTGCTTTAGTAGCTCTGGGTATGGTTGGGTGTTTCTAAGGGCGCAAGTAATATATATAAGTTCCATTAGTTTTCAATTTCCATGAACCATATTCTTTCATCAGAAAATGAAGCTATTCGGGTTTTCGGTGACAGATGACAGTGACCAAGTCGCCATGATCATCGAGAGCAAGAAGTTTGAGTGTCACTACTGTGGCCGGAAGTTTGAAAGCTCTCAAGCATGGGGAGGTCATCAAAACGCACACAAAAGAGAAAGACAGCTTGAGAGGATGGCCATGTTAGAACATGTTCAACATCTTCGTCATCCTCCTCCTAATCATGATCATCGTGATCAAAATCAACTGGTAGCAGCACGTGTACCCATATTCGTTTGTTCTAGTGGGTCCACAAGCAATATCAATGGCGATCATGCTGGTGCTGCTCGGGTCCCGTCTGTTGTAGCTCCCAGAAACCCTCACGGCCCGTACTTTAAACAGATCGAACAGGTTGTTCCCAACACAGATGAAGGGAATTATGTTGATCTGCGTTTGAGACTTTGAGTCTTAAAATTCACTAAACTGGTTAATTAGAAAGCTTTTTCTGTCATTTCGTGTATGGTTGAAAACTTGCGTGTTCAATTATATGGTTCCGATGCCATCTGAAGAACCCTAAAAAGTTGCATGTTCGAGCTCATAAATGGGCAAGCATTGTTTTACAATGCATCAAACGATGCATAAGCTATGAAATAGATGTTTATGTCTTCATTATTAGAATCTTAATGTTGGAGAGTTGACCTTTTGTAATTAGTTTAGTTACCTTTTTGAGTTATTGTAATCAGATTGTAATTAGGTTATTTGATGTTTATTTCCTTGTAAATCGCTCTTGTACATTATATATTTTCCTCCTTGGTGAGAAGAATGATATCAGAAAATTAAACCCCAAAATAAGCCTAATTAGCATGGTATCAGAGCAGAGATCCTAGGATTTCTGCTCTGCCCATTCCCTCAAGCAAACTCGGCCCTCCCATGGAGAACCTACCACCACTCCACGGTGGAAACAATTTCATCCTAACTGATCTACCCCTATACTAAACACTACTACCCTAACTAATCCTACCATGAATCCTCTTCCTGTTTCGAGTTCTTCCAACATGCCTTCGGAGTCCTCAGGTAATTCTGGTTATGCTTTTAATACGAATAATTATGATACTCAGTCCAGTTGGATCATTGACTCTGGTGCCACAGACCATATGACCTATGACCCGACTGATTTAGCTTGTGATATTGTTCCATTCCGACGAAATATTACTAATGCTAATGGTGTCACCTCACCGGTAATTGGTGCTGGCACTGTACGCCTCACGCCTACCCTCTTTTCTTTTTGTCGCATACACTACTTGTACCGTCACTAAAGCATAAATTGATGTCTCTTGGCCAAGCTACTGAACAATTGAACTGTTGTGTACTATTATATCCGAAGTTTTGTCTTATTTAGGATATTCTCACGAATGAGATAATTGGTCGTGGTACTAAGAGGGGGGATCTCTATTTTGTGGACGATGTCAGTACAGGACGGGTCAATCTTGCCCAAGGAGCCGTTGATCACAAACGGCGTCAGATATGGTTATGGCATCACCGTTTGGGTCATCCGTCTTTCAGTTATCTACAACATATGTTTCCGAATTTATTTGTTGGTTGTTCGGTTTCAGACTTTAAATGTGACACTTGCGTACTTGCCAAAAGTCACCGTGTTTCTTATCCGTTGAATTCTAATAAAAGTGCTATTCCTTTTGGTCTTGTTCAATTAGATGTTTGGGGACCACTTCATCTGGTATTAGGTGGTTTGTAACATTCATAGATTATTGCACCTGGATGACATGGTTATACCTTCTTAAGCATAAAAGTGATGTGTGTCTGGCATTTAAGACATTCCACACCATGGTTCAGACACGGTTTTCTACTAAAATCCGGATTTTGCGTTCTGATAATGGTGGTGAATATGTTAATAATGATTTTACACATTATTTAATTAATCACGGAATCCTCCACGAGACTACTTGTCCTCAGACTCCTCAACAGAATGGGGTGGCTGAGTGCAAAAATCGTCATCTATTAGAAACGGCGCGATCACTATTGATTGGGGCGGATGTTCCCTATTCCTCTTGGGATGTTGCTCTTCAGACTGCCACTTACCTTATCAATCGCATGTCATCCAAAGTATTGAATTTTCTTACACTTTTGCAAGCTCTTGCTACATTCGTGCCTCTACCGTCTGTTTTGGTGCTCCCACTGCGAGTTTTTGGATGTGTTGCCTTTGTTCATCTACATAAAAATCAACGGACAAAACTTGACCCATGTGCTCTCCGTTGCGTTTTCATGGGGTATGGACTACATCAGAAAGGGTACCTTTGCTACCACCCTCCTTCACGTCGGATGTATACTACCATGGATGTTACTTTTTCCGAGTCTGAGATGTATTACTTTCCGGCTTCTTCCAACTTTCCTCTTCAGAGGGAGACACTGCATGACGAGCAGGTTTGGACCATGGCTGCTACCACTGATCTTCCGCTGCCACTATTAGCCGAGCCTGCAGTGGCTGCGCTACCAGCCAAGCCAACAGGAGCAGCATCGTTGCCCACAGAACCAACAGCAGGCACGACAGTGCCGTCTTCACCCACGGCAACAGTGCCGCCACTTGCCGATCTTGAGACTTCTACTGATACTACTCCCCTTGTCTCAAAATATAGTACCATCAGATGACCATACTACAGAGAATATTCATGAGGTAAGATCTATTATCCTTACTGATGTATCTGATGTTCCGAATTATCAGTTACCTTTCAGGCACAACAGGGGAAAGCCACCCAATTGATATTCATCGGAAACAACGAAAGGCTCTAAATATCCCATTGCCAACTATGTGTCATCACATAAATTATCAAAACCCGGCAAAGCTTTTGTACAACAAATATCCAATGATAGCACCCCAAGTTCATTGAAGGAGACGTTATCTGATGATCGATGGACCAAGGCAATGGAGGAAGAAATGGATGCACTTCAGAAAAATCAAACATGGGATTTAGTTCTGCTACCCCGAGGAAGAAGAGAGTGGGATGTCGATGGGTGTACACCATCAAGTACAAAGCTGATGGGTCAATTGAACAATACAAAGCACGATTCGTGGCCAAGGGATACACTCAGACATATAATGTTGATTATACAGAAACATTTGCTTCGGTAGCATAGATTAATACGGTAAGAGTGTTACTTTCGTTGGCGGCTAACTTGGATTGGCCATTACAACAATTTGATGTGACAAATGCTTTCTTAAATGGTAATCTTAAACAAGAAATGTATATGGATATTCCACCTGGTTATGCATCGGTTTCACAACCCAGAATGGTGTGTAAGTTGAATAAGGCATTGTATGGATTGAAACAATCACCTCGAGCATGGTTTGGTAGGTTCCGGACGGCTATGAGGAAGTATGGGTTCAGGCAGAGCAATTTCGATCATACACTTTTCTTGAATCGTCGAATGGGTAAATTGACGGCACTTATCATTTATGTGGATGATATGATTGTTACGGGTAACGACAAAGAGGAAATCTCAAGGCTCAAAGATTACCTAGCAACCGAGTTCGAGATGAAAGATCTTGATGGTTTGAAATATTTCTTGGGGATAGAAGTAGCTATAAACATGGTATATTTCTGTCTCAAAGAAAATATGTTCTAGACTTATTAGCTGAAACCGGAATGCTTGATTGTAAACCGGCTGACACCCCATAGTCCAAAATCACCATCTTGTCGTGCACCCTGATCAAGTTCCCACTAACAGAGATCGTTATCAAAGGTTAGTTGGGAGGTTAATTTATTTATCTCACACCAGGCCTGATATTGCATACGCAGTAAGTGTTGTTAGTCAATTTATGCATTCTCCGAGTGAGGCATATATGGGTGCGATTGAACGCATCCTACGATACCTGAAGTCATCACCAAGTAGAGGAATCATGTTTTCCAAGAATGACCATTGCCGAATAGAAGGTTACACAGATGCAGATTGGGCAGGCAATGTTACTGATCGTTGGTCCACATCTGGTTACTTTACATTTGTGGGAGGAAACATAGTGACTTGGCGAAGTAAGAGACAAAAAGTTGTTGCTTTATCAAGTGCAGAGGTGGAATACAGGGGTATGGCAAAAGGAGTATGTGAACTATTATGGCTTTGGAGGTTACTTGGTGAGCTCGGGTATCCTTCGAATTCAGCCTCAGATTTATTTTGTGATAATAAAGCAGCTATCGATATCTCACACAACCCAATTCAACATGATCGCACAAAACACATAGAAGTTGACATACACTTCATTAAGGAGAAGTTGGATGGGAATATTATTCAATTCCCGTTCATAAAGTCAGAGGATCAGTTGGTGGATATCTTAACTAAAGCTGTTGCAAGTCAAGCGTTCTACAACTCTCTTGTCAAGTTGGGCATGAACGACATTTATGCACCAACTTGAGGGGGAGTGTTGGAGAGTTGACCTTTTGTAATTAGTTAAGTTACCTTTTTGAGTTCTTGTAATCAAAATTGTAATTAGGTTATTTGATGTTTCTTTCCTTGTAAATCACTGTTGTACATTATATATTTTCCTCCTTGGTGAGAAAAATGATATCAAAAAATTAAACCCCAAAATAAGCCCTAATTAGCACTTAATACTGAGTACCTTACTTAAGAAATCATAAAGTCTAGCTAGCCATGTGAAGTTTTATTTTCCTAATCAATGGGAAAGAGAGAATTCTAATTCGGGACATTTTTCAATATTAAGAAAAGATACTATTAGACTGAGAGTTAGTAGCAAAAATGAGTTTCCCAATGTCAGTCTCATTGTTTATAACTCGTTAATAACCCGATAATGTTTTTTTTTTCTTTTTTCTTGTGGGGGTGGGGGGGGGGGGGGGGGGGGGGGGGGGGGGGGGGGTTCAAACTTGTGGTAACATGTTATGATAATCTCTAAAGTTCCTTGAGGAGAAGTGGACATTCAACGCCGATTTATGTGTTTGTCCTCTATAAGGGACATTCAACGCCGATTTATGTGTTTGTCCTCTATCCATTCGAAGTTACGAACGGGGTTCCTACTGTTAGATACTTTTTAAAGATACCAAGAACAAGATCAATCCCTTCCCATGAATTAAAAGAACCAAGTGATCAAACCACAACATCAGCAAAGATATAAAACTAAATATCAACGGTCCATGAAAATACACTAACCTGCAGACAAATTGCTCGATGAAGAAGCCATTGCAATACCAACACAAACCTTCTCCTCTCTTCAAAACTCAATGCTCTCCCAAGAATAGGTTATTGGTGCAAAACGAGAGCCTTAATTTGCGAGAGCAGTGATTTATGTATTTATACTAAGCACATAGATTGCCCTATTACAATCCTACAAGGAAAACAATATACTACATTCCTCATGTCAATATGAGTTCTATAACCGAGCATACAAGAATCCTCAATATACCAGAAGTCGGATTAACTCTTGTCAACATGAATTAGACTTCTTTATAATATTAATTATCTCAAAACTTGTAAGAATCATACTCATACTCTTACACCTACTTCTTACAAGGTCAGCAAACCGAGAAGACTATGCTAACAGCCTGCTGCAACCTCAGCTAGTCAAGGATGTGCATCTACACACACACACCGTATAAGTTCGCATTCGTGTCTCCTCTTTCGTTAGTGTTAGTTTTCTCTGGGGACGGGCTACCATGCGTGTCAAATGTTGAAGGAAAGGATGAAGTTGTTCCTTGTGTGATTAGGTGGTGCTGCATGTAGTTCTAGGAGCCATTCTTCTCCTTGCTTGTCCTGGAACCTGTATATATTCTTTCGATCCTTTAGAAATCTTGTTTTTTAGTTTGCTTTTAGTATTAGGGTTTTACTGAAACTGAAACACACACATCGCCAGAAAAGAAATTATTTTTTGTCCAAATAATTACACATATATTAAACATGTTTTTAATTACCTGGGCATGCAAAACTCATATATAATTGATTTAATAGATCAAGAAAAAGCTAGCTCTTCCATTTACATACCACACTACTTTGATAAGTCAACGGTGTTCCTATAATACAAGAGATTTTCAATGTGACCATAACACGGGATGGTACACCACATGTCACTATATAAATTGTGGAATACATGTGTTAAAAAGATAATAATTTAAAAAATAAAATTTCTCATCACTTATATAAAAACACGTGGTGTACCACCAATGTTCTAGTCACAATGAAAAGTTTCTCCTATAATACCAAGTCTCACCTAACAAATTGGAAGGTAACGTGAATAGAGTATGATTTTCTTCCCTCCAAACCTCGTTCTCTTCCTTTTCCTTCTTTTTCACTTCCTCTTTGTCTCTCACTCTCTATAAAGAAATCAACACTTGACGTGGCTTAATCGTGACCGTTCAAATAGGAAGGGACTGGAAGGGAGAGACATTTGAGGGGAGAAAACCATACTCCTAAAATACCACTCAACAATTTACTCCCATTTTTTGTTCTAATTGTTTTTGGCTTTTCTCTTTCTCTTGGTCAAATTCTGCTTTTCGTTTGTACAGTTTTAACGCA
The DNA here is from genome assembly GCA_036320875.1 of Cotoneaster glaucophyllus. NCBI lineage: Eukaryota > Viridiplantae > Streptophyta > Magnoliopsida > Rosales > Rosaceae > Cotoneaster > Cotoneaster glaucophyllus. The sequence continues at coordinate 27,216,831 of CM070057.1, forward strand.
TCTATAAAATTTCGCATTTTTCTGGAGCCCCAAATATTTATAGCAAATGTAAATAATAAGAGTTCTTTCTTAGACTGAGACACAAAGTACATAAATTTAGAAGAGTATCCATGGAAGGTTCCAAGTTAGTGAACAAATTAAAACTAGCCTAAGCCCACACATTGTGTCTGAAGCAGTTTTTTATTTTTTTTGGAAAATATATGGGAGAAAGAAGTTTGAAAGAAATGTGAAAGAGAAAGGGAATTATTTTTTTTTTGAGTTTTAACGAAACACTCTCGGTACTGTTCATTTTTAACGAAAAATCACATTTTTACCTTTACCTGACACTATTCACTATACATTTAAAAAGAGCTTTTCGTTAAAAGAGAAGTTTTTTTGAACTTTTCATTAGTTTTCCTTTATTTTTTCGGATGCTCACTAATATCTATTTCTAGATGCTCATTTTCTTGGAGTAGATTTCTGGATGCTCATTAATTTGGCAAAGAAACCCTCTTTAAGTTTGAGCGGTTTCACAGACCCTCTCGTTCTTCTTTTTTTTGTTGTATCCTCGTCACATCCTCACAAATTAAGACAATGGTTTCCCAACCCTTCTTATTTAATCAACATCATCTGAGAGACAAATGACAGCAACGCAAGTCCCCCTATAAGAATTCCTTGCTCTCCCATAAAAACCAAGTTTTCGTCGTCCACCTCTCTTTCTCTCTTTGCTCGTCAACATTGATGGCAAGCGAGAAAGATGAGAGAGATGGATGAGATGCAATCAACGTATCGATCAGCGTATATGCCTGATGGTGACTGTGACCAAGAAGGTTATCCATGGAAAAATCAAAGGTATTCACGTAAAGCGTCTTCGATCTAGCCAATCAGAGCTCAAGAGACAGCGTTGGGTGGCCAAGTACAAGTCCTACGTCGTTGAACCCAAATTCAAGACTGCTTTAAAGAATGGGGTACGTTGGTTCAAGAACAAATATCATGCGCTTGTGTATGCGTAGTTTTGAGAGAATGTAAAGGAATATATCTCAAATTTGAGACTTGCACGTAAACTCTAGCTAGCTAGATTTGCATGCATTTGGCGTTAGCCTCTCGAATTAAGGTTGTGTTTCTTTCTTTCAATTTTTGTGCAATCGATTTTTGTGCAATCAATCTGTCCATTCATATCTTTCTGCCTGTCGATTTGTTCAATTTATGGTTAAAAACATGAAAATCTTGAAAGACATTTGTGATCTATTTCTATGCGATGAATGCCTTGTTCTTCTTGAAATTTTCGCCAAGTCTTCTTCTCTTTGGTAAGTTTTCCAGATCTGAAATGTTTACCTTAACATTAGGCTTATAAACTCCAGCATAACAGGATATATGGGATTTTACATATAAACTAGGACCCAAGAAACTTGAGTTTAATAATTTTTCACACATGATCATCAATTCCATGGCATTACCAATACATGATCGACGTACAGCTAGAAATATTCAATCTCAACAACAGTTATTATCGTTCATGAGATTTGAATTCAAAACTTTCTCTGATAACCTAACAAATGATTATGAGAGGATCTACTCTACCAACAAAAGAGCACCTTAGTATGTTCAACACTTCACTAGAAGATGGGTCCTTATTTACCAAAAGAAAAGAAAACATGGGTCCTTCTGTGCTATATCTAAATAGTTTGCATGTCTTGAGTCATTAAGATATTTGTTACATTACAAAAAAGCAAAGAGAAACGTTTATGTCTTAATTTCTATGAATGCGTTGGAGTTCTCTCGGTTGAAACACCAATTTTTTTCTTTTTAAACAACTATCGTATATGAAACTTGAGTTGGAAATTTCTTCTAACAAATGAAGATCGACTATTTTTGTTTTTAATCAAATAAATCTAAAAGAAATCTTACTACTACAACCACGACCTGTTAAATTGACCAATTGACCTTTTGCATTTCTCTTCTTAATTTTTCAAAGAAAATTCGAACTGTCCTCTGTTATAAAAAAACAATTTCAAAATAAAATTGGCACTACTATCTTTAGTATCAATATAACCAAGATATTGGGAGTATTGGAGGTTATTGAATATACTGTTAGTTGTGCAATGAGACAATCATAATTGGATATCAAACGTATAATATATGGAAGACGAAACTCACACTTTAGATTTACAATTGAAATTCTCCATTGAGGCCCAAGGCCCAACGAAAGAAAACTAAAGTATGACCCCCCGGGTCGTAGCCCAACATGCACAGGAGGGTCATTTCGTCTTCTACTATTTGACTTTTCAAAAACCAGTACCCTCACCTAACTACGTACAACAAATCACATATACTCGCCCCATTCAACTGCCACGTACCCGTCACCCCACTTCCCACGTCTCAAACACTCGTCCTCCACATGCACTGCTGGGTAACTTTATCGCGCTGCCTTAGCACTGAGGGGCCACTCCAACGCCCCCATTTGGAATTTGAAATGAAAGCCCGAGAAGTTGGAAAATTACAACCTTTTATTCCCTTTTATTGATTTGAACTACACGGGGGCCTCGCTAATGCTGTGGAGATGCTGTGGAGGGGAGAGTGAGTTTCTGGACGCAGACTCCGACCTCTCATAGAAAAAATAATGAAAGATTTTCCCATTTAATTGTGTTCCCTCACATCTCTGCTAAATCTTTCATTGCTTCCTTCACGAGAGAGAGAGAGAAGCTCAGCTGATTCCTGCCCATTAGTTCTTGTAAGTTTTGATTCCTGCCCATTAATACTTTGAATTTCAGTGTAAAGTTAGAATCTTTGTTGTTGGTTTTTAGATTTGTGAATTGGGTTGGATTTGTTTTGATGTTTTTTGTTTTGTATCTTGTGTTGGGGGAGTGATTGGTTGCTGAGAAAATGTGGGGAAATGGTGGATTTAAGTAGATTGATATCTGTTTTTCTTATGTAATTTACTTGAATTATTTGGTTGTTGGGAACTTTTTTCATAGTTAGGTGCATAAAGAATCAAAGATGCAAAATTTCCTTCTCATTTGCCTTTTGAGGTTTTGCTTTTGTTTGACTTTATGCTTAGATTAGGGACATTTGGGATTTGCGTGTTTGATAATCTTATGAATTGGGTTATGCAATTTGTTGATCCTATCTGGTTTGGAAAGCTAGGTACTTGAAGAGCATATGATGCAAGAGTAAATTCTAGTTGCATGTCTTTAAGTTGAAGCAGAAAGGTCAGAGTTTGATTCAGCTTATTGAATTTCATAGGCTAGTTTCTCAGCATTGAATGTGCTGGTTGAGGTTCACACTGTCTTGATTTCGAAAGCTAGAACGCTTGTTGAGTAGTATCCATTACCATAGAAGTAATCTTCCCTGAATGACATAGAGAGCATTTTAGATCATCTGATATAAGATTATCATCGTTTTGTATGGACAGTTGGGTAGCTGCTAGCCTCATGCCTTTGTATGCACTGATATGGGCATCTGTCGATAGGCTCATTCGGCCTACGTTAGCATATGTCGGCATGCTCGCTCGAAAGTTATTGGCATTTATTAATAGGCCTTCCAAGGCTCAACAAAATGCCAATTTGCATGCTATTTTGTTCAAAAAATTTTGCACACCACGCACGCTATTCTTACTAATCTTCTAAATAATATTTTATGAGTACTCCACTGACCACCACCACAACTCTGACCATTGTCACCACAACAACCTTCACCATCACCATTGCCGCCACCATAATTGCCGCCATCGCGCCATAATTGTCACAGCCGCCATTGTCGTCGCAGCCACCACTGTCGGGCCCTACCACCATTGTCCCTTACACACTCCAACCACCAAACCACAGTATTGGCACCCACCATTGTCATTGCCATCACAACCGCCGCCCCATCGCCACCATCATGTTTGTTGTCTCTACCACCTATAATCGCATCTACCTTACACACCACTGACATCACCACCACCACCAACATTGCCACCGCCACCGGCAATGACTGCTATTGTCATCACTACCCCTACCACCATGTCTATTTTTGTCATTCTATAAATTATATCACCTATTAAAATTTATAAAATGTTTTTACACTGCTTTTTATATTTACAAAATTTTAAAAATATAGTTTATCAAAAACTCAATTGCTTTAATTTACAGCTAATTATTCTTAAAATGCAGTAGACGTAAATTTTTTTTTTTAAAAAAAAAAGCAAAAAAAGCAATCCCGAAGTGTCCCTAAACCAGACCCGTTGGTCTATTATTTTCTTTCAAGTTTTGAATTCAGTGGCAAAATCAAATTGAGCTAGCAAAACTGGTCCAAGATTCAGTTCATAACTTCTAATTCGTAATTTGGTTGAATCAAAACCGATCAAACTTCTAGTACAAAACATGCTTGCAAGCGGTTATCGATATCGTCACTGATTAACTACTAGCACCAACTATTGGGTATGGAATTTTATACTAATGGTCTTAATGCAATTAATAGTGAAATCATTCATCATAAGCCGTTATTCATTTCGATTAGGGTCCTAATGTTGGACTGTAGATTCTTCAAGATGTCATCTTTTTTTATTCTTCAAGATGTCATCTCTTTTGAGATCACTCGTCTGTGTACCTCATGTGTAGCTAATTCCACATTGGTAACACTATTTGATTTGATTTCGGTCTAGTGAATTTGATTCAAGTTTTCAATTTGTTTTCCAAACTTGTGACCCAAGGGTATTCAATTTGTGGTCCAATCCAAACTTGTGACCCAAGGATTTTCAATTCGTAATCCCAATTTAGATTTAATAGGCTGAGAGTTAGCCTACTCTGGTACCATGTCAAAGTTTCAGCGTCAGTTTAGTGACCCATAACGACATTATTTTTTATCCCCAACTAAAGTACATGCGCATATTAATGGGTGTAAAGTTTTTTGTACAAAATGTCTTGATTTAATTAGTAATGAAACTAAGTGGATCACCCCGACCTATGGTACAAAAACATGGAAAGTCTTACATAAACATACCATAACTATTTTATAATACTATGTCGAAAATTCTAGTATGTTCATTATTATCTTATAATAATAGTTTCAAAAATTTTAGTATGTTTAGTAGATTTTCTACTTCAGCTTTTTTAACAGTTACATCTGTATATCATTATAAAGGATGATCAGCAAGTCCATATATATCCGATTAGAGAGTACTGCAAGTCTGCAACCCTACCTTCCACAAAACTAGAAACTAGAAAAGAAGCCCCTGGGGACCAAATTTAGCGATTAAATATAGACAGAGGAATCAAAGCTGACGAGCAGAAAACATTGTCCGTGGGATCTATATGATTGAACCTTGTCAAAATACCATAACAAAGAAATGGCTACCTGGGCCGGCATGGCTTCGCTGCCTCACCATTTGTGGACGAGACGAGGTCTTTACGCATGGAAATCTTTGGATATTACATGCCAAATATTGGTAATGGTGCATTATTCATGTTGGTTTGGGCTCCACTTAGTCAGAAGTTTCGGTGGAGATTTTTCTGACACGTGACATATTGATCGACATAAAAATTTATCACACATGCGACATTTTGTGTAGTTTTACTTAAATTTGTTATTAAAATCATATGGTTTGGTTTATGTTACATTTCTAACCAAAATTATATATATTTTTTTTTTTCAAATCTTCTAGTTCCACTACCAAACACATATTTCAACAACAAATTCAAACAAATTTGAGTTTCCACTACCAGATCTACAAGATTCGTGATCGGTGGTTGACGAAGATTAGAGAGAGAGGAAGTAACAAATGTCCGACCCAAAAATTGCTTTAGCACCTCAGTGGACTTGCAAAACCCATGATGCTGAGTTACTTGCTCAGAATAAGGGAATTGGATCCCATCCGGATCCACTTTGTGAGGATCCTAGGGATCCTCACATCCTAATTATTCATCGTGTATCGTGCGGTCAGAAATGATTTTTTTATTTAAAATTAAACACAAATAGTATCTGACGAAAACTGACCGTACGATATACGATGAACGGCTAAGATGTGGAGATCCCTAGAATCCTCACAAAGCAGATCCTTTTCCCAGAATAAGGATCACCCAAAAATTTTAAAGGTCTCCCTTTTGGATGTTAAGTGACTGCTGTAGATTTATCACCTGGTTAAATCGGAAACACCCATTTATAACCACGATGCAGGGGTTTTGGCAGCACGCCAACGTTCGAACTTGGACCAACAGGTGTCATGCAAGTCTACTTCACCATCAGGCTGGGAAGAGGTTGGTGCGGTTGGGCTTTTTAGATATTGAGAGTACGTACTTATGCGTATGGCCTTCTTGTAAAAATGGCTTATATACATAAAATATATAATAATTTATATTAAAAGTGGTTCAGTCAGGTTCTTTCAGTTCTTAGAATTTCTAAATTGGAACTAGAACCAATTTGAGACGGTCTAGTTCGATTTTTGTCCTGATTTTGACCTTTTTGGTCAACGCAATTTTTTATGGTTTTTTTGTCATGGTTCAATGTGGTTTTCTGGTTCAGCAGTTTTGGTGCCCACCCCTAGGCGTATTTTAGAGCAAACCCTTATGAAGGCCTAACATGTGTTTTTGTTCTTTGGAAACAAAGGCTTGGCATGTTTAAGTTGTGAAAACCCCAGGCTTGACCCAGTACAAAAAAATTTGGGTCGGTTTCATGTTATATAACCCAACCAGTTCGTCTCTTAAATGGGTTGTCGCCAAATCTACAACGGAAAGTGACTAAAACTCTATTTGGTATTACTTTTTCTCACTAAAAACTACATCCCTTTAAAGTTAATTAATAAAAATTGTTTAGTAAACTAAATATCTCACTTATTTTAAAAGCAATGGCCTTTAGAGTCCAGATATCAGCTTTTAAAAGTAGTATGTAGGTTGCTTTTCAAACCTGTTTTATAAAAAATTTAAAAAAAAAAAATGTTGAGCCTATAATGAATATATTCAATTTATGTAATACCCTCACTAGTTTTTGAAAATGACATTATTTGTCCTTCTATACACATTTTTTTCCATTTGAGAGCAAAGTAACCGCCACTACCTACTAACCTTACACACCATCGTTGGCACCATCACCGCCACACAATCGTCACCACCACAACCACGACTGCGACCATTGTAACCACAACAACCTCCACCACCACCACCGTCGCCAAAATCGTCACCGCCTTCGCTGCCACAACCACAAACGCTACCACTACAACCATAACCACTGCCACAACCACAACTGTCACTGTCGCCACCTTCTACCACCATGGTTACTTATGCACCCTAACCACCACACCCCACTATTGGCACCCACCGTAGCCCTACCATTGCTTCTGCCATCACAATTGTCACCCCCACCACCACTGTCACATTCCTCGTCTCTACCACCTATAACTGCAACCACTAACCTTACACCACTACTGACATCACTACCACCAACGTTGCCACCGTCACCACCAACGATGCTTCAACCACCACCATCACAAATATAACCACTACCGCAACCACCACTATCGTTACCATCACCCCCACTACCATGTCTAGTTTTGCCAATGTATACAATTTATCACTTATTTTAGAATTTATTTATACTAGTTTTTATACTCACAGTACTTATAAATATATAGTTCTAATTATTCTTAAAACACAACAGAAGCAATTTTTTTTTTTTTAAAGAAACATAACAATCCCAACTAGCCCTACTGTTGGTTCGGTTTGGTCTAACTATTTTCTTTCGAGCTTTGAAATTCAATGGCAAAATATAATTGAGCAAGCAAAACAAGTCCAAGATTTAGTTCATAACTTCTAATTCATGGTTTGGTTCAACCAAACCGATCAAACTTTTAGTACAAAACATACTTGTCCGAGCTGTTATCGATATTGTCATTGATTAACAACCAGCACCAACTACCGGGTATGGAGTTCTATACTAATGGTCTGGATGTAATTAATAGTGAAACCATTTATTATAAGTTGTATTTATTTCAATTAGGTTTCTAATTTGGGATTTTACATTCTTCAACATCTCATCACTTTTGAGCCACTCTTTAGTGTACCACATCTGTAGCCAATTCCATATTAGTAACCCTATTTGATTTGATTTTGGTTTCGTGAATTTGATTCAGGTTTTTCATTTTGTGGTCCAAACTTGTGACTCCAGGGCTTTTAATTCGTGATTCCAATTTAGGTTCAATCGGTCGAGGGTTCGCCCACTCCGATGCCGTGTCAAAGTTCAGAGTCAGTCCAGTGACCTACAACGAATTTTTTTTTTTTTTTTTATCCCCAACTTAACCACGTGCACATATTAATAGGTGTAGAGCTTTTATATAAAATATCTTGCTGCAATTAATAATAAAACTATTTCAACTATATATTTAATTCATTCAGGTTTTCGGTGTAAGACTTTGCATTCTTCAATATTATGGTGCGTCACCCCGACCTATAGTACAAAACATACAAAAGTCTTACATACACATATCATAGTATCTTATAAAACTATTTCAAAAATTCTAGTATGTTTAGAATTATCTTATAATAATACTATTTCAAAGGTTCTAGTATGTTTAAGGATATTCTCCACTTCGGAGTTTTAACAGATCTATATATCATTACATCTTTAACTAAAATTCTAACATCCAATTTTTTTCCAAATGTAAGATAATTTGAAACATAGTATGAAATGTCATATCACACAGGAGCAATAATATCAAACAATTATGCTTCCGTAGCTAGCACCATATCTTTTCTGAAGTGAACAGGGTTTTGTGTTATTCTTTCGCACAGTTAACTTGCTTAATTGGTCAAAATATCCACCACCTTGCCAGTTGGTGATCAGAAAGTACTGCAACCCTACTTTCCACAAAACTAGAAACTTGAAAAGAAGCCCCCGATAACCAAATTCAGCGATTAAATATGGAAAGAGGAATCAAAGATGATGAGCAGAAAACAATGTCAGTGGGATTCATATGATTGAACCTTACAAACAATACCATAACAAAGAAAAGCAAACAATTGACTACCTAGGCGGGCCTAGCTTCGCTGCCTCACCAGTTGTGGACGAGACGAGGTGAAATTGGTGGACCTTATCTTCGAGCCATGAGTTATTTACACATGGAAATCTTTGGTTGTTACAGGCCAAATCTTTGTAATGGTGCATTATTCATGTTGGTTTGGCTCTAATTGGTGAGAAGTTTCAATGGATATATTTTTGACACGTGACATGTTGAGCGACATAAAAATCCGACATATATGATATGTTTTAACGGGGTAATATATGTCATTCAACGTGTTATATGGCGTATGTTGTTTTTCTGAAGTTTTTCTCAGAATTAGTCAAGAGATTTACATGTGTGGAGCCAAAAATAATCACAAGGCGACACGTGGACTTTCGGATTAAGAAGACAAGAATGCCCTTGAGGGGTATCAGAAATCCTACGCGCGAGCAGCCGGTAATTATCGTCGGTCAAGTCAAAAGCGCTCATAAAAGGTAAACAAATCCAAATTATTTCATCCATCCGCATTTAAGGCAATTATCTCATAAATCTACCCATTATCCCACATAAATGGAGATAATTGGCAAATTAATGGGGATATTTCCCATTAATTTGTCAATTAAATGAGTCTTGAAGACCCAAAATATACCACAAAGGGCCGGCCCTCTCTCTCCAAAGAGTGGCCGGCCACTTCCCCTTTTTATTTCCATATCTCCTTCCCTTTTTTCCTCCTTTTTTAGCCAACAATTCAATTACTCCTTATTATCTTTTTTCATAAATATAAATCCTTTCCCTATTTGATTAATTAGCCAATAAATAGGCTAATTAAACCTAGATCTCACACCCAAAAATCCCTCTAAGGGCCGGCCACCCTCATCTCCTATAAATACAACCCTTATTTCTCACAAAACCTAATTTTCCAATCCTTCGGCAAAAACACTCTAAACACTTTTTCTCTCTAATTCTAACTTTGGCATCGGAGGTTCTTCGGCCAAAGCCCCCCCCCCCCCCCCATTCATCGTGGGCGCGTGAGGCTTTTGGCCTTAACCTAAGGTGTTTATTATTTTGTAGGTGCAAAATCATCCAAGACCGAAGAGGAGAAAATTTGCATCCACAAATTGGTGCTTTCATTGAGAGGAGAAGTTTACGCTCGAAAAAGACTCTCGCACACAAAGGTTTTTTTTCTTCAATTTCTAGTCCGTTTGTATTCTTTCGTACGTTTTTATTATTAGAATTTTTTATTTGTAAAAAGTTCTTTGGTAAAGCGTATATAAAAAAGAAAAAGAAAAATACATAATGGCTAGAAATCTAGAAAATTCGATGAGCAACAATTCAAACATTCAAGACGTGTGACCGCGGCGATCTACGAGATTGAATATGGCTTTAGGGGAGATGGCGCCACTACCACGAGGCTCCACCATGGGAACCACCGCGGTGACCACCCGCGGCGAGGTCCATGGTACCACCGTTGCAGTCCAAGCCCCGCATTCGCGCGCACCTCATGTTGAGCAGCCTGCTCCTGCCCTCGCAGCCCAGCCTGCTCCTGCAGCCAATCCTGCTCCTGTAGCGCAGCCTGCCCACGCAGCCCAGCCTGCCTACGCAGCCATGCCTGCCCACGCAGCCTAGCCTGCCCACGCAGCCAAGCCTGCCCACGCAGCCAAGCCTGCCCACGCAGCCAAGCCTGCCCACGCAGCACAGCCTGCCCACGCAGCCTAGCCTGCCCCTGCAGCCCAGCCTGCCTCAGTGGTGTCCCAAGCAGTCAATCAATCAAGCCGAGCAGTCGGACGGTGTGCAATCTCGACTGGGCCCCCGAGATAGCGTGGACTCCCGTCTTAGCGCGAGGAGGAGCGTGCATTCTCGGTTAGGCCCATGAGCGAGCATACAATCAAGGCTGGGGCCACGTTTTGAAGAACCACATGAGCAGCCATCCAGGCAGAGCATTCATTCGCGCTTAGGCCCTCAATGAGCATTTTCCATGTCGCTTCGGAGAATGCAGCGCGAGCGCACGAAGGGAAGCAGCCACTCGGTCTGTTTCAAGTCCAACAGGCAGCCCACGAAGAGAACCTTCGCCAGCTAAGAAGACCAGGACTCCACCGCCCCAACGAAGACAAATTCGTGTCAAGCCTAGTCCTCAAGTTCGCGATCTCTTGGCGAGCGGTCTCAAGTTGCAGAGAAGTGGGAGCAGAGACGTTAGACCCCTTAAAAGCAGGAAGTTCAGACTCCAAACTTTTAACTTTCTCGGCCAAGGAGTAAGCTTCAGCAGCCATAGACCTCGCCACCCCCTGGGCAGCCTTGGTATCCTCTTGATCAAAGACCATGGACCCGGTAGCCAAAACCGCCGTTTTTGCATCATGGTCAGCGGAGCAGCCCTCCTATACTCAGGCGTATGCTTCACGAAGAAGCCTGGACCAATAATCCCTTTGACGCCGTCAACAAACTCAGCGCACACGTCCATATCCTTAAGAAGGTCCGGACTCAAAAGCGCTTAAGTCTCAGCAGCTTCCTTGGGGTTAGACTTGGCGGATTTATCAGGACCACTAGCGCAAGCGGTCTCTCTCTTCTCGGAAGACGACTTGGCCTCAGCAGCGGAAAGGACAAGTTTTGGCGCCACTTTAGCAGGCGAAGATGTCTTACCATTCTTCATGGTAGCAAGCATTTCCTGAGGAGAACCCTAAGTGGAGCGGCACCACCACCACGAGTTTCCACCACGGGAACCACCGCGGTGGCTACCACGGTAGCCCACCACGGCGAGGCTCGTGGCGCCATCACCACGGCCCGAGCCGTGCCATCCAAGGTCCCGGCCCAAGCCATGTTACTCCAAGCCTAACGCGAGCCCAATACGTTGCCTAGCCGAGCCCAAGCCTCGCACCCACGTGTGCCACACGCTAAGCAATCCACTCCCGTGGCCCAGCCTGCTCTCGCCGAGCAGCCCACTCCCGTGGTCCAGCCTGCTCCCGCCGAGCAGCCCACTCTCGTGGTCCAGCCTGCTCCCGTTGAGCAGCCCACTCCCGTGATCCATTATGTTCCTGCCGAGCAGCCTACTCCCGTGGCCTAGCCTGCTCTCGTGGCCCGCCATGCCATCGTGATCTTTCAAGCAGCCCAAGCCTGCTACACCATGGGAACCACCGCAGTGACCATCCGCGGCGAGGTCCATGACACCGCTACTACGGCCCAAGTCGGCCCAAGACCATCTCAGCCTTCCTAACTCAAATCTCGCGCCCGAAGTCTACCACTCTTCCATTGCTCAAGGAGGCACATTCCTTACAAGCTCTTCCAATCCAAATGGCGAACAACACTTGTCTCGACAAGTCATAGAGTTGACAAGCGCCCTAGCACAACAAACAACCTTGGTGAACCAGCTCTTACAGTGCACCAAGATGCGACGTGTCCCAAACGAGGTGTCTCGAAGAATGACAAGGGCAGACGAAGAACCTCTCTAGCAGCGTCCCGACAAGCAGCCACCCGACCAGCCTCTAACCAAGTGTTTGGGCAGAGCACACTTCCAATTGGGCTTTTGAGATAGCGTATACTCCCGTCTTAGCGCGCGGAGGAGCGTGCACTCTCGACTAGGCCCACGGACGAGCATACATTCACGGTTGGGGCCACACTCCGATAATCAACATGAGCAGTCTTCCAAGCGAAGTGTTCATTCGCAGCTAAGTCTGCAAGGAGCATCCTCCATATCACATCAGAGTAGGCAGCATGACGGACGGAGAGAAGCAGTCACTCAATCCGGCTCAAGTTCAACCAGCAGCTTGCGAAATCCCTCGCCTGCTAGGAATCCACCACATGCACCGCTACCGCGGCATAGACGAGCCGAGCACATAGAAGAGCAGCCTAGACCAACAGGTCAAAACTGGGGGGAGCCGAGAGCTCCATTACCTCAACTAAGGAAGAAGTAGACCAAGCGATTGAGCAAATTCCAACGCAACGAGGTCACCAACGAGGCACTACGGCGGGAGATGACCAACATAAGCCGATCACCCTTCATAGATAGGATCGAGCAGACGGAGCGTCCACACAAGTTTAGCATGCCACATTTCACATCCTTCAAAGGAGATGGAGACCCGGAGAGACACTTAAAGCACTACCGAAGCACGATGATCCTCTATCGAAACAATGACGATCTCATGTGCAAGATATTCGCGACTACTCTACAAGGCGAGACGCAAGATTGGTTCTACACCCTGCCGCCACAATCCATCCGGAGCTTTGACGATCTTTCCTTGATCTTCACCAAAGAATACTCATCTTACCGCTCGATCAAGAAAAATCCGATCACCTGTTCAAAAACCCGAAGGAATCACTCCGCGACTACGAAGATCGTTGGATGCTACGACTCAATAGCCAGTGCAGCCTTTCAAAAGGGCCTCCCCGCAGATCACCCCTGTTTGGAGAGATGATCATGAAAGAAGACGTGACTCTAGCAGATTCCTTCACCCTAGCAGAGAAGCATGCACTTTGGGACGAAGCTCGACGAGCAGAAAAGGCGCCCGAACAGCCTAAAAAAGAATCGGTGGTGGCTCAAAGAAAGGAAGATGGAAAGCGGCCCAGCAAAAGCAGACAGGAGGCCAAGCGGAGGGACAAGCCCATGACCAAAGAAGGCTCCACGACCAGGAATTACTCAAAGTTTTCAATTCCGATCCATCGAATTCTCTGCAACGTGAAGAATGAGTCATGGTTCAAGCTACCAAATATTGCGCATTTCACCGAGGACCAAGTCACGCCACCGAAAGCTGCTGCACTTGGAGGAATTATCTGGAAAAGCTCGTCAAGGAAGGCAAAGTCGACAAGTGTTCGGACAAGCCGGCAGCGCAGCCAAGAATGAATGCTGAAAAGGAAGATCCAGCAGGCCCCATTGATCCCTCAAGTCCAGGCAGCCGACGCACTACCAGGGCCCATTATCGGCTTCACACGAGAGACAACTTTGATCTGATACCATGATCGAGAAGATGGCGCTCAAGCAGATCTGAGAAATTCTGGAAATGAAGTCTCCCACAACCTTGAAAGAGATCCAAAGCTTGACTGGACGAGCAGCCGCCCTCGACCGTTTCCTCTAGCGGTCTATTGATAGATGCAAGCCTTTCTTCAAAGCCATCAGGAGGGCGCAACATGATGAGTGGGATGAAGAATGCGAATAAGCCTTCCAAGACCCGAAGAAGTATCTGACATCGCCTCCATTACTATCCAAACCGGAAGCAACGGAGGACCTATTCGCATGTTTGACAGTATCTGAGGCAGCAATAAGCTCTACCATCATACGAGAAGAGCTGGGGGCCCGACTACCTGTATTCCACAGTTCAAAAGCTCTCCTCGATGCTACCAGAAATTCAAAAAACGAACTTTGGCGATAGTTGTTACAACCTAAAAGCTCAAATCATACCTTCGGACGCACGCCGTCATCTTCATGACGCGCTATTCCACCCAATCTAGACACGCGACGATAAAGGCGCAGACACTGGCGATGCAAAGTTTTCTGACGAACGTAACAACTCAGCCTAAAAGGTGTGCCAAGGGCAGACGAACACTAGAATGACGCACTCGGAATCAAGCTTTGTCCTCATCGCCCAAAAAGATTCTACATAGGAGCATCATGTACCAGCAGTTGAGCACTACCTCCTGCTATGTGTCACACGGCCCCAGCCGACCTTTGTTCCATAATTCAACTCTAGAGTGGCCCAATACCGGCAGTTTAGCACTTCCTGCTACGTGTAACATGGCACCAGTTCTACAGCTCCCTACCGCGCCTTCACGCCTAGCCTAGGCAGCGCAACAAAGCGGTTCAACGACGCCCCGGAAGTAGCCGAGCACACCTTAGCCGCACCTGCTCGCCCCGAAAGCAGCCGAGCACACCTTAGCCGCACCTGCTCCCTCAATAGAGATTTCCAGCATTTGCATGTTGACGACACATCCAACTACAAAGGTTCGGGAGCAGACATGGTCCTTGCCACCCCAGACGGTTCAATGCTCGAGCAGACGATCACTCTAGGCTTCAAGGCATCTAACAGTGAAGCAGAGTATGAGGCCCTACTGGCAGGCCTCCGCATGGCGAAAGACTTAGCGGTGAAGAAGCTGGCGATTCATCCCGATTCTCAGCTGATTACTAGCCAAACCGCAAGGGAATACATGGCGAAGCATCCAAGGATGGCGCAATATCTAAAGAAGGTACACGAGCAGCTGGAGACATTTCAGACTTACACGCTCACTCGAGTTCCACGGACGAAAAATACCCATGCAGATGCGCTAGCCGGCCTGGGCTCTGCCCTCGATCACCAGCTCAAGCGTTCAATTCCGGTGGAGTACCTAGATAAGCTGAGCATAGAGTCCGAGCCAGTAGCCGAGGTGACACAGGTTAGTGCAACTCCGAATTGGCAAAGCCCTATCATAGATTACTTCGTCAATGGCAAGCTCCCCACAGAAAGGTTGGAGTCAAGGAAACTTCAAACCCGAGCAGCGCACTACTACATGTGGAAGGGCATTTTAGTTCGAAGACCCTACGCCGGACCGCATCTCCGATGTTTGGCACCTCCCGATGATTTGAAGGTCCTAAGTTCAATCCATGAAGGCGTTTGTGGGAACCGTTCTGGAGGACGATCTCTGGAGAAAAAGGCTCTCAACGCAGGCTACTGGCCAACTACGTAACAAGATGCCCGGGAGTTAGTGCAAAAGTGCGACCGCTGCCAACGTTACAAACATGTACCAGCCCTGCTCGCCAGCGAGCTACATCTACGAGCAAGTCCCTGGCCGATTCATGCAGTGGGCAATCGACCTAGTAGGACCTATGCCGCCTACTATTAGGGGCAGAGGCATGATGATCGTGGTAACCGACTACTTCACCAAATGGGTAGAATCATAGCCCACGACAACCACGACTCAGACGAACATAGAGTGCTTCGTATGGAGGAACATCATTTGCTGATTTTCATCCCTCAGTTCATCGTCACCAACGACGGCCCGTAATTTACGGACGAAGATTTGACGAAGTTCCTCCAAAAGTAAAACATCAAGCAACACATGTCCATACCAAGACATTCTCAAAGCAACGGGCAGGTCGAAGCATCCAACAAGACGATCCTCGACTGCCTCAAGAAATCCATTGCCAACAAGAAAGGAAAATGGCCAGATGAACTCCCCGGATGTCTATAAGCATATCGCACTACCAAGAGACGAGCAACCGGAGAAACCCCTTTCTCTTTGGCGTTTGGCTCGGAAACAATCCTTCCTCCCAACATCATCATGCCAAGCATCACCACCCTACTGCCAGATGTCGAGCAGAACAGTGAAGAGATGGCCACGAACCTAGACCTAGCGGAGGAAAGGTGCGAGCAGACCATAGCCCGCATCGCAACCTGCTAGCAGCGGCTCTTCTCCAATTACAACAAAAGGTCCAAAATCCGGCAGTTTCAACCCGGAGATCTAGTTCTGAGGAAGGCTTTCATCACTGCTCAAAGGGAGGGAACAAAAAAGATGGACCCTATTTGAAAAAAACCTTACAAGATCAGCAGAGTAGGCGACAAGGGGAGCTACACCCCCGCCACCATGAATGACGAGGAGATCGAAAAGCAGTGGAACGCCTACGACTTGAGGAAGTACCACGTGTGATCTCCACCGACGCCCGAAGGCTCAAGCAGCTCAGACGGGCACAACCCTCGCAAACCGAGGACTACCAGTTGTTCCGCAATCTTTACAATTAAGTTATTTGTTCACTTGTTTTTCAACAAGTTTTTCAACAAGGAACGCTTCAACTTGATTCCATTGCGGCAACTGACAACTCCTGCGCTTCGAAAGAAGCTCGCGCCCTTCTTAGGGACTCATTGCAGGAACAACGGCTCCCGAGGGGCCAATCTACTCTCCAACGCGGGAGGATAAACTCTTGACTCCGAATATCCAGACGTGGATGAGCCTGGCTGCCCTAGTGTAACTAGCTGCACGATGGCTTGCGCCGGAATTCCTAGAAGTAGCCACAATGGTCTTTTTCAAGGCTTAGCTAACTGAAGGATTTTGGGTCTCTTGGCCTAATCCGCGGGAACCGGGCCCTAGAGACGGGGGGGGGGGGGGGGGGGGCACACTATCCCGGGAAACCCTAAAGCTGCTACCGGACATGCTAAGGTAGCCTACGGATCCCGGCAGACTGCCTACGGCTTGCCCTTCAAGCAGTAAAGCCATGCTAGACTTATACAACCGCACATTCTTGTGAAAGGTTAAACAAGCTAGCAGTCATATGTGAAGTTTTATCCACTACCGACATGCTACGTAGTCGATGAGCTTCACTTAAACCAAATCCTAAAGTGTTGTGGCACTAGCTGCGCAGCCTACGGAATTGGGAAGAACCAGAGTTAACAGCCTAGTGGTTACGCGGATTAGCCTGCTTCTGTAAGTAAGGCATCCGGCTGGCAACTTTGCAAGGTAACAGCCTAAGGATCGCGCGGATGCGGGAGCTACAGTGAGTAAAGCATCCGGTTGTCGATCCCGCAGCTAACAACTTTGCCGCAACTTGCGCCAAGTCCTAAAGTGTTGTGACAATTGCTGCGCAACCTACGGAATTGGAGAAAGCCAAGGTTAATGGCATAGTGGTTACGCGGATCCGCCTGCTTCTGTAAGTAAGGCGTCCGGCTGCCAACCCTATGGTTAACAACTTTGCAAGGAAAAGTTCTACACCAACACCTACGACTATGTAGGCTACACGGCCTGTCTGCTTATAAAAAAGTGGCGCGCCTGTTACTGGCCTATAAAGTCTAAAGGTTAAGGCATGAACAAAGGAAGCGAAGATGGAGAAAAGCGAAGGAGACAAGTTTATTAAATTTTCTAGCAAAATTGATAAGCAACTGACAAAGACTGGAGGAGTCCAAGCACAGCAAAAGCAACAAGGAAAAATAAATCCTAAAGGCTACCTAGAAGACTACTCTTCAGCAGCTTGGCCACCCGACGACTGCTCCATTGTCACACCTTCGCAGCCACAACAACCCTAGCAGTGGTACCATTCGGCGCTTCACTCCCGGCTGCCCCGTCGTGGACACTCCCATCTCCAACTACCTCACCGATGGAAGACTTGAAAGTAAAGGCGAGGAAATCTTCTGGAGAAATAAAGAAGGTCTGGTCTTGAGAGCACACAGATCTTATCAGCCTCCCCAGAAGCAGGCTTAGTGGAACTCTCGCAGCTGCCCATGCAAGCAGTCTCTTCCATCCCAGCAAATTTCGGCATTGGGGGCACATCTAGCAGCCTCATTTTTCTTCCCATTGGAAGAATTCATGCCAATCACAGACCTCTTGGCAGCAGGCGGACCCTCACAAGCAGTGGATAAAGTCTTCAATTTTTCCCAACCGGCATCTCTTGAGCAGCCTACCTTTCTCCCGACAAAGAAGACTAGGCAGCTAACGTCATTCATGGTACCCGGCAGAGAAGCTCAGCCCAACATTCTAGCAGGCATGAGGCCTACATGCCCAGCACTCCAGCAGCCCATGAAGCCCGCAACCTTCTCATTTCTATCGATCGCCAGCTTGGCCCGCGTCAGGTCCTAAAGGATGTGAGCCGCGCGACTACCCTAGCACTGCGCCCCAGCGCCTCAGTTCGCGGTCTCAGGCGCTCAAGCTGCCCTGGGCTCTAGGCAAGCCGAGCTGCCCAAGCAGTGGTCCTTGCCATGACATCTCCTCGGCCCCTGCCGAGCCAACTCCTGGCCCCTGCCAGCCGACGTGCCGCACCACCCCGACGGCTGCTCCCGTAATAGCACTATCCAAGAAGAAGGCAAGAAAAATTAAATTTTTCTTACATCAGTGCGGCACGGAGAAGACGAAGAAATCAACGAAAGACGGTCCTTTTCACGGGCAAGATGTAGAAGATTGCTAGAGGAGGGGGAACAAATATCCTCTAGTTTTTCTCTCTTGTAGGGTAGAATAAATTGCTCTCCAAAGTTGATTTAATAACCCACTTAAGGTGGACTTAAATAGGCTTTGAGAGAAGTTTATTTCCCTCTCCTAGAAGGACCTAATTTCCAATTAAAGAGAGGATCAACATCAAGATAAGAAGCAATCCTATGGTTCATGAAGCAAGAAGATCTCTACACCTACTGCCCTTTCCTACGAGCAGCCCAACAGGTGTGGGGGCATTTGTGGAGCCAAAAATAATCACAAGGCGACACGTGGACTTTCGGATTAAGAAGACAAGAATGCCCTTGAAGGGTATCAGAAATCCTACGCGCGAGCAGCCGGTAATTATCGTCGGTCAAGTCAAAAGCGCCCATAAAAGGTAAACAAATCCGAATTATTTCATCCATCCGCATTTAAGGCAATTATCTCATAAATCTACCCATTATCCCACATAAATGGAGATAATTGGCAAATTAATGGGGATATTTCCCATTAATTTGTCAATTAAATGAGCCTTGAAGACCCAAAATATACCACAAAGGGCCGGCCCTCTCTCTCCAAAGAGTGGCTGGCCACTTCCCCTTTTTATTTCCATATCTCCTTCCCTTTTTTCCTCATTTTTTAGCCAACAATTCAATTACTCCTTATTATCTTTTTTCATAAATATAAATCCTTTCCCTATTTGCTTAATTAGCCAATAAATAGGCTAATTAAACCTAGATCTCACACCCAAAAATCCCTCTAAGGGCCGGCCACCCTCATCTCCTATAAATACAACCCTTATTTCTCACAAAACCTAATTTTCCAATCCTTCGGCAAAAACACTCTAAACACTTTTTCTCTCTAATTCTAACTTTGGCATCAGAGGTTCTTCGGCCAAAGCCCCCCCCCCCATTCATCGGTGGCGCGTGAGGCTTTTGGCCTTAACCTAAGGTGTTTATTATTTTGTAGGTGCAAAATCGTCCAAGACCGAAGAGGAGAAAATTTGCATCCACAACATGCATCCAGTGGCAAATCCAGGATTTAACATCAGATAGTCCCAATATAACATCGGTACTAGAAATTATTTTGTATGCGCGAACACAGTCCGGTACACCAAGGTGTAACAATACAATTGGTTGGAAACTTGAGAAACAATAAATTGTATCGTTACACTTTGTGTATTAGGCAATGTTACTGGCACACTAAAAAACTCTCTCCATCCAGCGGGGTAAGGAGTGGGGATAGCCAATTAGGAATTAGAATTATTTTTTGGAAACATTAGGAATTAGAATTTGGTAAAGTGAAATGGGATTGGGTTAGATGAAGTGAAATTGGGGATTGGCGACTTTAACTCAAAAGTTGTTTGGGTTTTATGTATTTTTATTAATGGTTTGAACTTTGAACTTTATATCTGAAGTAAAAGTTGCTGCTGAATGCTCTTTCATGGTGGTTGTGCATTTAATTTTTTTAATGGTTTGGCTCAAAACGACGTCTTTTTGGCCTAGTTCATTTAAAAAAAAAGAAAAAAAGAAAAAAAAAGAGTATTCTTCTTTCTCTTTCTAGGCAGAACCTACAATAGCCATTGCTGCTCTTCTCCTCCACCACAAGACAAACTTAGATGGTCCTCGGAGGTCCTCACAGACATTTATCCGAGCTTCCGGGTGGTCCCCGAACCACCCCGGTCCCTTAGTAAATCCGTCTTTGCATGCATCCCTATGAATCCATTAGTGTGTCCAAACCAATAATACAATATCAAATAGAAAGTTAAAACAAATGACATTGTGTTAATAACTTGAAATGCCACATTGGCATCTTGAGAGAAGTATGCATATCCTTCCCCAAATAGTCACAAAACTTAAGAGAAAACCACATAAGAATCTTTCAATTTACGCGGAGAGAACAAAAGGCTAGACCTAGCTAATTTCTACTTGCACACATTTTAGAACAAGAAGTAATCACATATTACAAGAACGTACATACCAAAATGATAATATAATATCATATGAGAATGCTGAAACACATGACATGTATGCTGTTGAACCGAAATGCAACTGCAATACCCCAGAAATCTAAGAAACAATTACACAAAAAGGTCTCTCAATTAAGGTGGAAAAGAACAAAAGTTTTTACCTATTTAGTTAGTTGCAACTTGCATTTACCATAGTATGATGAATGAAAAATAGCCAATTGCACACCTCGTATCTACAACGGTTTATGATGCGTGCTTACGTAAGCTAAGGGCAGACTTATGTCCATAAATTAATATGGGGGAAAACAAAAAACGTAGGGGACCGTATTCACCTTAAAGCAAAAAAGTAGATGTACTATTATCTGCACAACCAATGGAAAAGCTCAATTTTCTGGGCATGGAAACACAAATGGACTTGGATTGTCTGCCCTCCCATTCTATGTCCTCCTCATGTCCTTCTATTTTTGTGGTCACGGTTAAGTCCCGTCAACCTTTTATATTGATTTTGCTTTTTATCTTATTATTTCTATAAAAAAAAAATCAATATAAAATGTTGACGTGGCTTAACCGTGACCACAAAACATAAGAGAGCATGGAGAGGGCATGAAATGGGGGAGGACACACAATCCAAGTCAACACAAATATATGGCTTGATCCCTCCGGCCCCTACCTGCAGGAGGTGGAGGAGGATGCAGCAACAACATATAGCCTTTCCCTTATAGTGTTTTGTCGAATTTTGGCAATTGCTTTCAACCCTTGTATCGATGGCATGGCCAATAAACGAGATAGGATTGTACCACGATCTATTTGATGGACCAAATATTGTACCATGTGCAGTAACGGAGTTAGAGATTTTTCTTAATGGGGCGTGCTAAAACACGTTACATGTGAATGGGGGCATTCGCCCCTAGTGAGCTTATGGTGGCCGTGTTCCTGCATTCACACCAATAGCATGCATATCATGATCTTATTAGTTTTTTGGGTGGTGTTATCCACACATTCATGATCTTATGGTGACCGAGATCGAGGTATGTTGGCCGTCACGTGAGGTGACGTAACCATGTGCACAGTGCGGAAGCATTAAAATAAGAAGAACTACGAATGAATAAAAACCAAATTCAAGAAGTGTTAACACACAATCAGAGCGTAATTGTCTAGGTGCAGTCGAACATAAGGAGTACTTAAATAAAACACCCAAAGGGGTCCTACATGAGTGATAGTCTGTCAGAATCACTGCTGCAGCCTCGGATGCCACCAACAAACGCTACCTAGAACCTGGAGGGGCGCAAAACAAAAGCGTGAGTGGGCAAAAACAAAAGCGTGAGTGGGCAAAAACAAAGCTTTTTGGAAAATCATTTCATAAACAGCATTTCTATCCCCTCGCCGTAAAACCTGTATACTTTCCCAGAAAATAGTAAATACATATACTAAAACTCATCTGAAATCATCATCATGCTAATATGCCAATAAACCGTGAATATGCCATGCCATGCCAATTATATCATCAGGTAAGTACTCAAATGCAATTATAACTGCAACAGCTCGTCAGCTGATTCTAGCTCATAAATCATGTCTGCACACGAGTCGAACCCACTTATAGTGGTCTATACGACAGAACTGGTTGTAATACAATACGCTCTAGTGCTACAATCACGTGAAAACTGTGCGAATGATCGCGGGTAACCTACGAGTCGAACCCACTGAAAGTGGTCTATACGACAGGCATGTGCACTTAACTTGGATCCAAGATGAGCGTATGTGTGGGAGGTGACATCACGTGCAAGACTGTGGCCCTCTCTCTGGGCGGGAGCACTAACACCAGGGTGCAGGTTAATGAGCTCTCAATGCATCTTATCATACTTTTCATCACTTAACTTCTTAATAACCACACATGAACTTACCTGAAACTTACCTGAGCGCCACAACACCAACAATCATGCGCATACAATTCATCATGCATATTCATCAGTGTATATGCATTGGCATGGCAAATCATTGATAAACTCATTTAAAATGCATATTCTGGGAAAATACTTAGTATATAGGTATATACGGAAAACAAAAGCCCATTCACTGGTAAGTAGATGGATCGTAGCCCCCGTGCCTAGCCTGGCTACGCTCGTCCTCCGGATAGGTCTCGCCTATGTGATAAACAACTATAAATACGTTACTTTAAAACACATAAACGAAACTAGGTAATAACTTCTCATACATTGCTCAAATGAGGTGTGTGAATATACCAAAATGATCTACACAACCTCAGGATCATCCCCATATTTTTAGAATATTTTTCCGACCACCCACGCGCCCTCACGCGCCGGCCAAGGCACGGCTAGACGCGCCTCCCACTCGCAGGCACGTGCCTGGCACACGAATGGTAGCTTAACTGCCGTTAGGAATATTCCGTTAAAAGCTAACGGTAACCGTTAAAACTAACCAACGGCGTTAGAATATTCCGTCAGTTTTGACGGAATATTCTCTGTCTTCTTCCTCAGAACTCTGGCAACCGTCGCTGGTGCCGAAAACTGGGCAAAACTTCCAACTCACTATTCTCACTCGATTCTCAACCATTTTCTTCGAAACTTGAACCAAAACGAAGCTTAAGAGATAGAGAATCACGTTATACCTGTTTTAGACCTTAGATTCCACGAAATCACGTCAGAGCAAGCTTGGAACTCCGGCGACCTCTGCAATTCTTCGTTACTGAGTTTCCCGTGGTCCAAAATTTACCAACGATGCACTCCGAGCATCCCGAGGACCTTCTTAAGCTCGCTATGGTCCTGAAAATCGAAGAAAATCACCCATTAAAATGTTGGTGAACAGTGACCAACTCGGGGGTTCGATATTTTGGGGTTCCTTACGTTCAAATCCTCTGATTTTTCTTCCCCGAGCTTCATAGGAGTGTCCCAAAGCTTCCTTCAAGCTTGGAATTTCCTAAAACACAAGATTTAACAATTGTATGAACAGTGCATGTAAATGGAGTTCGGATTTCATGGGTTTTCGAAGGGTTTCTTACCTGAAAAGGGTACGGTTAAACACGTATGAACCTCAGGAATCCAATGGTGCCCTTTAAACCTTCGATCTGTAACGTTTGCATGGGTTTTGGGGTTGGTCCGTACGGTTTCAAAGGGAGAGAGAGAGAGTGAGTTCGTGAGAGAGGAGAGAGAGAAGAGAGAGAGAGTGTGTTGTTTTCTGTTTTGGTGTGTGTGTGTGTGGTCTCACACTTCCAACCAATCCAAAAAAACAACTAAGTTTAGTTTCTAATTGGTCTTTAACCAAAACTAAAGTAAACCCTAACTAAACTTATCTAATAGGTTCCCAAAAATTAGGAAACCATGCCATTGGTCCAAAACCCAAACTTTTGGGCCTTTAACTTAGCCCGAATGAAATAAAACCCAACGCTCAAGGGTAAACTCGTACTTTCATAAATTCGAGGAAAACAATATATACGAATTCGGGACGGGCTGTCACAATCTACCCCCCTTATAGAATTTCGTCCCTGAAATTTCAAATACAAAAATACAACACAACTACTAATAACCATAAAACAAACGTGGGTACAAGTCTCTCATCCGATCCTCAGTCTCCCACGTTGCTTCTTCCACTGTATGGTTTCTCCACAAGACCTTTACCAATCTAATTGTCTTGTTTCTTAACTCTTTGTCCTTCCAGTCTAGGATCGTCACTGGTTCTTCCTCGTCGGTCAAGTCCGGGCTAATTTCAACCTGTTGAGGAAGTATTACATGTGAAGGGTCTGAAACATAATGACGAAGCATAGAGACATGAAACGCATTATGCACTCTGGCCAACTTCGGAGGCAACTCAAGTCTATAAGCAACCTCACCAACTCGCTCGATAACCTGGTAAGGTCCGATGTACCTAGGGCTCAACTTACCCTTTTTCCCGAACCTTACAACACCCTTCCAAGG
The DNA here is from genome assembly GCA_036320875.1 of Cotoneaster glaucophyllus. NCBI lineage: Eukaryota > Viridiplantae > Streptophyta > Magnoliopsida > Rosales > Rosaceae > Cotoneaster > Cotoneaster glaucophyllus. Next base: position 27,241,522 of record CM070057.1, read on the forward strand.
CGATAACTTCAAGAATACCCAATCACCAACGTCATACACTCTGTCAGTGGCATGTCTATCAACAAGGCTCTTCTGTTGATCCTGGGCCGCTTTCATATTAGCTTTAATTACTTGAACATTCTGAGTAGTCTCCTCTACTATCTCAGGGCCCACCAGTGGTCTTTCACCAACCTTCGACCAACATAACGGTGTACGACAAGCTCTACCATAAAGCGCCTCAAATGGTGCCATCTCGATGCTAGAATGGTAGCTGTTATTATAGGCAAACTTCATCAAATCCAACTTAGCATGCCAATCATCACCAAACTGTAGTACCGAAGTTCTCAGCATATCCTCTAAGGTCTGAATGGTTCTCTCTGACTGACCATCTGTTTGAGGATGATACGCCGTGCTGTAATGTAGTTCTGCACCAAAAGCTTCCTGGAACGCTTTCCAGAACTTAGAAGTAAATCTAGGATCCCGATCTGAGATGATACTCATCGGCACTCCGTGGTACTTCACAATCTTCAACAAGAACAACTCAGCTAATTTGTTCAACGAATACTTTTCCCTCACTGGAATGAAGTGTGCTGACTTAGTAAGCCGATCAACAATTACCCAAACTCCATCATAGCCGTTCCGTGTACGAGGAAGCTTCTACACAAAATCCATGGTGATATTTTCCCATTTCCACTGTGGAACGAGAAGTGGTTGCATCAAACCAAACGGCTTCTTCCTTTCGGCTTTTACCTACTGACAAATGGCACACCTACTAACGTACTCTGCAATTTCCCTCTTCATGCCCGGCCAATAGTAGAACGGTTTAATGGTATGATACATCTTTGTACCTCCTGGATGCATAGCATATGCCGAAATGTGTGCCTCATCTAGAATCTCTTTCTTTAACTCTGCATCATTTGGCACGTACATTCGGTTTTCTTGCATCAACATACCATCAGTCTCCCGAATCTTAAGATCTTTCTTTTTCCCTTTAGCTCGGGCCCGGATCAGTTCTTGGACTTCTTCATCTTCCATTTGAGCAGCAAGAATGTAAAGGGAATGAAAGTAAGATAAGCCTTACAATGGGTTAGCAATAATGTAGTTCAAATCGTCTTTAACTAAGACCTCTCAAATTTGCCTTTCAGTCATTTAAATCACTTTCCAAACAAATCGTATATATCTGACAAATAATAGTAAAAGCAATACTAGGGGAGGCCCATGCAATAGTGCTTTTGTAGCCCTGGGTATGGTTGGGTGTTTCTAAGGGCGCAAGTAATATATAAGTTTCATTAATTTTCAATTTCCATGAACCATATTCTTTCATCAGAAAATGAAGCTATTCGGGTTTTCGGTGATGGATGACAGTGACCAAGTCGCCATGATCATCGAGAGCAAGAAGTTTGAGTGTCACTACTGTGGCCGGAAGTTTGAAAGCTCTCAAGCATTTGGAGGTCATCAAAACGCACACAAAAGAGAAAGACAGCTTGAAAGGATGGCCATGTTAAAACATGTTCAACATCTTCGTCATCCTCCTCCTAATCATGATCATCGTGATCAAAATCAACTGGTAGCAGCAAGTGTACCTATATTCGTTTGTTCTAGTGGGTCCACAAGCAATATTAATGGTGATCATGCTGGTGCTGCTCGGGTCCCGTCTGTTGTAGCTCCCAGAAACCCTCACGGCCCGTACTTTAAACAGATCGAACAGGTTGTTCCCAACACAGATGAAGGAAATTATGTTGATCTGCGTTTGAGACTTTGAGTCTTAATCAATATTAAGAAAAGACACTATTAGACTGAGAGTTAGTTCATAGCCATGTAAAGTTATATAGATGCATGCATTTTCTTTAGCTTTCATCTTGTTAATAGAGTTAATCATTCAATTTACAGTTTGATCGTTCAAAATCAGAGACTTAAAAGTTAAAGTCTATACGTCAGTCTCATTATTTATAATTCGTTAATAACCCAATAATGTTTTTTATTGGGGGGTGGGGGGGGGGGGGGGGGGGGGGGGGGGGGGGGGGGGGGGGGGGGGGTTGGTGGTTGGTGGGTTTAAATTGTGGTAACATGCTATGAAAATCTCTAAAGTTCCTTGAGGAGAAGTGGAAATTTATATAATATAAGGGACGGGCATCTATGCTAATAGCAAACCGAGCAGACTATGCTAATAGCCTGCTGCAACCTCAGCTAGTCAAAGGATGTGCATCTACACACACACTGTATAAGTTCGCATTCGTGTCTCCTCTTTCGTTAGTGTTAGTTTTCTCTGGGAACGGGCTACCATGCGTGTCAAATGGTGAAGGAAAGGATGAAGTTGTTCCTTGTGTGATTAGGTGGTGTTGCATGTAGTTCTAGGAGCCATTCTTCTCCTTGCTTGTCCTGGAACCTGTATATATTCTTTCAATCCTTTAGAAATCTTGTTTTTAAGTTTGCTTTTAGTATTAAGGTTTCACTGAAACACACACATCACCCAGAAAAGAAATTATTTTTAGTCCAAATAATTACACATATATTAAACATGTTTTTAATTACCTGGGAATGCAAAACTCATATATAATTGATTTAATAGCTCAAGAAAAAGCTAGCTCTTCCATTTACATACCACAATGTTTTGATAAGTCAACGGTGTTCCTATAATACGAGAGATTTTCAGTGTGACCGGAACACGGAATGGTACACCACATGTCACTATACAAATTATGTAATACTTGTGATAAAAACATAATAACTTAAAAATTAAAATTTTCCACCACTTATATAAAAACACGTGGTGTACCACCAATGTTCTAGTCACAATGAAAAGTTTCTCCTATAATACCAAGTCTCCCCTAACAAATTGGAAGGTAACATGAATAGAGTATGATTCTCTGATCTCCCCTCCAAACCTTGTTCTAGACGTTTTGGGGGGGGGGGGGGGGGGAGAGAAAACCGTACTCCTAAAATTCCACTCAACAATTTGTTCCAGTTGTTTTTTGTTTTTCTCTTTCTCTTGGTCAAATTCTGCCTTTCGTTTGTACAGTTTTAACGCATCCATAAAATTTCGCATTTTTCTGGAGCCCCAAATATTTATAGCAAATGTAAATAATAAGAGTTCTTTCTTAGACTGAGACACAAAGTACATAAATTTAGAAGAGTATATGTGGAAGGTTCCAAGTTAGTGAACAAATTAAAACTAGCCTAAGCCCACACATTGTGTCTGAAGCAGTTTTTTATTTTTTATTTTTTTGGAAAATATATGGGAGAAAGAAGTTTGAAAGAAATGTGAAAGAGAAAGGGAATTATATTTTCCGGTGCACACCAATATCTATTTCTAGATCCTCATTTTTTTCTTGGAGTAGATTTCTGGATGCCCATTAATTTGGCAAAGAAACCCTCTTTTAAGTTTGAGCGGTTTCACAGACCCTCTCGTTCTTTTTTTTTTCTTTTTCTTTTTTGTTGTATCCTCGTCACATCCTCACAAATTAATACAATGGTTTCCCAACCCTTCTTATTTAATCAACATCATCTGAGAGACAAATGACAGCAACGCAAGTCCCCCTATAAGAATTCCTTGCTCTCTCATCAAAACCAAGTTTTCGTCGTTCACCTCTCTCTCTCTCTGCTCATCAACCTAGATTGGCAGGCGAGAAAGATGAGAGAGATGGACGAAATGCAATCAACTTGTCGGTCATCGTATATGCCTGATGGTGACCGTGATCACGAAGGTTATCCATGGGAAAATCAAAGGTATTCACGTAAAGCATCTTCGATCTACAACTCTAGCCAATCAGAGCTCAAGAGACAACGTCGGGTGGCCAAGTACAAGTCCTACGTCGTTGAAGCCAAATTCAAGACTGCTTTAAAGAATGGGGTACGTTGGTTCAAGAACAAATATCATGCGCTTGTGTATGCGTAGTTTGAGAGAATGTAAAGGAATATATCTCAGATTTGAGATTTGCACACAAACTCTAGCTAGCTAGATTTGCATGCATTTGGCGTTAGCCTCTCAAATTAAGGTTGTGTTTCATTCTTTCAATTTTTGTGCAATCGATCTGTCAATTCATATTTCTCTGCCTTTTGATTTGTTCAATTTATGGTTAATAACGTGCAAAAATCTTGAAAGACATTTGTGATCTATTTCTATGCGATGAATGCCTTGTTCTTCTTTAAATTTTCGCAGAGTCTTGTTCTCTTTGGTAATTTTTTCGAATCTGTAATGTTTACCTTAACATTAGGCTTATAAATTCCGGCATAACAGGATATATGGGATTTTACATATAAACTAGGACCCAAGAAACTTGAGTTTAATAATTTTTCACACATGATCATGAATTCCAGGGCGTTGTGTACATGATTGATGTACAACTAGAAATATTTGATCTAAAAAACAGTTATTATCATTCATGAGATCTGAATTCAAAACTTTCTCTGATAACCCTAACAAATGATTATGAGAGTATCTACTCTCCCAATAAAAGAGCACCTTAGTATGTTCAACACTTCATTAGAAGATGGGTCCTTATTTACCAAAAGAAAAGAAAACATGGGTCCTTCTGTGCTATACCTAAATAGTTTGCATGTCTTGAGTCATTAAGATATTTGTTACATTACAAAAAAGCAAAGAAGAACTTTTATGTCTTAATTTCTATGAATGCGTTGGAGTTCTCTTGATTGAAACATAAATTTTTTTTCTTTTTAAACAACTATCGTACATATTTCAAAAAAAAAAAAAAAAAAAAACTATCGTACATGAAACTTGAATTGGAAATTTCTTCTAACAAATGAAGATTGACTATTTTTGTTTTTAATGAAATAAATCTAAAAGAAATCTTACTACTACAACCACGACATGTTAAATTGACCAATTGACTTTTAGTATCAATATAGCCAAGATATTGAGAATATCGAAGGTCGGTGGATATACTGTTAGTCGTACAATGAGACAACCATAAATTTTCCATTGAGGCCCAAGGCCCAACGAAAGAAAACTAAAGTATGACCCCCCGGGTCGTAGCCCAACATGCACAGGAGCCTCATTTCGTCTTCTACTATTTGACTTTTCAAAAACCAGTACCCTCACCCAACTGCGTACAACAAATCACATACTCACCCCATTCAACTGCCACGTACCCGTCACCCCACTTCCCACGTCTCAAACACTCGTCCTCCACATGCACTGGTAGGTAACTTTATCGCGCTGCCTCACAACTGAGGGGCCACTCCAACGGCCCCATTCGGAATTTGAAATGAAATCCCCTCTCCAAAGAGACGTTAGAAAACTACAACCTTCTGTAGTTCTGTGCATTTTATTCTATTTTTTATTTTCCAAAGATAAATTTAATTATTTTATTTTTGTCCACAAACAGAAAAGTCCCACTTTCTATCCCCATTTACTGCTTTGAACTACACGGGGGCCTCACTAATGCTGTGGAGGGGAGACTGTGAGTTTCTGGGCGCAGACTCTGACCTCTCATTGAAAAAACAATGAAAGATTTTCCCATTTAATTGTGTTACCTCACGTCTCTGCTAAATCTTTCATTGCTTACTTCACTTCACTTCACTTCACTTGTTAGAGAGAGAGAGAGACAGAGAGAGAGAAGCTCAGCTGATTCTTCCTGCCCGTTAGTTCTTGTAAGTTTTGATTCCTGCCCATTAATACAGTGTAAAGTTAGAATCTTTGTTGTTGGTTTTTAGATTTGTGAATTGGGTTGGATTTGTTTTGATGTTTTTTGTTTTGTATCTTGTGTTGGGGGAGCGATTGGTTGATGAGAAAATGTGGGAAAAGGGTGGATTTAAGTAGATTGATATCTGTTTTTCTGCTGTATATTCTACATTTATGTAATTTACTTGAATTATTTGGTTGTTGGGAACTTTTTGCACTGAATGTTGACTTCCAGTTATTTATTTGAAGAATGTATTTCTTTTTTCATAGTTTGGTGCATAAAGAATCAAAGATGCAAAATTTCCTTCTCATTTGCCTTTTGAAGTTTTGCTTTTATTTGACCTTATGCTTAGATTAGGGACATTAGGGATTTGGATGTTTGATAATCTTCTGAATTGGGTTATGCAATTTGTTGATCCTATTTGGTTTGGAAAGCTAGGTACTTGAAGAGCATATGATGCAAGGGTAAATTCTAGTTGCATGTCTTAAGTTGAAGCAGAAAGGTCAGAGTTTGATTCAGCTTATTGAATTTCATAGGCTAGTCTTTGCTAGATGATACTGAAACATAGAACGATCGTTTCTCAGCATTGAATGTGCTGGTTGAGGTTCACACTTGATTTCGAAAGCTAGAATGCTGGTTGAGTAGTATCCATTACCATAGAAGTAAGCCTCCTTGAATGACATGGAGAGCATTTTAGATCATCTGATATAAGATTATCATCGTTTTGTATGGTTTGACTTACTAAGAAAAAGATGGTTTTCCTGAATCATGAAACAACATCAAAATTAAGTGGAGATTTGTTGTGAACTATGTAGTCTTTTCTATTGCTTAGGACTTCCATGCTAAATACCATTTTTATGGGATATGTCCTACTTGTTACGTTTCAAAAAATTATTTTGTTCTGATAAAGTGGAATAGAAATTGTCTTCCTCCTTGATTCTTTTACGTAACTGTTTAGGTATTCTTAATTTTTGCATCAGAAAAATGGGAGTTGAGAGAGAAGGTTCAAAAAGCGAAGCAGGTCATGTGGGCGGTTTCTTTCAGCTGTTTGACTGGACTGCAAAATCTCGAAAAACATTGTTCTCTGGCAAGTCAGATTCACCAGGTACAGTTTTAATGTAACGGCATATGTATCAATGTTTGTCACTTATGGTCTTGTATCATTCTCCTATTTCATGGGTGGTTGTTTTGAATTTTGATTTCTTCCTCTTTTTTATTTAGAACGCTCAAAAGGAGGAAAGAAAAGCCAGGGGAACTCGCCAGTGACGCAACAGCATCTGGTGGTCAGTGTTCTAGCACTGCTTATTTCTTTAGACCATTTTGATATGGGATTTGAATCTAATACTATTTTCAATTCTTGTTTTATTTCTAGGCCAATGAGGATGGGGTAGTGTCAAGTGTCATAGGTAGCAGTGATTATAATTGTGCTTCATCGGTTACAGATGAAGAAGGATTTGGAGCGAAAGCCCCTAGTGTAGTAGCCAGGCTTATGGGATTAGACTCCTTACCCACATCCAGTTTTTCTGAGCCCTACTCTACCCCATATTTTGACAGTCAATCTCTCCAAGATGCTCATCACCACAGGAGAAACATTGAGTGCTCTCACGACGATCAGTTACAGTATTCTGGAAATCTCATAAAAAATATGGAGGGCCCTACCAGGAATTCTTTGAAGTCAAATCCCCAGAAGATGCAAAACAGGCTAATTGAGAGGTTTCAGACTGAAACATTGCCGCCTAGATCAGCTAAGTCTATACCGATCACACACCATAAACTTTTGTCTCCCATTAAGAACCCCGGCTTTATTTCCACTAGGAATGCTGCTCGCATAATGGAAGCTGCTGCAAAAATTATTGAGCCTGGACCTCCAGCTACTGCCAAGACCAAAATGCCTTTAGTAGGGGCCTCTTCAGAGCCCTTGAAGGTTCAGGCTCTCAAAGAAAAGATGGAGGCATCCCGAAAAGTTCCACTGGTTGGGTCTTCTTCAGAAACCTTGAAAGATCGAGATTTAAAAGATAAAGTTGAAGCTGCTTACAAGAAAACGAGGCCTTTTGAAGTGTCCCGAAAGCCTGTTGAGTCAAATGCTGCTAAGTCTCTTAAGGGACAGTCTTTGAATAAGAGCTGGAATGGATCTCTTGATTTGTCATTCAGGTCTTCTTCGGAGACAGAAGAAAGTAAGGGGAAGTCCATTTCTCTTGCAATCCAAGCAAAGGTGAATGTTCAGAAAAGAGGTCAGAATTTAAGTAGAAATAGAAGCTCGGTAGGTCAGAGAGAACAGAAAGAGGTCATCTCAAACCAGCCTTTCCGGAGCCAACCAAATGTTCAAAAGAATTTGCATAAGAAACCATCTACACATAATGCTTCAGGTGCTCTTAAGCAGAATAATCAGAAACAAAATGGCGTAATTGATAAAGAGAAATTACCTTCAAAGCCTTTGGTTTCCAACTCGCAGGGTAGAAAATTGCTGTCTGGGGATTCTTCTTCTGGTCGTCACAAAAGCTCAGTTCGAAGTAGTGGAAATTCCAAAATTGGATCCAGGAAGTTGGGCTCAGAGGCAATGGATAGTGAGAAAGAAGTGTCCTACTCGAACGAAAGGAATTATCCTAGGAAGAAACGATCAATAGATGGAAACTTTCAATTTAATAAAGATCATGCTGTTGATGATATGTTGAGTGACAAAAATCAGCAGTCAGTCCAGTCGAATCCAGTTATTGACAGGCACTATAGTTGGGCTGAGGATAGCAGAAAGAAAGGCATGGATGTTGTATCTTTTACATTCACAGCCCCACTTACACGATCACTGACTGGGACTGACATCTCTGCTCTGGTTGGGCAGAAGAGCAACAGTCTTTGCACAGATCACCGAGGTAAACGGTTGTTGCTTGACACAGACAGTATGAAGCCATCTTCAGTGGGTTACAATGTGATAACCGGTGATGCTTTGAGTGCACTTTTGGAACAAAAATTAAGGGAATTATCTTATGGGAGTGAATCTTCTAGTCATGAATCCGCAAAAGTATACTCAGCTTCAACTGCTTCAAATTTGGATGTGAAACCCAATTTTAATTCAGTTGGCTCCATGCAAAGGTTAAATGAGCGGAGCGATCAACGTCTATTGGTTACAGAGAAACTGGGTGACCGATATGAAGCTGACACTCCTCCTGCATTCAGATTGAAACAGAAGTTTCAGGTAGGGCCGACTGTCAGTGTCACTATCACAAGCTAATTCTATTGATAAATTATATGCTGGTCACTTTATATGGAATTGCCCCCCTTCTTTTTACCGTTTTCTTTTTCCAATTTGTTTATCCTTTTCTCACAAAGTTACAAAATTACTAGTAGTATAACTTAGCAATGCTGATCTGACTATAGCTGACACAAATTCAACATTTTCAGGGAGTCGATAAGGCAGACGAATATAGCAGCAGTCCTATTGAAGCTGGACAGATGCAGAGTTTGCGGCATCCTAGTCCAGTCTCTGTTCTGGAACCTTCTTTTTCAACTGATAGTGTTGATTCTTCGATTAGCACTGATAGTAACACTACAGAAGGTATATGACGCTTATATATATATATCTTCTCCACTCTTTGAATTTTGAAATGTATCTTATTTAGGTTGCCTGAGCACAATTTTTTCGTTTCTTCAGTAAGCAGGTTGTGTTCATCCATTCAAGCTCAAGAAGTTCATGTTTTCAGTTCTTCCAAGAAGTTTCATTCCGTTGAAGCTGACACCGAGTTATCGGATTCCGCATCTTCAACATCTATAGGAACTGTGGCAAGAAACCATACAGCTACGGTTCACATAAAAGAATCTTTGAGATCAAATGAGTGGGAATTGGAATATTTAAAGGAGACACTATGTAATGTGGAATTGATGTTTAAAGACTTCTCATTGGGCCGGGCTAGGGAGATCATAAACCCTCATCTCTTCAATCTGCTGGAGTGTCGAAGAGGACAGTTTGAAATTGATGGCGGCGTGTCCAGGCTAAGGCGAAAGGAGCTATTTGATTGTACAAATGAATGCTTGGATTTGAGATGTAGGCGTTATGTGGGCGGGGGATACAGTTCATGGGTGAAAGGAGTAGCAGTGGTGAGGAGAGAGGCGTCTTTAGCCGAAGAAGTGTACAAGGAACTCTCAGGTTGGAGAGGCATGTGGGATTGCATGGTCGACGAGCTCGTGGACAAGGACATGAGCAGCCCCTACGGCAGATGGCTGGACTTCGAAACCGATGTATTTGCAGTAGGAGTAGAGGTTGAGGGTCAAATATTTGATTCTCTGGTAGATGAAGTGGTTGCTGATATCTTGCAATTGTAATGCATGGGAAATGTTTATATTAGTTTCCTGCATATGTTTCTCTTGCGGATCTTGTTGTATTTGGATACTCGTTAGTATTCAGGTTTATTGGTTTATTTATATATATCACTATGTTTCTCTTGTTCATCACAACTTGAACTTTCGAGTTAGGTTAGTGAATGTTGTTGACTTGGTAAAGTTTCTACCTTCACCCTAAGGTAAAAAGGAAGGCAAATAAGAAAGATGGGAAATGGATATGTGGCAAAGGGGGATTTGCACTTAACCACTTCCAACTTTTGGAAGATAACTGGTGTTGGTATGTATACTAGAATCTAATACACTATGGGCACAATATGATGAGCGAGTCTCTCATCTTTGTGTAATATCCATCACACGACGATGATTGGTGAGTAGTGATCTCACATTTTCTTGTTAAAAGACTTTGTGATTCATGTTACTCCACGCTAACTGTATACTTTTGGAAATAGGGAAATTTTATTTGAACCCCCCATCTAACCTCTTTCTACACCCAACTTACCCTCTACACCCATATTATTTTTAATTAACATCTCTTTAAATCCAATTTTATTACCTAAAGTATCTTACCAAACCCAAAAAGTATATTTATCTTTACACCCATTATAAAATAAAATCTCAAAGAAACTCGAAAGTTTAGAAACAGAGCTTTTTGTTTTTCAAATTTTTCTATGCATTTTTTTGCTGCAGCGTATTTGATTATTTGATAAAGTTTCAAATTTCTACTGGAGCTGCGTACAACATTATAGCATTTTCCATGGCTGTTGTTTTTTATTTAGAGGTATTCATCAATTTACCCCCTGAACTTGTGTTTCGGTGTTTGTGTGTGTGTTTTTTTGCTGCATTTATTTAATTTTATTTGATCAAATAAATTCATCTAACCTGCACTCACTAACATGCACTACCCCAAGCAATTTCTCAGAAGGAAAACAAATGTCAGTCAGAAATACAACAAATTTGTAATATGAAGTTGAAGAGGAGGGTTTCGGATAGGAGGACAGGCTAGCATGAAAACAACTTTCGCTTTCTGATATGCCAAAGCCAAACAAATTACTAATACTTCTACTTTCCATAGAAAGGGTCTTATATATCAATACTTTCATTACGACTATTGTAGAACGTTGACGAAAAAAAAATTGAAACCCAAATACTCATCTTTCTACCGTCTAAGAAAAATTGAAATCAGACGAACAAAAATTTTCATAAAGCGAGTCACACTTTAGTTGGAGAATTCAAAACTTCAAAATCACCATTCATCGATAAAAAAAAAACTTCTTTTTCTCTATAAAAGCTATTAGAGTTTTAATTAGAATGAACATAGGATAAATAATGAGTGATGTAAGATTTAATTATAGTGTGTGGGTTTATTGATAAATTTTAATTTATTATTAATTTCATTTTGTACTTTATGGTAATTATGCTATAAGGTAAAAAGCATAATTTACATTAAATTTAAATTGGGTGTAAAAAGAGGTTACATGGGTGACTTGTAATTAAAAGTATCCTACCAAACCCAAATTAAAGAATTAGTTCTTTAATTAAAGAGATATTCATTTTGTGTAGTTGGCAGTTGCAGAAAGATCTGCAGATGTTATTTCTTTTCCTTGAATGAAATATGAAGTTGGTCGAGCGAAAGATAGTGACTTGTAATAAAAGTGATTGAATTTTTTTTGGTTGCTATAACAAGGCGAATATAGTCATATGAATAGTTCGAATATAGTCATATGAATAGTTGTGTGGAATTATCACAATAATAAAAGAGCCATTAATCTTCCTCTCTCATGCATAGGGACGGTAATTCTAACCGTTAAAACCGATAACCGTGGATAACTGTCCGAATTGATTGGATTTGGGTATGAAAATTCGGGTATCATTTGGATATGGGGAAAAACCGTTAATAATATTAGGTTATGGTTTTGGATATGGTTATAGGGGTCCTCAATCCATATCTGTAACCGAATCCAAACCGAATTATATATAATATAATAGTATGTATTTATAATCATATATAATATAATTGTATTAATATATATATATATATATATTTTTTTTTTTTTTCATTGAATCCATTACCTTGAGAATACAAAAGTTGTAATAGGTGAGTTACATTTTGTGGGTAAGTTAAAAAGTTTTGATATGAATACAAATCTATGAGAATCTAGACTAATAGTACTTATGGGAGATATTAAAGATCAACCAACTTTATCAATATTTAGCTTTAATTTTTATGCTACACAAGATCCATTCATTAAATCATTTTATACATCAAATATTTAGTGACGAAATTAATATTTACTAAATTATCATGCGTTAATTGAACAAATATATTTTTTGTATTGACGAAGATGGGTATAACTGTTAACCGATGGGGAATCCGTTACCCGGTGGGTATGGTTATAGATAATACCCGATGGTTAATTTGCGGTTATGGATATGATTAATTTTCGTGGTTATAGGGATGAATATAGCATTTCCGTCCCCAAACCGAACCGTTGCCATCCCTATCATGCATGTGAAATGGCAGAGTTGGTAAAGCATTTAAGTTGGACAAATAGCTTAACATTGATTTGAAATTTCTTGGAAAGTGGAGGATGGATGGTCTCTCCAAAATCCAAATACACGAGGACAGAGTGCTATTATATCTACAGTATTTTTACGTAAGTATGTCTTTATTTTAGGTTATCGGGTCAACTTTGCAGAAGATAATCTAAATCTTGTCATCTGAAATATGTAAAAAGAAAAAACCATGGGTCGCCAACAAAGGAATAATTATCGATTTATTCAAATTTTGGTACGGATAATCCTTGAAAGAGAATCTAAAAATTAAACGATTCTGATTGTTGAAAAACACCCAACTTGTATATATTTGTATAGGTGTATATATTTGCTCAATTCCTATTAAGGTAATTATTAATATCTTGGTAACCTCTAGTTACTCTACGATATTTCTCATGATCAATTTATCAAACTAATTATTTTTTATAGGTCGTCATTAAAAGATCATCCTTATGCATGAAACAAAACATGATTAGTTTTAACCACGTACAACAAGAATGTTTTGAAACCAGCCAAAGTTCAGCAAAGAATAAACTTCACAATGAACTGGAAAACACAAGATTACAAGTCTAGTACTTCTAACTTTCCAGTTCCAACTCACCTTGAACAATTTAACAATGATTTATTCTTGTCCAATCTTTCATTTCTTAATTGTACAATACCATACCCAGCTACATATAATTGTCAAAGAATCAACCATCCCAGTAATTCTCTACTAAAATATAAATTAGAAAGTTTGTGGAAGAATAAGCAAGACTCGTAAATTAAATTTTGGCGTGTCCACTTTTTTTGCATCAGCAGCAACATTACCGTCCTTCAACAGTACTGCCATTTTCCCACAACCAAGCTATTGTCTCCCCTTCATCCCGCTATTCCAATTCACCGTTGTGACATTGAAGGCCACCATCTGCCCAACCCCAATTAAGCCATTCATCATCAAAGCCTGAATTCATTGATGAAGCGAAGGAGTAGAACTCTCCACCACCACCACCGCCACCACTCTCAGCTGCATTTGATGAGCTCCAAATACTTGTACTTCTTCTCCCTTCAATTTCAAAAATATTATTATTCAGGTCCATAGTGTCTACACATTCACAAGATGTCCCCAAAACCTCCGTTTCACCATCATTATCTCCACATATTGCGGTTGAACTACTAGTAATGTTGTTTTCTTTTTTCCCAAGGCACAATTGTGCACTTTCTTTCTGCTCACCGCAAGGATCCAAATTAATCATTTCTGCATTGTCCAAACAAGAACTTTGCATCCCCAACATTCCTATTGCCTCACCATCTCCATTCTTTATTGGGTCCCAAGACTCCAAACCCCTTAAATTGCTGTCCTCATTACCCACTTGTCCTAGATTAAAAGTGGTGCCAGTTGGTAGGCTAGGGTATCCAAGTTGAGGGTTTGCTTCTGATTTTCTTGAGCTAATTGGGGCCAAGTTCTTGTTCTTGTTCTTGTTGTTCATGGTAGATCTGCTCGCTCGAGCGCCTTTACGACGCTTATTGCATGAAGTTATCTTCTTCACATCAGTGAGAATGGTGGGTAGATGTTCGTTTCCCAGCTTGATAAAGCTGTAGATTTTTCGACTCAAATGAGAGTTCCAGTAGTTTTTGATCCCATTGTCTGTTCTTCCTGGTAAATGAGTGGCAATCAAGGACCACCTGCAACAGTGCATTCACAATTTATATGTATAATCAAACAGATTTATAATATTATGTACAACTGCCTAAATTAGCAGTGGTTTAGTTCTCTGGAGGGTGTTTTGAAGAGTATATTAGGGATATCCCAAAAGGTTAAGTTAGCAAACCCCACATTATGACACTAGAAATGTTGAATGGGAGTCAATAGTGTTATATTTGTGGAAGAACTATTATCCATAGCTTCTGGAGAAGCTTGTACTTGTATTCTAATATAAGGTTATTATGCTTAATTATGTGATCAATTGCATCAGTTTTAAGGTTTAGGATTAAGCACTTAGGTTTTAATTAAAGATAATGTTTGTGTTCTCCCATGGGGAATGGACATATTCCACTTCTTTCAATTTTTTAATCTTCATTTGAAGATATCTCTACAAAAAATCATTCAAATCTGAAACCGTTTAGTCATCCAAACGTATAGAATAAATCAACAATATGAGTACCAAGTAACATATTCAAGATGAACCGTACTTCCATTTATTTGATATATTTAAATGACCAAATGATCTCCGAATTAAAATATTTTTAATTTGTAGGGATGATCTTTAAATGAAGTTTAAGAAGATGAACGATTTTTTATTATAGGGTTTTTACGATTAAGATATGTTATTTGTAAAAAGGTGAAATATGTGCATTTCCCGAGGCCCAAAATTTAATAATTAAACATTATTCAATCTTCTATTAAACATTATTGAGTTCGTAAGTTGATTTTATTATTTTTTTTTCAAAGTTGATTTTATTTCACTTGAGACATTATTTTAATTCTAATGTGTGAGGTTCGTCCCCTATCTGGAGCGATTACCATAAAATAATAATAATAATTAAGCTGCCCAAAATTTAATTTATCTGAGAGGAACCCTTGAAGAAACATATATCAGTTTTGGTATATCAAATACTAATATTAAGTAGATCGAATTAACATTGTTAGCAGAATTTTAATAAATAAGAGTTGTTTTTTTTTTTTATATCAGATTTCCAAATGCTAGAGCTTGAATTAATCTGGCTGCTAGCATGACCAAGTTGAAAATGGGTCCAATTATTTATAAAATATTAGAACTCTCAAACTTAAGAATGAATCAATGAATTATACACAATACAAATATATGTATATCACAAATATATATATATATATCCATGACTTCATTACTTGTAGGTATTATGTATAGTGAAATTCATAGTGGAAGCACTTAATTATATAAATTATGAAACTGAGGAACATAGACATACCTATTACCCAAAGCCCTGTGTAGCTTAACAATGGTTTCTTCCTCCTCAGCAGTGAAGTTCCCTCTCTTTAAGTCAGCCCTCAGATAATTTATCCACCTCAGTCTGCAACTCTTCCCACACCTCAGCAATCCTTCAAAAAAAAAAAAAGAACAAACCAAATGTATACACATAGGTCTTATTGTCTTACCATGTTTGAAGGTTAGCTAGCTACTATATATATGTGTGTGCGCGTGCGTGTATTTAATATAAACACGAACCTGCATTCTTTGGCAAAGATCTCCAAGAACCTTCTCCATGAGCGTGAATGTATTTGGTCAAGATTTCATCTTCTTCAGCTGTCCATTTTCCTCTTTTGAGCCCAAGTTTCTCACAGCACGGTGCTCTTCCCATATATATGGAATCTTAATTGGACTACTATTTGAGAAAAAAATGTTCATCGAAAGGGAGGCAAGGTAAGGTAGTTATCGGAGTCAAGGTAAGGTAGTTGTAGTTGAGCGTATGACACTTCTCGTGTGGTAGTATTAACCTAGCAATAGCTAGGGCTGTACAGGGGTGGGTGATGATGTAAGACGTACGAGTGGTGGCTAGGGGTCCAGCGTGTGTCCCTGACTATAAATTGATTTGTGGGGCAACAAACATTCAGATGTGAAAGAAAGAAAAAACTAATGCCTTAATCAGATGTGATTACAAATGTGTGATCATTTTCCTCGCACAATAAAGAAGTGCACCTAAAAACTGATTGAACATCACACAATTCATTCAATTCTAGTTCTACTACTTGTATGGTTGCTAATATGGAGTACACATGAAGGCAATATAGAAAAAGTTGTTCTCCATAAGAAGTGACTAATTTATTTCACTATCGATTGTGTGATCATTTTGTCAATATGTCAAATTTGACAGCAACTTTAAATTTATTTTTTGCGATTAATAAATATTTTTTGTTATTTTTATTCGTACTTATTGTTTTAAAATACTTATTACAATTATGAAAAGTAAATAATGTAATAAAAAATATCAGGTGGAGAACAAAATTAAAAAAAATATATATCAAAGTACCACATAAGCCTTCAAATTTAAATTTTATGTTTAAAATTTGACATCGTCTTTGGAGATGATTGTAGAGTATCTCTAAATGAGATGTCAAAAATCCTACATAGACTGTTTTGACAATAAAAAGGTGGTTTTCTTGTAAGATCCCACATCGCCCAGGGATGTGGATCATGTAAGCCTTATATGTATATTCTCATCTCAACCTAGCACGAGGCCTTTTGGGAGCTCACTGACTTCGGATTCCATCAGAACTCCGAAGTTAAGCGAGTTCACGCGAGAGCAATCCCATGATGGGTGACCCACTGGGAAGTTCTCGTGTGAGTTTCCAGAAACAAAATCGTGAGGGCGTGGTCGGGGCCCAAAGCGGACAATATTGTGCTATGGCGGAGTCGAGCCCGGGATGTGACAATTTGGTATCAGAGCCAATCTCTGGCAGGAAGTGTGCCGACGAGGACGTCG
The DNA here is from genome assembly GCA_036320875.1 of Cotoneaster glaucophyllus. NCBI lineage: Eukaryota > Viridiplantae > Streptophyta > Magnoliopsida > Rosales > Rosaceae > Cotoneaster > Cotoneaster glaucophyllus. Next base: position 27,258,468 of record CM070057.1, read on the forward strand.
AGCCCCTAAGGGGATGGATTGTAAGATCCCACATCGCCCAGGGTTGTGGATCATGTAAGCCTTATATGTATATTCTCATCTCTACCTAGCACGAGGCCTTTTGGGAGCTCACTGACTTCGGATTCCATCGGAACTCCGAAGTTAAGCGAGTTCGCGCGAGAGCAATCCCATGATGGGTGACCCACTGGGAAGTTCTCGTGTGAGTTCCCAGAAACAAAACTGTGATGGCGTGGTCGGGGCCCAAAGCGGACAATATCGTGCTACGGCGAAGTCGAGCCCGGAATGTGATGGGTGCCTAGGCTGGGATGTGACATTTCTGGTTCCAAAGGAGAGGCCAATATCCTACATGGATTGAGATTCTCCATTTTGTTGCTAAATTTAAAGGCAACGTCAATTTTTTTTTGTTGTTTTATTTTAATGTTGGGCTCACATATTTTTTTATTTTTCTTCACTTATTGATTATTTTATTATTAAATTCCAACTCACTTGATCTTATAAATAATCAAAATGCATTTTAATTTGACATCTCAGTTGGAATAAAAGACTTTTCAAAATGTTATTTTGCCACATCCACAATAAAAATGAAATTTGACATTCTAATTTGACATCCATACAACATGCATGCACGGTTAATTGTCTTGCTCTAATCCTCAATAGGGCTCGTTTAGATGCGTTTTTGAAAGACCCAAAAGCGCTTCTGAATGAGTAAAAGCACTTTAGTTTAATAAAAAATAAAATAAAAAAAGCCGTTTGACAAATATTTTAAAAGTGTTTTTAGTTGGAAGTAGAAGCGCATAAAAAACTAGGGTAGCACTTTGCTTCGTTTAATGAAATTTTTTCAATTTCAAAATTATCCTTATTTTTTAATTTGCAAAAGATAAAATGCCATTACACTTTAAAAAACCTCAAAACTATAATTATCTTCTTTTTTTTTCTAAGGTTCTACGTTCTCATATATGAAAACCCAAAGGGTTTTTTCTTTTCAGATTATTTTGGAGACTGGAGCCGTCCTTTTGGCCTCCATCTTTCCCCAAATTTCTCTTTATCACTTTGAATTTTTGTGGAGGTATATCTCTTACTTCTTATCTTAATTTTGTATGTTGTTTGTTAATTTTGTATGTTGTTTGTTAATTTTGTATGTCTCCTACATCTTCATCACCGAATTCAAGCTTAACATCGTGGGCCATGGATTGAAATTAAAAACTTGTCAACTACGTATATTTTGAATTATGATTTTGTTAATGATCATTAAATTTTTATTGAGTTTTCATCAACAATGGAATCAAATTGTATGCTAATTTTATACGAAAAATACTTAATGTTGTTGCAGTCCTATTAGATTAGGAATGTAATTATGCAAATCCTAGTATATCTTGGAATATCTCTTATATTCCTATTAGGAATAGATTACCTATTAAATATTATAATCCTAAAAGGGTAAGGAATTAACCTTCCCTACTACTATATAAAGGCACAATGGGGTGGAATAGAACACACCCACAATTACACATCTCTCTCTTCTTCTCTCTATGCCGCACCTCTCTCTCTATGGCCTCCATAATTGTTCAGTAAATTATGCCTACAACACGTTATCAACACGCTCTTAACGCTGCGCTAAAGAGAGTTTGATCTTCAATCAGGGGAGTATTACGTTTTAATCATTCTTTTTGTGATTAATTAATTGTTTTATTGAATTGAACTACACGCTATTGATTCAATTTAATTTTTCTGTGTCGAACGTGATACAACATTGGAGATGCTATTCCGGCTTTCTGCGAAGGAACTTCTACAAATTCAAAGGTTTTTGTTGTTTTATGCCAATTAGGTACGCTTAAAATAAAGTAAGATATTTGAAACGACCTTGAAGCATGAAAACATTTCCCATGATGCATGAACCCCCTTATGTTTATATTTTCCTTCCTATATATATATATATATATATATATATATATATATATATATATATATATATTGTATATGTTCATATATTTGTCAATATATATATTTGTTTCATGCATTACGCAATTAAATTGCTATGTGGAATATGTGAGTCAAAGTATATTCATAAATTAGAAGCATGTTAGGGTTTCTCCAACCCTAGAAATTTCAAAAAAATAGGAATTTGGGATTTTGCGGCACCACTGCCGTGGCACCACCACATGGACCACCGTGCTGGCCAGAAGCCCAGCCGTGTGGAGACCCCATTGAGAGGACGTCGCTCGACGTCTTGGACCTGCGCCAAAGCTCTTGGGCTTCGCTGCCTCTGTGGAAAACCAGGCCATGTGCCTGGTCTGGTTTCTGACCACGGGCCTGCAGCCCTGACCCACACCAGCACATGATGGGCTGGTCCTTAAGTCTCGCCCACGCCAGCAGCCTTGGCTGCTGGGCTTAACCCCTGCCACGGGCCGCGTCTTTATCATATAGCCCATGAAACTGGGGTTAGTTTCTACGACCCGCATTCAATTGCAAGCCTGCAACTTGCTTCACACGTTGGGCTGCAATCAGCTTTCACAAACCCATACCCTTTTGGGCCTTGTTCCGTGAGCCTACCCCAAGCTTAACACACCAGCCTTCATGGCTGGGCTTCCCAGCTTGGACACGTGGCTTGCAGCCATGATTTTTGGGCCTGCTCCGTGCAGCCAACCCATGCCTAAACCCTTTTGGGCTATGTTTTTCGATCCAATGCTAATTTTTAGCATTCTAAATCATTTTAAACCGAATGTTATTATTATTTTTGCTTCTACAATCGACCCTCTATGGCCCGATTTATTGAATTAATTAAAAGTGACCTGCAGTCCATTAATCTGATAATGAATCCAAAATTATTGATCTGAAGATCACTTTTGGACATTAATGATTCAATAATTTATTTTTATACTTTGATCCGTAACATACTTTCGTAGTAACGAAGCTCTCACACTTGAGTTCCCAAAGAACCTCAAATCCACTTCACTTAAATCAGCATATTGCATTCTGTGTTCTTGCAGGAACCTCTATTTTATAAACTAAATGTTCATAAACTAAATAGAACTTGTAGTTTCGAATTTAGTGCCTTTGAAACCCGAAGTTTTCATAAAACAATACACCCATGAAAACTCGATGTTTTTCATGAAAACCATGTCTTAGAACTCAAATGTTCTAACTTTGATGCTTATGGATGATTCATTCCCATAGCACCAAATCACAATCTTGTTTCCTCCAATTCAGTGGATTGTCGAATCGTCACAAGTTTGATTTTCTTGATTTAGACGTTTCTTATAGAAACCATTTTATGTGGAGTACAAGATGTGAATCTCCACTTGACTATCAAGAAGCTGAGAAACCATTGAATCCAACAATGGCAAGGAAGAGCTGAATTAAGCCTCCGACATGATCTTCATTCGAAGACTTATGCCCGAAGCATTACAAATGGAAGTACCTCCCAAACGAGGATTACATGACTCTTTGGCTCGCTCCTACGGACTATCTAATCATGAAAGACATTGCCTGAAGCACACCATGATTACGTCCATGAATGAGTACAATTCTGAAGTTTACAAATCTGATCGAGTTTTGACTAGAGAATACTTTTCTCGTTCTTCCATGTTTCTAACTCGCTCTTGAAACAACACTGTAGAAAACGGAAGTTTACCAAATTCTCGGTTCTGATTACTACCACAAACGTGAAAGAAAGGTATGGACCCAGTTCGGCTGGAGTCTACCGAATAGCTCGACCCAGTTCGGTCAAAGCCTACCAAATGGTGATGCACTGCTTTGGCAGGGATACACCGAATGGCATATTCTCTCACAATCCAATTTCGAGTTTGTTTTTACAACATATGGTAGAATCAGGGCCTGCCAAGGTGTGGCATCATGCCCGAAGCATGATCCTTGGCACCTAAGACCTAAAACTTCAAGAATAAGGGATAGTATTCTCAAACCTCAACCATGCAGAATCTACTTCCGTCTCGATAGAATAGATCGTTGGTTATGCACCTGTTCGTGCCCCTACCAATGTTGTTGAGGAGTACCATTCTAGTAGTCAATACGTGAGACTAATTTTGCTTCACCAAACATCGTTGGAATAGCAGAATTTTGACATGGATGGCCTTGTTGGCCGAATCCCTTTAGTAAACCATTTACTCTGTGAACATTTTTCCATGTTCTTGGATTCAAGTTTGGTGTATGTTTTACTTATGGATAATCTTATTGATATTATTCTCGAATACGAGTTAATTGAATCATGTTTCTTAATACATGTGACTGATTCAATTAAACATTTGATTAGGTAGGCATGTGGGAAAGTTAGTTGTATGGATGAATGCGTACTACGCACACTAACTTTACACCTAAATCACATCTCTAACAACGACTTTAGGTCTATCTAACCTGATTAAGAGCATTGGCAAGCTCCTCATTGTATGAATGGTACTGCATCATTATTTAAGGGACCTTAAATTCTCCCTGACGTTGAGTTTTTAAGGATATTCGAGATGACAATGATCAGAAATGAAACCACTGAAGAAAATAGAGTGAAATATCTTTGCACCACCTCCAAAAATGAGCCTGAAGCTTTGATTTGGGGCAAATGGGTTGTCCCCCAACTGGGCACACGCCATATGTGGCCGGCCTGAAGCTAGGTGATTGAGCAGTTTACTTGCTTTGGCACGACCTTTTGGGACACTTAGGTCGAACAATGATGTTATGACGCATCTCCTTACCCAAAGTAAAGATCTTATGCCTACAAGCACACTTGCCAAAGTCTGCTCGTTTGTGAAATTTGATTTTCTAAATCATCATTTGCAAAGATACGAACTGACTCTCTTTTCACAGTGGATTCAAGGGAATATATGTGGACTAATCCAACCAAAATGCGGACCATATAAAGACTTATGGTTTTGGTTGATGAATCGACAAACTGGTCACATGTTTGTCCACACACATTACTGTTAAACTTCTTGGCCGATTAAAGGGTTCACCACCCTACTTATCCCTTAAGGTCCGGGAGACTGGATAATGCCAGAGAGTTTATATCGACGGTTTTCGATAAAGTGTTGCATGTCGTTTTGGGTTTATAATTGAACATCGAATTATCATGTTCACCCCAAATAGCCTCGCCTAGTGATCATAAAGCGCAATTTAAATGATCTCCCGAATTTTTGTGAACGTACCAAGTTTTCGGTTTCTGCCTAGGGCTATGCAATCTTGTACGCAGTTATGTTGGTCCGCCTTGAGGCCCATTGCCACCCAACCTATATGACGTTACAGTTGGTTACTAGGTACGAACCTGACGATTTTCGTATTTACGCATTTGGGTGTGCATTCCATGTGCCAAGTTGCGCCGCCACAACGTACCACCATGGGTCCTCAAAGAAGGATGTGTATCTTTTGTTGATCATGATTCTCCTTCACACTAGCTCTCTTCGAGCCCTTGCATGCGATCTCTTTACTGCTCATTTGCGGGTTGTCACTTTAATGAGACAGTCTTCCCGCCATTAGGGGGAGATAAGAACGTCAACGTTCCTGTAGAACAGCGCTAATTTGCGTGGACGTTGCCCACTATGTCTCATCTCGATCCCCATACCGCACAAGTGTGATAAGCAAGTGCGATGAATTATAGATTTCAGAATGTTGCTCCAGACGCATTTTTCTGATCTAGCTAAAGTGACGAGATCATATACCAGCTGCAAACATGCCTGCAAGGATATACATACTTAACGGACGTCGAGTCAACATCCCTGGAGGGTGTGCCACCCCAGTTGGACGATTTAGACGCCCCCGTTAAATTCCTTACCAAAGTGTGTTTTGGACCTGTCGTTCCTACACTGCCCAAGGTAACCCTGTTATGTTACAAGTGGGAAAGGAAGCGTTATGAGATGAATGAAATAGTGCGATATGATGCACGCCTTATGGCGCAAGGTTTCTCTAAAACGTCTTGTGATTGATAGCAGCATTATGAAAGGTGGTTAGTGTTTCTCCATGGGGATATAGATACGGAGATTGACATGTAAGTTCCCGAAGAATTACATGGACTGGTTCAAATAGTTCCAAACCACGGAACACCTTCTTAACTCGTTTTGAGGCGTTCACTTATAGATTGAAAAATTCGACGGATGTGGTATACCTGTCTACGTGATTATTTGATCAGTAAGGGATATGAATGAATGCCCTTGTGTGTTAAACTATCAAGTCTTATTTCGAATTTACAGTTTTTGTCGTTAATACGAATCTCACTAAGACTCCGGAAGAGCTTGAGAAAACTGACTCACACCTGAAGACGGAATTTGAGATGAAGGATCTTAGGAAAACTCGTTTATGCCTTGACCTGAAGTTGAAGCATTGTTCTGACGGTATTTTGGTCTACCAGTCGAACTACACCCTGAATGTGTTACCTTTGGGTATACCTTTGATCGTCCATACGTTATATGCAAATGAGACTCTTGAAGAGGTTATGGAATCCAAAATTCCATATCTAAAGTTCAACTTTGCGCTTCGTTGTACTTAGCTCATTGTATTTAGACAGGACATCTTCTTCGTTGTTGATCTTGGTAAAGATGCAGCACCACGCCTACACGCATCCGCTGAATTGGTATTAAAGACGTTCCCTGAAGGTACTACGAATTTGGGCAAATCAAATCCCAACGCATCTCGAGCGGATCCAACCCCCCCCCCCCCCCCCCCCCCCCGATCCTCGAAATGATGCTTGCCTTGTTTGTTATGCTGATGTAGGTTACTTATCAAACCCACACAAGGAAAAATCCCCAAATGGTTACGTCTTTACCATTAAGGGATATCGCAATATCTTGGAGGTCCACGATATGACCTTAGTTGCGAAATCTTTGAATCGTTCCAAGACTCACCTCACTTCACTACGCCACACATGAGACATGGTTAGGAGTTCTTGTTGAGCATATTCGAAGTACTTGCTATTTTTCATCCATCGTTGAGTCCCAACGACGAACCATGAAGATTATGCCACATTTGTCAACCCGACCAAGCCATGATACATCAACGAAGTCAATGCCAAGACATATTGGGTCTACATCTACATCAGCAAAGCATCAGGAGATTGAAGTCATGCAAGCCGATCCCAGACAACCTTGTCGACCTCTACACAATATCACTGTCGAAGTCAACCTTCCAAGAAGCTTGTCCGAGGAATTGGTATGCCTAACTATCATATGCAATGCTTGTAGTTCTCATTTGGAAGTTATGTCAAACTCAGGGGGGGTATCCAGAAGTATACTCACTTGATCTTAATGTACTCTTTTTCCCTACGATTATGAGCATTTTTCCCACTGGGTTTTTGCTACCTAACTAGGTTTTAACGAGGCACCCATCATGGGCTGATTATACCCTTGTGAGCTCTTCTACTTAGACGTATAATTTTGACTTAATGCAACTTCTCACTTTTCTCTTTAGTCTATGGGTTTTCTCCCACCTTGGGTTTTACCATAGCGAGGTTTTGTGAGTTTTACTTTTTTTATGCATTTTTCCTTTGATTTGAGACTCGCATTTGCTCATTGTGCCGACGACTTCATCAACTGTACTTGCTTCATCACTGAAGACCTGATGCGCCATTTACTTGAGTATTTACACACTCAAGGGGGAGTGTTGCAGTCCTATTAGATTAGGAATTTGATTGTGTAAATCATAGTATATCTTGGAATATCTCTTATATTCCTATTAGGAGTAGATTACCTATTAAATATTGTAATCCTAAAAGGGTAAGGAATTAACCTTCCCTTCTACTATATAAAGGCACAATGGGTGGAATAGAACACACTCACAATTACACATCTCTCTCTTCTTCTCTCTATGGTCTCCATAATTGTTCAGTAAATTATGCCTACAACAAATGCAAAATTTTTTGAGAAAAAAAGTCGTAGTTTATTATTAATGAAAGCGCTTCTTTAACGACTCTCTTTAAAATTAAAAGCGCTTTTATACAATGTAAAAATACTTAGGGCTAGTTTGGTATTGCTGTGTTTTTTAAAAAAACTGCTTCTACTGTTTTTTTGCAGTTTTTTTAGAGCTGTAAAATGAAATTGTTGAGTGTTTAGTAACTTTTTTTTTTTTTTTTTGTAAAAGTGCTTTTAATAAAAAATAAAATATAGTGTTTGAATATTTGGTAAACTTTTATATAAATTGCTGTGAATATATTAAATGCTAAAAAAATGGTATTTAATGTGATTTAATAATTGTCAAAGAAAATAATATAGAATCAATGATTGTAATTTTGTAAAATATATGGGGATAATACTGCGATTTGAAAATTCTATGCTTTGAAAAGAAAAACTTTTTTTAGAAGCATGGTAGACTTTGTTTTTGCTTTTCTATGTTTTTCTACTGTCATTGACTAGCAGTTTTTTTTTTTTTAACCAAACATATTTGACGTTCCAGATTTTTTTAATAAGTTTTTTTTTTTTTTAAAGCATCACAATCTCAAACCAGTCCTTAGTTGGTTGCTTGCCAAACAACAAACTGCATCCTCGCAAAAGTGCTACGAATGAAAAGCATTGGTAAATAAAAATGCTTTATAAAATAGCATATCCAAACGAGCCATATATTGATGCTTTAGGCCATAGAGTTTTCAAGGACGGCTGTGGAGATTTATTTAATTGACCCCAAAACTAATCTCACACCTTTGGTAAAATGAGGAGATGATGGGTAAATAAAAACCCCACCTTCCTATAAAAATAAAATAAAAACTCTACATTTCAAGTGACATTGTTTTTCCATGCATGGCTAAGTAGGAATTAAAACAAAATTTTAGTCGTGCACAGGAAGCATAAGCTTTTCACTTTTCACAGATTTGACACCAAATTATTTGTGGTAATTAAAGTTATAATACTTTGGATTTAATCGTGTCACCTAATTATTTGACAATCAAGGTTATAGAACTTTTGATTTAACTGCGGCACCTAATTATTTAATAATTAAGGTTATAGTAGTTTGAATTTAACCGTTACACCTAATTGTTTGATAATTATTTGAATCCAATACATATATATTAATAGAATTTAGAAGCCATCACCTTAGAACGTCAATGTCAATATCCATACCAAAAATTAAATTGAATGACATGCACTGTTCAGCTACGAAGAAGGGGAAGCCTGAGGTTTGTATTCATAGCATTCATTTTTTTCACCCTTTTTTTCTCTCTTTTCTTCTTCGATGTGAATGAATAGTTGGGATAACTGAATTCAGAGTTGCGATATAAGTGAGGGTGGAGAGAGAGGCCCACCAGTACAACCCTATAAATAGGAATAAGTAATCTGTTCAGGTTTATAGGATGATATGGGCAACAATTTAATAATTCTCTAATATTATCGTGGTATATGATTCTCTTTAAGCATAACTGCTTGCATTCTGGAGAACCACCGCAAAGTCAAAATACAAAGTGATAAACTTTGTAAGTGCAACGTGGTTCACCACCAATGTCATCCGGGCTGGTCCTGAGAATTTGGAGGCTCTAGGCAAGCTTTTGAAGTGGAATCCTAAAGATCTCTCATCTCCGATTCTTTGTATATTGATTTCTATAAAAAAAAAAAAAAAAACAATTCGCTAAATACATAAAAAATTCTATATTCACATCAAATATCATTAAAAATTAATATCAAAAGAAAATAAATATACAAACATTACTTAAACATTACACGGCTCACGTTTTTAGACGTAAATGTACTAAATGTTTGCAGTCAAGAGTCTAAGATTGAGAGTGAAGAACAATAAAACTTGATGATCAAGAGAGTAAAGAACAATAAAAGTTGATTGACAAGTATAATAAATTCAACAACGCCAATTGTTTCTCTTGCGTTTTTTTTCTTCCTAAAATCAACATCACACTAACGAATTGAATATGAAAATAATCCATTGAATAAAAAGTTATCAAAAAGCAAAATATAAATTCAAAGTTTTGATTACTGTGAGATCCCACATCGCCCAGGGGAGTGATCCTTATATGTATATTCTCATCCCTACCTAGCGCGAGGCCTTTTGGGAGCTCACTGGCTTCGGGTTCCATGGGAACTACGAAGTTAAGCGAGTAGCGCACAAGAGCACTTCCATGATGGGTGACCCACTGGGAAGTTCTCGTGTGAGTTCCCAGAAACAAAACCGTGAGGGCGTAGTCGGGGCCCAAAGCGGACAATATCGTGCTACGGTGGTGGAGCGGGTCCGGGATGTGGTGGACCCCGGGTCGGGATGTGACATTACCTTAAAGCACAATATTTAAGACCATGTGATAGTTGGTTTAAACATTCGAAAGAAATGGAGAGAATGGGAAGTTGAAAGAAAAAAAGATTGCGAAGGGACTTGAGTTTTATAACTTTATATGCATTTGGACAGATGGATTGGCAGTAAATTTAAAAAACAAGAAAAATCTAGTGACTGAAAGGCAGCTTCGTGTTTCGAACTCTACACCAATGTCAAAATACAAAGTGATAAACTTTGTAAGTACACGTGGTTCACCACCAATGTCACCAGGGCTGGTCCTGAGAATTTGGAGGCTCTAGGCAAGCCTTTGAAGTGGGATCCTAAAGTTTTCTGATCTCCGATTCTTTGTATATTGATTTCTATAAAAAAAAAAAAAAAAACAATTCGCTAAATACATAAAAAATTCTATATTCACATCAAATATCATTAAAAATTAATATCAAAAGAAAATAAATATACAAACATTACATGGCTCACGTTTTTAGACGTAAATGTACTAAATGTTTGCAGTCAAGAGTCTAAGATTGAGAGTGAAGAACAATAAAACTTGATGATCAAGAGAGTAAAGAACAATAAAAGTTGATTGACAAGTATAATAAATTCAACAACGCCAATTGTTTCTCTTGTGTTTTTTTTTTCTACAATCGACATCACACTAACGAATTGAATATGAAAATAATTCATTGAATAAGAAGTTATCGAAAAGCAAAATATAAATTCAAAGTTTTGATTACCTTAAAGCACAATCTTTAAGACCATGTGATAATTGGTTTAAACATTTAATAGGAATGGAGAGAATGGGAAGTTAGTTTAAACATTCGAAAGAAATGGAGAGAATGAGAAGTTGAAAGAAAAAAAGATTGCAAAGGGACTTGAGTTTTATAACTTTATATGCATTTGGATAGATGGATTGGCAGTAAATTTAAAAAACAAGAAAAATCTAGTGACTGAAAGGCAGCTTCGTGTTTCGAATCCTACACCCCAAAGAAAAATGAAGCCGAACATTTCCAGTGCACTAACAAATGAATTAAGATATTTCTTACTTTTTTTGTATTTATATGTTAATTACAGGATATAAAATTCTTTTGGAGGCCCCTCCGAAGTGGGGGCCCTAGGCGGGCGCCTATTTGGTCTACCCTTAGGGCCGGCCTTGCATATCACCCATATTGTTCAAATTTAACTTTATTATTAGGTGTTGAGTTTATCACAAAAGGTTTCGGTGATATTAAGAGTTAAAACTTTCATATATCAATTGTATATTACTTTGTCATATGACTAATGTAAGATCATATTCTCCAACACAAAGAAAAGATCATGTCATCTAATGATCTTTCAATCATCGACAAAGAAACCTTATTATGAGTCTCCTCCAATAAATATCGAACTTTCTCCTCATACTCCTTTAACAAGCGCGCGAACCACCACAAGAAAGAAAACACACACACACACACAAATCCTTAACACAACAAGAGAGCGACACAATCATGAAAGCATCTTCAATAGGAGAGATTTTTCGGTGTTTCCGTCACACGAGGCGGTACAACACGTGTCTCTATGTAAATGGTTGGATATGTGTGTTAAAAGATTAATAACTTAAAAATTAAAATTTTTCACCACTTACATAAGAACACGTGATGTACCATCCGTGTTCCCGTCATAACTAAAAATTTTCCCTTCAATAGAGTTAAAGAGAAACCATAACCAATGGATGATGGTTAGAAGATGGAAGAAGCAGAGTGAGGAAAAGACCAAGAGGGGTTGGCCGCCAATCTCAAGTACAAAGACAGGGGTCGGCGACGAACGATTTTTTCTCTCTAGTGGCTAAGATTGCAATTCTAATGACATGTTTACTTACTTAAAACTAAGAAAGTCATGAACCTCAGAAGGGAAAGAATGAACGTGTATCTGAATGACTAGCCCCTTCTAGTATCAAATTCTTGCTTTTTAAGTGTTAGCTCCTTAGCCTTCTCCAGTTAATTTCAAGGATTAGGTTACGGAATTTAATGTGAATCCACATTTTTTTTCTTCTTGGTATTCAGCCTAACGTTATAGAATTTTTTATATTAATACCAAGGCAATCAGAATTTCATGCCATTAAAAGTCAACGAAGAGAAAATTATGAAAGGTAGTGTTGATCGACCTTATTTGAAGATGAGACTTTTTTCAATTGAACTATGCAAAACATTAAATTATTTACTGAAAGACTGAACTTTTTTTTTATTTTTTCATTATGTTTAAGGACCTATGGTTGGAAGATGCGATAATAGGACGGATGCTCAGGGCAAAAAGGGTAGAGACTATAAAAGAGACTATAAGAAAATATATGGAGTACTTAGATCTAACGGAAAACTTGGCGCAAAACCAAGCATAATGACGTTCTAAAATTCATACGGTCAACCTCACTTTATGGGATAACGCTTGGTGGTGGTGGTGGTGGTTGTTATTGTTGTTGTAATATGTTATAAAACACAAAGCAATCAAGAATATATAATATTCAAATACATATGTTTCATAAACGAAAAAAAATTCATGAATCAGAACAATTCCAATACTTATTCAATGTAGCATGTCATAATACTGTTCCAATATCCCAGAAAAACTTGTGATATTGTACGAGACATAATTTCTAGGGGACGTGCTATCTATACACCTTTTTTTATTTCTTACACCTCTTGTTAAATTATGTTCTTTGATCTTTTTTAATTCAATCGATATTATCAGAAATTAAAAGGATCTGTACAAAGTATTCACACACCCCAATTTTTAGGGCTGTACTACCATATATATACCGCGTCAGACTTTAAACAGTGGGTTGTGAATGGGGGTATACCAAATGTTGGGTACTTGCCTAATGGGTCGGGCCGGGAACCATACCTATTGGACAAAGATTAGCATCTTGGTCTATACCTATAGGCGTGGCTCTCTCAAATACGGCAGCTCTCCTTTTTCCTGCAAGTAAATATAGGCGGTTTTCCATCGGGCAAGAGCGAAGTTAAATCTGGTAGATATGAGCGCACAGACAGGGAAAATGGAAGCAGGGATGCTTTCTTTTATGGTCCGTTTACGTAACTGTAATCAAACCATGAGGAATTGGATTGAAAATGAATTGAATTGAATTGAGTAGGATTGAGAATCGGATTCTTGTTAAAATTGTTTACTTAAATGTTCTGGAATCAGAATATGAATGAAACTGAGTTCATATAAATTATTTACTAATTCACTTGAATTGGAAAAAAATCAATATGATTACTAAAATGCTCTTATTCTTTTTTGTTTTATTTTGTCCGAAAAATTCTTTTTAATAACATTTTAATTGGAGGTTAAGATCAAGAGACATACTTTTAACAAATATTTTTACATTTTTTAGCTTGTAGATGTCCATCTCCATTTGTATTTGTTTGCACCGCGATCACTGTCGGAGCTCACCGCGAGATGAGAAAGATGAATTTACAAAAGGAGTTGTGCTATATTTCCATTAAAATGAGTTGTGCCATATTTCCATCAAATTTCGAATTTAGAAACCACTTGAATTTACAATATAGTTACTGATGATGAGAAATTACGGTTCTGTTTACATATTTACCAAAGTTTATCTCAATTTTCATGTTTAAGAGGTAAAAAGTCAAAATCTCACCGTAGATCGACAACATCAATCCTCAAATTGGAGTTTATAAACACATGAGAACAGTGCTCATAAATCGGGGTTCCATCTGAGGACTCTTCATGCGGATGAAACCCACGCTGATCACAATTACGAATTGCTGATACACCACCTGGGTCAGAGAGATGAAATATGCCGTGCGGACTGCGATAACATGGGAAACAACTTAGCATGCTGATTATATTATATAAATGATATATTATCAATTTTGTCGACAGTTAAACAAACCCACCTGGATGTATCTGTTGGAGCCATGACGATTGCAATTGCTTCTGGTAACATAATCTGAAACAAAAACAACCATAGCGACCCTGTTATATGAAGTGCAATGAAACCTTGGAGAACACGGACACATAACCAAACTACATCTAATAATGTAACAAATCCTTCACAGTAGAGACTGTATTTCGACAAAAAGAACTAAAGCCGCGAGGAAATTTAAAAAGTACAGATTGAAGTCCAGAAAATAAATATTACCAAAGAGTGAGGACCGGTTTAGGGAAAGGGGACGCCTAGACTGTCGTGAGCCTATTATTCATAAAAAAAAAAATACAGTATAAGAAAGTTGATTGCTTTTTACCTGGTATGAGTAATGAGTGTGCAGATCAACCGATGACATGAAACAGGTCTGTGATGGGTGTGTCTGGTGTGCATCACATGGATACGAAAGTCAAAATAATGAGTACATGTACAAGAGCAATAACTAATGCACATTGAAGCCACCGAAGCTATTGACACTTACATGAATCCACCCAAGTTGAAAAAGAGATAATCTGTCTTGAACCTCAAATATTTCTTCCTCATTCAATGTTTGGCACTGAACATAAAACAAAGATAATGAAGACTGTTGATAGAAATAGACAAACGCACTATTAAGGAGACACACATATAAAATTGGGACCACAGTAAAGATACTCAACACACTGAGTTTACATAAAAATGCTTCTTTGATTCTAAATGATAAGTTATCCATAAATGGGATGAGTATCTCGAGCAAAATTGGTCATCTAATTTATTTGGTATATCGTTTGCAGCTCCACGAGTAGAAAAAAAAAAAAAAAAAAAAAAAAAAAAAGAAAACATGATAATTTAACCAACTAATGATCCCTAGAAGAAAAATTTGGTACGACAACCAGAATATGGAAAGGTAAACCACAAGTTAACATGTGATGTATCCTACCGAATCAGAGGTTGACTCTTGCTTTGGTACTATTAGTGTGGTGATATGGAAAACCTTGTTTTTCTGCAGCCACAAAAGAAAAAATGAAACACCGAGAACCCAAAGGAATCAAATTATGTTAGTTTTCTCACAATGAAAAGACCATTATATTCTTACCAATGCACCAGCAAGAATACCACATGTCTCCAAGTTTTTATCTGTATTCGCCCTAGCCAATCTCAAGAAATCGTCCATCAATTTTACTGGCTGCAAAACAAATTAAATGCCACCAGCATGACATTAAAAAATAATACGGAGCCTTCACCATTAGAAGCAAGAAAAATAATTTCTCAAGGATTGTAATTCAGCAAGAGAAAGATCACGTGTTTCCATTTATAAGAAGGATCGGGAATAGGAAGCTTACAACGTGTAAATGTTGATATGAACTAGAACTTGGCATCCCATCCAGAGACGGTTTTGCAGGTCCTGGCCTTGGATCTGCCACTTTTGATGGAGGAATTGGAGTATATTCCTGCTGCACTCGAGCAAGTACAGGAGGAGGAGAAGGCTGATGGATGACCAACTCGAAAGGATCTTCCCTTGCTGCATTAATCAATGAAGGACTTGATTCCTGAGAAGGACGTGGCCATGCTCCATCATCCAAGGAGAGCACTGACTCCATTGTAGATTTAATTCCTCCTGGATCACCATCTTGTACCTGATTCAGGCTATAACCATGAATGACATGAAATTCACTATGTTAGAAGCAACTAAAATTAGTAGGAAATTTCTTCAAAGTTAATCAAGCAAGCTTTGATAATATAAATACTGAGAAGGAAGCAAAACATGGAAATAAATATGTGGAAAAGAATCACAGTTACAAGGTTTAGACAAGAAGTATTGCATGAAAAACTCACTCTGAAATATTATTAGCGATTAAGTCAGTACTGCTTGGATATTGAACCTGCATAGCGAATAGGTTAATCGAGTTCTGCTAGCTCAGGAATAAAAATATTTTTGAAACGCACTTAACAATTTACCTTAACCTTTGCACTAGGTCCTAGCCACTGGCCCTGAAGACCATTTGGACCCAAAAATGAGTGTCTAGACAAAGTTTCTTTATTTGGAAGAGGTAGATTAAAAGATCTGCAAATTCAAGAAATTGTTGTCATAGTTCAGATTATTGCCTATGGATATCAGTATACTATACACAGCTAGAAGAAATACACTCACAGCTTCTGGAACTGCTTGTCAATTTGTGTAGTATTTGTTGAAATCTGTGAATAATTGTTTTTATACTTCCACGATGACTGAGATGTCAAGTTACCAGGCTGCACATGAAAATAGGGAAGTAATTTAGTATAATCCATAGTCTTCCAGCAAACTTCAGATAAACTAAAAATAATCCATGCAGGCACAACAAGGTTATGACAAATCTTATAAGTGCTTTACAACCCAATGAAGTCAATGACTAGATAATGAGAACCAACAGAACTAATCCCATAATATCGATGAAGCATTCAGTACCTGCTTAGTGCTTAGGCTCAATGATTTATTGTTCACGGGAGGCCATTCTAAAGAAGACGTTGCCAAACCATTTGAAGCACCTTCTAGGCTTTCATGTTGAGGTAGTTGAGCAACTGCATGGGCCTCGTTAAGTTTGCTCACTAGGTGATGGGCTTCCGCCTTTAAAGATTCAAGTTCATCTAGTACATCTAAAAGTTTCTGCAACGATGAAACGACAGCCAAACCAGAACAGGTTGAAGCACATTGAACATGCAAGAAGTAGTAAATTAAAAACTTATCTAAAAGAACTTGCATACTTTACCTTCCTGTATAGAGTTTTCTCTCTTGGAGGATACGTCTGGTAGTCTCGATGACATGGTATAGTTTCAGACACCAAACTGTAAAATTTAACAATAAGGATACAAATCTCAATTATTCTATATATTATCAATGCCACAAAATGGGATCATAATAACGCTTTCTACGTACCTTGAGAATCGTAGAAGTATGACGTACAAATCTAGGATGTTTTTCTCCTCCCGGTAAATATTAGCCTGAGCATTTGAAGAATACATTTAGAAAACAAAAACAAAAAACTGACAATTTTAAACACACATTGGAGGATACTCATCAAAATACTAGATTAATACATAGCATTGCCATATTATGTCATAAATTCCAAATTAGTCAGGATTAAACAATTATTTTCTAAACACAAAACTTACTGTTTCCAAATTTCATACAGAACTCAACTTCAATGTGAAAATTAGAATTCAAACTCAATTTTAGGGTGATTGGGGAGCCTTAGCGCTGATAAAATTAAAATTAAAATAAAAAACCCTTAAACAGCTAATTTCAATTGACAGTACAAAATTTGGCACCCTAATTAAGTTTTATGTAGGTAATTAGCATTTATCACTCAAATTTAAACCCTAATTACTCTAGAACTGAATACAACGAAAGCAAAATAGAACCAAAGAGAGAGGAAAATCAAAAGGGAACCTGTTTGAGGAGATTATCGGCGATTCGGAAGTAAAATCGGAGAGGATATCGATTATCGACCTCGACTCGCCGAGCCATAGAATTGATGCTGATCTTCATCTTCTCCGGCGACGAATGCCAGTTGGCCTCGCGGTATCGCGCGCAGTGCTTCAGGGAGAGAAAGGGAGGATCAATGTTCTCAACTTCTGAGCGTGTGTGTGAAGCCAAAACTCGGTCGTTTTGGATGGAGAATGGTGTTTTATTTTTTTATGTCGACATGGTGAGGCTACAGAGGTACGGAATGGCTTTGGTTGGGTGCAGTGCTGGACCGAACAGTCTTCGGGGAGAAATTTGTAACCTACATAGAATTATACCCTCGTTTATGATAATTTTTGTGTTCGACAATCCTATCAGGTAGATTATTTGACCGACTTATAAAATAATGAGTATTTAGGTAGCCTGGGTCTCATGTTTGTATTGTTGTACTTTTATACGTAAGCAGAAGTAATTTTGATAAAATGCTAAATATCAATGTTATAGGTGAAAATGAAAATTCAAATGGGTGTAGGAAGGCAATAAATTTTACTAAACAAACAAAGTTTACAAAAGAATGTTTAATTCTCACAATTCAAATCCCACAAATTACAAATCCTAAACCTAATGAGCAAAGAACCCAAAACAAACGGGGAGATCTCCCAAATTGTTCTCTAACTCTCGAACTCACAAATTAACTCTCACCAATGTCAAACGAATGAGCTATGAATTTGCCACACACTCATCACTCCAAACTATGACCTCCGCTCCAAAACCAAAAGAGAGAAAAATCTTTAAACCAATGGTGATGACACACAAAATAAACCAAACCCTAAGTTCATGTATATAATGCATAGAACTTAAGTTACAATGAGAATTCTAATCCTAATTGAAAAGAAATCCAAGTCCTAATAGGCAAGGAAATCAAATTCTTATCCTCATCAAATGAGTAAATTATTGAAACTTCTACACCAAGCAAAGAATCTAACCAATAAGTCTAAAACCCAGCCCATATAGGACAGACAAAACTAAAAAGGAAATGTGAGAGGATTTCTCTTCCCGCCCCCGATCGATCGACTACCACCTCCGATCGATCGCCCTGATGCCACAACTCTTCTATGCTTTTGTCTGACCGATCATCACTTCCAAATTTGTATCCAACACTTTAACTTGACCCGTAAATCACAACATGTACAACCCCCGCAAGGGTCACACTTCTTTGTAAGTAATTTAGGTAGTCCACCTTATTCGGCTATTGGACACAATAACTTTATGATCCTCACATTTGTAGTGTTATTAATTTGCTTATTTTGTAACATGATACAAAATATGAGACGGATTTTTCTCTTTTGTTGGTACAATAAATACTAACAGATGGTGATTTAAACACATGACTTTCAGATTTCAGTGTAAAGATAAACATTTTAAACCATTTAAGCTACAAATCTCTTGCTCGAAAAAAAAAAATAGTGCTACTATGCCTAAAAAGGACACGAGTATAATAGGTGGGTAAATATAACAAGGTAAAAAATGGTCAATTAGCTAGAATGATCAATTTTTAAGATTTGGTTGAAAAAATGATCAGTTTTTAATTGTCGTCATTATATCATAATTGTGTGGTCATTATGTCATCGTTGTGTTATCAATGTATGATCAAATTTGACATGGTTACTAAAACTGATCATTCAAGTTAAGCGAAGCTACTTTTTATGCGGAACTATTGTCATGCTTGTACACTCAAGGGTGTGCACTGTGTCATCTTTGTACTTGGTCATCGTTTTTCAAAATGGAGCCTTCAAATCAAAGTTTAATCTTATAGTCATTCGCCCTTCTTTTGTCTTTGGACAAACGATAAAAGAACTAGGGATAGAAACAACAATTAATCTTGAATACATGAATAAACGTTCTTAATCACTTGAGTTATAAGTATCTTGAAATCTTATATTCATTCTGAAAACACATTTTTACAACAGTAATTATATATTGATTATCTTCCGATTTTGTTTTACTACTACAGCCTGAATGATGCCGACCCCACTTAGTGAGAAAATGTTTTGTTGTTGTTACTACAGTCTGAATGACACCACTATATATTATACGTTTGCTTATACATGGCTATGGGAATTAATTTTATGGCATCATACATATTAGAATTTAGAACAGTAATCCATTCCCCACAATCATCAGCACAATCCCAATCAGAATCTGGTTTACAGCCTTGTATGCATTGCTTCCTTCAGCTCTGAAGTGTTCAGCCACGTCGAATTTACCTGGGAAAAATGCAATTTAATGACAGATTATACAAGTAACAACTGACATTAACCAAAACAAAATATAATCTCTTCACACTACCATGACTAGGTACAAATTAAATCAAAGGGTTACCTCTTTCTTTGCCGTGGCCACATCCGGCATGAATCGTGTCTCGAATGTCTTGAATCGTGGCCTTGTTGTAAAACAGGAAATTGGTCATGATGTTATCAATACAATCGAGCACGAGCTGTGTCTCCGTCATGCAAGGACCATTGCAGTATTCATCAGTTTTTTCTGCAGGCACCTTCAGATCTCCACTCTCATTCAATCTGTAAGACTCTTCACAGTTGCTGTATACCTGAAATTTTCTCCAAACCATTACATATATTTCCAATACAACTGTGTTTACGTCCACAAATGAATATTTTATTCCTAATGAACTTATTTTCCTAAAGTCTCACATGTATGTAAACATTCAGAAATGAATATTCTATTAAGTAACGGCGTGCATGAGTATTGTCAAAAGTGGATCTATAACGTGTTTGTATATTTTGTGAGCAACAATATCTAACACATTATGGATAGAATATTGACAGAACGTTAGCTCCATAGACGGACTAATCAAATTTGATTATAGTATGTGCTATCAACTGAATGATGGTGTGACTTACATATTTATCATTGAAGCACAGCAAGGCTTTGGCAACAATTTGAGCTGGATCCTGGTGTTCAGTGCCAGTGCCCTTTTCTGGTTCATCACCTCTTTCAGGTGTATATTCATCTGCCATCCCTGCAAAAATTTATGCCACCAAAAAAAGTTCCACTTAATATTTTATTAGGAAAGAATAAGAAGTAGGAACCAATATTATTAGGTTTCTATGTCACATATAGACCTGTTCTGCAGCAGAAAAGAGAGATGCAGATGAAAGCTGCAGCTAAAACTGAGAGTTGGGTCATCGTTAATGCGATGACAGAAGCTTGCAAACTACAGCAACCATCCCGGAAGATAAATATAGCTACAGTTGGAGCTAAATCGAAATGTATACCGATGGAGCGTTACCGACCCCTAGTAATATAATGGGAGGTTCTAAATACCCAAATTTAACATGTGAACAACCTGGCGTACCATTCTACTTTTCTTGACTGAATTAAACATAAACCACATTTCAGTCTGTGATTTGACTAAATTCTCTCATATACATGCATTGATAGTCACCTTGAACAAACATAAGAAAATAACTTCTGTGGATGGGAAAATTTGGTAAAAGTAGAAGTTGGTGGATTTTAGTTGAGAAAGAGGAAAACCGATTGATGGGGTTGCTCTCTAAAAGTGGTAAAGAATTTGGAGGAATGCCGAGGACTAGAAGAAAGAGAGCAGTTGGAGTGCAAGTCACCAACTTCCACTTGCTGAGAAATTTTTCTAGAGAGTGAAAAATCAAACCTAAAAATTTGCATGAGCATTGTACAATTGTTGTTGAAAGAAGGACAGAAAGGACCAAGTTGCATCTGCAACTCTCCAGCTGTGTTGAGTTGCAGCCGTCACTTTAGTTGCTTGTAACTAGGACAAATCAATCAATCTATCTTGCAACTTGTATCTAGGGCTAGCTGTTTTATCTGTCTGTTTTATCCGTTGGATCCTTCAATGGCATGGTGCCCTAGTTTTTCCAAAGGCTTTTAGCCTTGCTCGGTCTCTCTATAAGAGCTCTCACTTGTAAATCAAACACATGATAAAATACACATAAAAAGTTCAAACCAGATTTCAATATGGTATCAGAGCAGGAACCCTAATCGGTCTGCTTCTAATTGATTCACCATTGTTATTCTTTCTTCTGTTTCTTTAAATTATGGCAGAAGACAATACTGTTATTTCAGAGGCTACCAACTCCTTTACTTCATCTCCTAGCGTAGTTCATGGTGAAATCAATCCAAATCAAAAGCTGTGCTCAGTCTTGCTGAATGAATTCAACTACATTCCTTGGTCTCGAGCTGTGACTCTTGCCCTAGGAGGAAGATCGAAGTTGGGATACATAAATGGTAACATTGAACCTCCTGCATCCACCTCTCCTACGTACGATGCATGACTGTGTAATGATCAGTTAGTCATGTCTTGGGTTCTTAACTCCATGGAGCCCAGGTTATCTGAGCTTTTTAGCTATTCAAAGTCTGCACATCTTCTTTGGGAAGCCATCAAAGAGATGTATGGAAGCCAAAACAACGCTGCTCGAGTTTTCCAACTAAAAAAGAACCTTGCTAGTTTGAAGCAAGGTGATCAGGCCTTTGTTCAACACCTTGGGAGCTTGAAAACCATGTGGAATGAACTCGATCTGTATCGTCCACATACTACTGATTCCGCTGTACTCCTGAAGAGAGCTGATGAAGACAAGGTTTTCCAACTCCTAGCTAGTTTGGGATCTGAATATGAAGACCTTCGCAGCCATCTCCTAATGACTCCTGAGCCTCCTTCCTTTGTGAGTGTGTGTCATGTTGTCCAACGAGAAGAAACTCGCAGGAAAGTAATGGAAGTTGATATCAAGCATAACTCAGAGGTTAGAGCCTTCTCTGTCAACCACAAGCCTGGAGACAAGCAGCATGTCAAAGGAAAAAGATCATAATGGCGTGAATGGAAGTGCACTACTGCAATGGAAATGAGCATGTGAGAGGGAAGTGCTGGATTCTACACCCAGAACTGAGACCAAAGTTTGAGAAAGAGAACAAGTTCTCAAGAGACGCCAAGGGTCCCCCAACAGCCAAAACATATCATGCAACCAGCACACCAACTAATGGACTAGTAAATTTCACCTCAAATCTAGCTATCTTGATTAATGAGTTTGCTGCTTATATCCAAAGGAAGAGAGGAAGTCTTGAAAGTGAAGACAAAGCAACTCAGAATCCCACAGCTTTACTTGGCCAGTTTGCAGGTTTTCTATCAGATTCAGAAAGTGTGCAGCAATGAGATATCCCAGGTATAATAAATGCTCTCTCAACAGCTCTTAATGTAAATATTTTTCATGATTGTTGGATTATAGACTCTGGTGCCACTGATCATATGACAAATAAGTATTCTAGCTTGCATGATTTTAAACCTTTACAAGAAGCCAGTCGTGTGTCTATAGCTAATGGTAATAGGGAGCGTGTCTTAGGCAAAGGAAAAATCAGTTTAATGAGTGATAGGGTGAAGTCAACTGCACTTTTTGTTCCTTCTTTTCCTTTCCAACTTCTGTCAGTTGGAAGAATCACAAATACCCTAGATTGCCTTGCAGTTTTCTCCCCTCACAATGTTGTTTTTCAGGATCGAGTCACCAAGAAGAGGATTGGTGAAGGATTCTACTTGAATGGTTTGTACTATCTGTCAAAGAATGACAATGTTGTCCAAGAGTCTATTGCCAACTTAAGCATCGCACAAGAACACCAACTTTGGCATCAACGCTTAGCTCACCCCTCACAACCTGTTTTGTTTGTTTTATTTCCAAATATTTGTAAGAATTCACATGATTGTGAAACATGTCAAGTCTCAAAAGCCACTAGGCTTCCTTTTGTAACATCCATGTCTAGAACTAGCAAGTTATTTGAATTAGTTCATTTTGATGTATGGGGTCCTTCTAGGATTGAATCAGTTGAGGGCTATAGGTACTATGTTACATTTGTTGATGATTACTCTAGAGTTACATGGTTGTACCTTTTGAAGCTTAAGAGTGAAGTGTTTGATGCCTTTAAAGATTTTCACAAGCTAGTTACAAATCATTTCTCTACTAAAATACATACACTCAGGTCAGACAATGGCACTGAGTATACATCCAATATCATGTCAAATTATTTAAGCACACATGGCATTATGCACCAAACCAGTTGTGTGGGTACATCACAACAAAATGGCGTAGCCGAGAGGAAGAATCGGGATTTATTGGAAAAAAAACCCGATCTCTAATGTTTCAAATGAATGTGCCTAAAAGGTTTTGGTCTCAAGGAATCCTTGCAGCCACCTACATAATCAACAGGTTGCCAAGTAGTGTGTTGAACTCTAAGTCTCCATATGAAGTCATGAAAGGAAGAACCATTGACCTCTCACATCTTAGAATATTTGGATGCATTTGTTATGTTCACATTCAAGCTGCTTACCGAGACAAATTGGAACCTCGAGCAATCAAGTGTGTGTTCATGGGCTATTCTGGCTCTCATAAAGGTTACAAGTGCTATAACCCAAGCACTCGCAAGATCATTACATCCAGAGATGTGAGATTTGATGAGTTCACTCCCTATTTCTGCAAGAATCCAGATGCAACTCGGCAGGGGGAGACCCTCTTGGAACTGTTTCCTTTACCTACTCCAGCTGCAGTGCATGAGTGCAGCACACCATTGCCATCCAATGACTCCACCGCTGAGCATGAAAATAGAAATGCTGCTACTGAATCAGGGTCAACTTAAGATCCAAGCCAATCAGTTATGCAGCCTGGTCCAAGGAGAAATCCTACTAGAGATCGACATCTTCCTTCCAGATTCCAAGAGTATGTGACTTACACTGCAGGGCACCCTATTTCGAAGGCTGTCACTTATCAAAACTTGTCTCAATCTCATGCCTCATTTCTAAGTCAGTTGTCGACTGAAATTGAGCCAAAAAAGCTTTCACGAAGCCAGAGATAAACATGTGTGGCAACAAGCTATGCGTGACGAACTCAAGGCCTTAGATGACAACCAAACTTGGAGTGTGGTCAAGCTTCCAAGAGGAAAGAAAACTGTGGGAAGCCGCTGGATCTACAAGACTAAATTTCATTCTGATGGTTCAGTTGAAAGGCATAAAGCTAGATTAGTAGCTAGGGGATTCACTCAAACTTATGGCATTGACTACAAGGAGACCTTTGCTCCAGTTGCCAAGATGAACACTGTGAGAGTTCTCCTTTCTGTGGCAGTTAACCATGAATGGCCATTGTTTCAAATGGACGTGAAGAACGATTCTCTTCACGGTGAACTTGAAGAATAAAGTGTATATGAAATTACCACCTGGTCACTCCCAAGAAAATGATCCTAATGTGGTTTGCAAGCTTTATAAAGCCATATATGGACTCAAACAATCCCCTCGGGCTTGGTACTCCAAACTAAGCTCAGTCCTTGAAACTGCAGGTTTCAAAAGAAGTCATGCTGACTCATCCTTGTTTGTTCGAATTGGTACAGTTGGCAAGCTTGTTGTGCTTATCTATGTCGATGATTTAATCATTACAGACGACAATATTAATGAACTCAATGCTCTTAAGAAATCTCTTCATCAACAATTCGCCATCAAGGATTTGGGAGCTCTCAAATACTTCCTTGGGATTGAAATGGCCACCTCCAGTAAAGGCCTATTTCTAAACCAAAGGAAATACGTTCTTGATCTACTTGAAGAAGCCAACATGCAGAACTCAAAACCTGCTCGTACTCCTCTTGTCAGTAAGCTCAAGTTGGAGCTTGAAGGTGCACCTCTCACTGATTTAAGTACCTATCAAAGGTTGGTGGGAAAATTAATCTATCTCACTATAACAAGGCCAGACATTGCCTATGCCGTGAGTCTCATTAGTCAGTTCATGCACTCTCCCACCTCATTTCACTGGGACATTATCAAAAGACTACTCAAGTATCTCAAGAGCTCAGTGGGAAGGGGCATTCTTATGCGCAAAAATGGTCCATGTAACATTATAGGCTACATTGATGCTAATTGGGCAGGAAACTCGCTTGATCGCAAATCTACCACTGGTTTTTGTACCTTTGTTGGAGGCAACCTAGTCACTTGGAAAAGCAAAAAACAGTCTGTGGTCGCCAGGTCGAGTGCCGAAGCTGAGTATCGCGCTATGGCATCCACCGCTTGTGAACTAATCTGGTTAAAAGGACTCCTATCAGATCTCGGCTTTCCCAGCACCCAACCCATGTTCATGCACTGCGACAACCAAGCTGCCATGCACATCGCATCAAATCATGTGTTCCATGAAAGAACGAAGCACATTGAAGTTGATTGTCACTATATCCGTGCACAAGTTCAATCCAAAGTCATTGAAACTGTGTTCACTCGCAGCCATGATCAACTGGCAGATATTTTTACAAAAACCCTAGACTCTACACAGTTTCAGAGGTTACTGTGCAAGCTCGGATCAATCAATCCCCTTGATCCACCTTGAGGGGGAGTGTTGAAAGAATGACAGAAAGGACCAAGTTGCATCTGCAACTCTCCAGCTGTGTTGAGTTGCAACCGCCACTTTAGTTGCTTGTAACTAAGACAAATCAATCAATCTATCTTGTAACTTGTATCTAGGGCTAGCTGTTTTATCTGTTCTAGGGCTAGCTGTTTTATCCGTTGGATCCTTCAGTGGCATGTTGCCCTAGTTTGTCCAAAGGCTTTCAGCCTTGCTCGGTCTCTCTATAAGAGCCCTCACTTGTAAGTCAAACACATGATAAAATACACATAAAAAGTTCAAACCAGATTTCAATAATTGTATACCTTGCACTACAAGTAAAGATGGTGAACAATTAGAAAGAAAATTGAGAGTTTGAGTTTGGTTCATGGCCTAGGCAATACCACAAGATAGTGTGACATATCGCATGTTATTGGTGGCTAGGGCACAATTTTTTCTCTTTCAAATGTGGAAAATTGAATGTGTTTTTATTTTACTACATTTTCTCTTTTCTTTTAGACTGAAGATATAAATTTCTTGTAACCAAAGAAAATTGCACTTTTGGAAAGGTAAATTATACTTTGCATCCATTTGATTTAGGACACACAATTTGGTCCATATGCGATAAAAATTTATATAAAATAACATTAAGTTACAAATTGTAACACCATGTCTTTTCTGCGTCTATCACATTATGTATAGTTTGAAATTAAAAGTTATGGTGTAACAATAACTTAACGGTTATTTTATATTCTTGTGTTTATAAGAGCTCATTTCACCTATTTTTTTGTTTACATAGAAGCCGGATTTATGTCGAAAAGCCATTTTTCATCCCCCTTTTTTGGCTATGTCTAGAAGGTTAAAGTTTTCTTTGAAGAAACGTCTTGTTTGTTGTCCATGTGGCATATATCTGTATATTCATCTGCGTTCATCAATCCAGTATCTCTGTAAACAAAAAGTGAGCGAACTTGAGTGTTACGTCAAAATAAAAAAATGGTTAACTTGACAGTTGATTGACAGAGAAGGCTAATGGTGTCTCGATGTTTTGCAACTTCTTTGCCAATTTTTTACGGACATGGATCAAATCGTTGTGTGCCCTAGCGGTTGAGGCAACTGTTATCTAATATAAGTCTTTCATATAAAGTCCCAGTTTTGGTTATGGATTCAACTCAAGTTGGAATCACAAAACGAACTGCGAAATTAATAGAGAAGAGCAAACTTTAGAGAGAACTACTCTTATTAAAAAAAGCTAACTGACAATTATTACATTCAGCCAATTCCGGAACTTAATTATACATATAGCTTTGTCATCAACATTAATCCTCTCAAACAACAAACTACGTTGAGCCCTCGACGAATCTATGCTCCCTGCAACATCATAAACCAAAGATAATGAAACATTAAAAGGAAATTAATTAGCATTATTCAATATAATTAACATACTACGAATAATGATGAGTAATTGCATATGAACTTACGAGAATGTATATCATTCATGGCCAGATGTACAAGCAGGTCTCCTTGGGGGGAGCTGCTGGTGTGGAGTTCTCTGCATATTGTCTCGTTAATTGGGTTTATTATTCAAAGCGAGTTAAATTTTTGAAACGAGAACCAATTCTTAATTAAACATTGACATTTTGTCAGGAATTATCTGTTGTTTTGCCCCCTGAACTATCAAGATAGGGTTTTCGGGTCGTGGGACTTGTGGTCAGATTTCAAAAACTTCATTCAAATTGACGTTAAAAATTGTCGCATGCCTGAAAGTAATGCACTTATGTATAGCTATAATTCTATACCTGGAGCTTTGGTTGTAAGGTCTCCACTGCTGCTGTTGATTTTGGATTCACCCCTGCACCTTGCTGTTACACATCCATGAATTAATTGAATTTTTTGATTTATTTACAAAATGAGTAAAAAGTAAAGGAGGAGTTTAACTTTCATTTTTTTAGTAGGGGTTAATAATACCTTGCATAGTGCCCAATCTGCTGAATCAAAGAAGGCACGTTCATGATCCTGCATGCAATTAGGGTTCTGTTAGATGGGTTTAATGGAATATAACAGAAAAACAAAACTGACTGATGAACTCTTTGAAGTGGTAATCAATTTACCTTTGAAATCAAAGGCTTCTTCTTTGGCGCAAGTCCTCCATATTTGTTGGCAGCTGCTGACTGTAATTAAAACGGAAAACAAACTGATAGTCAATGCACCGAGTATTGAACGCCTGTATTTGTATGGCTAAAACTTTGACAGCCTCAATGTGGCTTTTCAAAGTCTAATCATTTCATACACCGGAGTATTGTAAGAAAACCGTAAATTGGGAACAAAGATGAACACAATGATGATATCATAACCATGCAGTTCTGTGACTCGGGACTCCTAAGTGAATTGCGGAATAACTCTTCCTCAATCTTGAGGAGCCAAGAGGACTTCCTCTTCGACTCACTTAGTGGCCGATTCACAGAACTTTATGTTTATGATCAGAATTGTCATTCTATAAAGATCTTCACTACAAAAAAATAAATTAAAACAAAGCTTGTTTGTTCAATCATTGTAACACTTTGTAATTCATTTACTGGATCCACCCATTTGTTCAAAATCTGATACAATTTGATGACCAAATGGTCACATATTTATTTAATTTTTTACGTAGTTGATATTTACATATTAATTTATAATATGAGCAATTTCGATTATAATATATAAATATGAAGTTTTATAAATCAGCTAAATAGTGAATTGGAGAGGAAATCCTCTTGTTTATGAGGGGATAGGATCGTCTCCGGAGCATAACCATCCGGATCCTTCTTCTTTACAGTCCGAGTCGGCATCCTAGCTTCCCCGGAGTTGGCGTGGTGGCTTCCCCGACGCTGGTAACCAGCAACGTCATAATCGTCTGAAACGACGAACTCCGCTCGTCATTCTGAAAAATAGGATGCGTAGAAGTTCCCAGAAACAAGCAGAGAAAATGATGAAGAAGAAGCAGGATTGAAGAAGAAGAAGAAGAAGAATTATTGAAGAAGAAGATTGAAGAACAAGAGGAAGCAGAAACAAAACTGAAGAGATGAAAGAAGAAGAAGAAAGATCCGAAGGATCCGGATGGGTTGGATCCGGAGAGGATCCTATCCCGTTTATGAGAGCCAAGTTAATGCCTTTAAAAATTGGTGGAAAGTAATCAATACAAGACGTGTATGCATTTTAACAAGGGAAAGTCAGCAGCAGCAACGGCAGCTGGGGATGAGGGATGTTGGTAGTCTACGTTAGTGCCCATAGTTGTAAGTTGCAACCACCGTACCTGCTGCCGACATTTCGAATAGGGAAGACCTATTCTCCTATCGTGTCAAGATACTAGCCGTTACTTAATAATATCCTAAATGTCGGTCCCATTTCAATTTTTCAATCCTATATCCGTCCCCACCCACCTAAATTGCATTTTAGGGAGAGGGATGCTCTTCTGATCCATTTTATGGGGATTCTAATCCTCGCATCTTAATTGTTTATCGTGCGATTAGTTTTTTGTCAGATATTATTTATGTTTAATTTTAAATAAAAAAATCAAATGATTTCTGACCGCACTATACACGATAAATGGTTAAGATGTGGGGATCTTCTTACTCATGTTTAAAACCTCATAGCCACTTAGTTCTACGATCTAGTTATATTTTTCTTCACTTATAAGTGAGAGGCCTTAGGTTTGATTTTTGCCAAAGACAAATTTGAACCATATTGTTGCTAACCCAATGTGAGGCATAGTCCACTCTCATCCTCTTAATGTAGATAATATCATATATTTAATGAAATAAAAAAAAGGAAAAAACTATAAGTAAAGCACAAGGCTTAAAATTTCTTCGATAACGATCAATATTTTTGTGGAAATATAAAAAAAATCAGAGAAAGATATGAAAACGGGTGTGAAATTTAAACTTCATCCCATATCGATATTTTTGACATATCAATTAAATATCAGTGAAATTCTTATATTTAGTATAAATCAATGTTTAACAATCCCTAAAATTTCATTTTTAATTTTCATCATTTTCCTCGAAGACAACTAACTAATATTGATTTTCAATATATTCATTGATATTTGTACAAATTTGTATATCAATATTTGCACCAATGCCGATATTTTAAACACTGGTAACGCATGTGCGAAATGGCTATTAAATTAATGAATTAAAAAACTGCCACCAAAGAAAAATAAAAATAAAAAATAAATAAAATAAAAACTGCCACCAACTTTAATTGAAATAAAGAGGATGCGGAGCGTATGACCGTGACTCATGCAGTAAGGATTGCATATACGGCCATCAAATTTCTTAATTATACATTTGAACCGACACCATGGAAATAGTCTACGCCTCTACGGTGGTTAACTAATCACATCCTCTCTAAACTCAATAATTTAACAAATAATAAGTTGGAATTACGAATAAGAGAGAGAGAATTATGAGCAGATCTTACCTCATGGTCTTGGGCAGAGAAATAGTCTTGGCCTCTGTTGCAATCCTCCATCTCAGCTCTCCTGCAAGATCATTGATTCTAATCAATCTTGGGGACAAAATTAAGAACTGATCACCGATGAAAAGAAAAGGGGAGCAGAAATTTGACATAAAAATTGAGAATTAAGACATGAGAGAGAGAGAGAGAGAGATGGCTAACAAGAACAATGCAGCTGCAAATAGTAGCAGAAGTGTTGAAATGGGGTAGGAGTAGGTTAGTAATCTGTATATAATTTATATATATATATATATATATATATATATATATATATGTAAGAACCAAAAAGAGGAAAGAAACTAAAAGAGAGATAAACAGGATCTTGGCATTACCTTGTTGAAGAGCAAAGTTGTGGAAGAGCAAAGTGAGAGATGCAACAGAAATGTTGAGAGGACAAGTTGCAAAAGGAAATAAAGGAGAGGGAGAGAGAGAGAGAGATGAGGAATGAAGGTTGAGTGAGAGGGTAAGATAAGAATATAACTGTATTTATGTATATGTGTTGTATTTTAGTATTTATTTTTTATTTGAGAAAGCATACTTATGATATACAATGTAGAAAGTCCAAATTAACGAGATATTTTTCAATGTATCGAGAATACAATTTAGTACACCAAATGTCATTATACTAGTTGTTGAATATTTGAAAAATAAAATTTCAATCATTTGGATAATGACGCTTGGTATACCGACTGTAATACTAGCACATTGAAAAATCTTTCTAAACTAACAAGAAAAACTTAGCTATCATAATTGCATATCTTTGTTTGATCAAAACAAATAATTGCATATCTCTTCTCTTTCTCTTTCTCTTTCTTATTACGTGTTGTTAGATAATTCTCATCACGTGTTATCAGACGATTCTCGTAATATAACGGCACGTGGTGGATGGAAATTCAAGATAAATATTTTATATGGTAAGTAGATAAAATCTTCCTAATGAAGCGTATAAGATAGCGTAGTTGAGGCTGAGGTTCATGGAATGTGAGCAAATTCTCAAATTCTCAAATTCTCAAATTCTATTGGGTTAGGAGGGCTTTTAGGACACTCAGCAAATTCTCGCCATTGGTTGTTGGTCCATTCTAATTTCTAAGACAAAGAGTACATGTTCACACGGGCCATTTATCTACTTTACTCACCGACAACCGCTGCAATTTTTGTTGTTGTTTTCTCATGTGGATTTTGACATGCCAATGTTGCAGAGAATAAATAAGAAAGGGAGTAGCGACTGGCGGGAGAAAAACATGGGAGAGTTTTGTATGGTTTTGTCTTTTTAAATAGAAAAATAGAAAGAAAACCAATAAATAATGAATAATACTTGCCTTCCCGTTGGAAGAACGCACATATTTTACTCTTTGTGGGTGTACAAATTATATAATCAAACCACTCAATTCCTTAATTTAAATTGGAGATCACTTAGTCATGCAAATGTATGAAACAAATCGACAATATAAGTATCAAGTAACATATTCATTATGAACCGTTCATCTATTTAATACAACTTAAAATAGTTTTTTGTTTTAGTTATCATTATGTGTGTGAATGTCTAAAAGATGCAAGGCGCTAGTCAGACGGTCGGCGGGGGCCTAGGCGAAAATAAGTAAATTTATTATATATGTTATAAATAAGTGTCTATTTATACTTAAAAAAAATCCATATTATATTGAAATACATAAATTGAAATATAAAATGACATATAAATCAAAGTATTATAACATATTGAAATATGGGGAACAAGTATGTAAAGAGTGTTCATACAAGTAATCAACAAGTCTCTTATAATTTATTGAACAAAAATAAAATCCAAAACGAAAGCTATCGATTTTCTGTCCAAGTGTGAATGGCGACCTAGGCGGGTCAGGCAGACGCCTAAGGAGGCTCAGGTGCCCTTTCTTAATTTTCAAACGTTTAGGGATTAATCGAAGTTGTAGTCATCCGCTTAGCGCCGTTAGAACAACATTTTTCCCATCATCCTTCATACACTCTTCTATATTCCTCATTTCTCTCATGTATTTTCTCTATCTCTAATACAAAAATCAAAATTAAAAACAAAATTATCATTTTCACAACAAAAATATATCTATATATAAATGCATAATTATCAAAGGACCCCTCAAAATTAGTGAAACAAATGTAGATGCATCATAGATTCATAGCATGTTGAGGATGACAGGTCAGGCCTTAATGTGGCTCCACCATGTGTGCAAGGTTCTGAGTGAAACAAATGATAGTTTTGTGTGGTCAAAATTAGTGAAACAAATGATAGAAAGCAAGAGAAAATAAAACAAATCAAACTACTAACAAAACCAATATTACCAGTGGTTAAGAGAAGGTGTGTCATTGACTATGGTCATGGGTGGACTCAAATGTCTTTCGTATTTTCAGATCTCACTAGGAATTAGGCTTATTTTTCGGAATGTAGGATACCTCAGACTTTGGATCCTCCAAGCATTTGAGGCTTGAGTCATGAGTGGTTTCTATCTAACTTTGGATCTAGTTAGGCCTCGCAATGATTCAGTTTGTTTTGATGGGTCGTGCTTGGTAAGTTGTGTGTTACTTTTTGTTTTTGTTGGAAAATATTAGTATTTCTTTAGGTTTTTATTTATTAATTTGGGTTTTTTGTGGGCTTAGGATTTGGTATTCATTGCCTGTTATGGTTAGGGTTAATTCTTCGTAAATATGATGTTTTGTTATTCAGTTTAAAAGTAAGTTAGTCACAGTAGTCTCTTTGGTTGTAGACATCATGACATTCTTCCGTTTCAGTTTATTAAAATTATGTTCGTTTGTAGTCGGTTTGTTCATATTGATACGTAGTCTAATTTATAACTCTTTTCGTATTATTGTTGTATTCCAGTCTTTCTTAATATAACTCCAAAAACTGAACATGTGTTGTCATAGTCACGTAAAAGGCAAGTATAGTCGTTGTGGGATTGATCTGAGAATTCACCATAGCACTGAAGGTGAGTTGGATTTGTTTGTCGGGTTGAACATTGCAGCTGAGATGAAAATCAAATTTGTTTTCACATCATGAATTTCAGCTTGTTTCTTTCACGGATTCTCTTCTTTTGGCAGGAAAATCCATTAGAACAAAAAGAAAAGATAATTAACCCAACAACTTCAATTTCTTATAAGGAAGAAAAAAAAACAGGATAATGTGTACCTACTTTTGATTATAACTACAAACCAACCTTGCATTGTTTGTATCTATCAAGCATTTATTTTCCCTCTTGAAGAAGTCTCTTCCGCTTTAGCCACTATTAACAATATTTTGAATGCATTCGGACAAATGCGTTACAGGTTAGCCTACTGGTGAGAATGTATAAGATGATAATTAAGAGTACGCTTGATTCAGAGTTTGTACCCTTCAAATTGCAAATTACAACATTTTGATTGTGTAGTATAGCAATATGAGATTCAAAATTACCATTTTATTAAAACCTTACGGCTCCTTAATCAATATTCCGTGTTTTGGATCGTCTTTCCTTTACTTGTATAGTAGAATTTTCCTTTTTCTTTCCTATTTTGTGACTTCGAAAAGGAAGACTAGAATTAACTAATTAATAATTAAATGCTAATCCCGTAACATTTTGGGTGTGACTACCAATTTTTTTTTTATAGCTCCTAGTTAGTAATTAGAACTTAATCTCCCCCAAATTTGCTTCAACAGAAACATGATGCTTCAGGTCACCAATTTCCAGTTTGTGTTCGCCTAATGGGATTCTCCGGATCCCAAATTTGTCAACGACGCTCAGGTGCTTGCACACGTGGACGCCAACCCTAACCCGTCTCTCCGACCCGGCCACGATATGGACCTTGTGAAAGCCCACCAGTTGCTTGTTGGGGGCCCATTTTACTGCCGGTGGGGTCGCGAACACCAGAAGAGTGTGGGTCCCGTCCATGGTTCCGGTGTTTTTGACGTCGACGTGGACGTCGAGTGAGAGTGAGTCGCAGTTTGTGTGGCTGACTCGGACGCCGTTGTTGTTCAACATGGTTGTGTTTTTTGTGGCAACTAGGCTGGTGAGTGGGACCGAGACCAATGAGGGCCCTTGTGCTAGTGTGTGGGAGAATCTGGTGTAGCTTAGGCCCAGCCCAAATGGGAAGACAATTGGGCCCTTGTAGAATCTGTAGGTCCTACCAGGGTAGCCTCTTGATGGGTCCGCTCTCATGGCCATGTCTGTCATTGGCAATTTGGCGACATAGTTTTGAGGGTACCATGTCATAGGGAGCTTTCCACCTACACAAACAAAACATAATTAACCAATATCACGTGGCAGCGTGACGGTCATAAATAGAAGTTTCTCATTTGATCGTGTATTACTTGGGTTAGTAGTGCCAAACAAAACATCGGCAATGGCGGTTCCTCCAGCCTGACCAGGATACCCAACCCAAATAATGGCTCCAATGCGCGGGTCATTCTTTGCGAACGTAACATCAATAGGACTACCAGACATTATGACCAATATGGTTGGTCCTCTGGAGGCCCTAGCCACCCTAGACACCAGCTCCTGTTGGTGTCCGGGCAAAAGGAGGTTGGTCCGGTCTCTGAACTCTGCTTCGATAGATTGGTCAAGGCCTATTACTAAGACAGTTGCATCAGCCTGTCTTGCTGCAGCCTCAGCAGCACCAATTAGTTGGTTTTCATTGCAATGAACATTTGAGCACCCAGCTTGGTGTATGGTCCTTGTGTACCTTGCAATTCCTTGTAGTGGTGTAGTGTAACCACATGCAACTCCTACATACAATTACAAAAATATCCAATGGATGCTAAGAAATTGGACTAGAGTGACAATATATATATATATATATATATATATATATATATATATATATATATATATATGTACAGTTTTACATTTTTAGTAGACTTACCAGCATAATTTCCAATCATTGTTTCAGTAACATCAGAATTGGGCCCGATTACCGCGACAGTACGGTGGCGCATGGTTGAGAGGGGCAACGAATTTCCACGGTTTTCAAGCAGGACAATGCCTTGCCTGGCAGCTTCAAGGGCTAGCTCATTGCTGGACATTTTGCACACATCTGCTGGCCCTAGGTTTCCATATCTCTGAGTTGACGGTTCACCATCAAACATGCCCAATCTCATCTGGACCGTGATTGTATTAGCCAACGCGTAGTTAATGTTGATCTCGTTTACCAAGCCCGTCCTCACGGCCGCCTCCGTGTGGATGGCGAGGAATGGCCCACAATCCAAATCCAAACCTGCATTTTACAAATTTGGGTTTAGATTCTCATAAATTTATCTTTCATGTACGTCAGACGCACACGGTTAAACCGTTAATCACCTGCTTTAATTGCGTCTGCTGCTGCTTCTTCTGGTGTCTTGGAGTAATGTTGCTCGTTATAATAAACACCAACTGAGTCACAATCCGAGACAATATACCTATTTGGACACGTACACCGAAAGCTTAACCAGATACTAAAGGCTACAACTACAAATTATGGGAATTATATAGTATTAGTTCAAATCAATGGGACTCACCCATTGAGTCTCCATTGGCCGCGGATTGTGCCCTTGAGGAGATTAGGGTCAGCACAAGTAGGCTTTCCATTGACCTGGTTGTAGGAGCACATAACACTAGCAACATTCCCATCCACCACACAGGCTCTGAAGGGCACATTATATGTGTCTTCCAAGTCTTGCTTGCTAACCTGCATATGTCACACATAAAACATTTTATACACACTCTACATATATATATATATATGAAAACGTTGTTTCGTCTGATAGTCTAACATGTTAATTATGAGGTTAGACTGTCAATTTGAAATATTGATTACGTCTAGGTTGGTGTAATGACAACATAACATGTCATACATGTGAATATGCTTAAATATAAAATGACAAGCTAGATTAAGATTTTGTTACCCTAGCGTTGAAGTGGAAGCGATCAACACCATTCCAGTTATCGAGATCATAGGCGGTATAATGTTTGCAGCATGCAGCAACCTTAAGGCGATTGCCAACACCGTCACCTTGGAGGCCCTTGACATACCTAGCACCATACTTGGCAGCCAAGACAGGGTCTTCCCCAGGAGTCTCTTGCCCCCTGCCCCATCTAGGGTCACGAAATATGTTCACATTTGGGCTCCAAAATGTTAGTCCAGCTACGCCCCCGTTGTACATTGCTCTTGCTTCATCAGACACAACCTATTCAATTACAAAAAATTATATGACCGCATAATTTAATTTCCCTTCAATTTTTTTTTAAAATAAAAGAAAATGAGTAGGTTTTCAATTAGGGAAATATTGATCGACAAAGGAACTTTATTAATTTATTTTGAGACGTTTTGATATAGGTGCCTTGTTTTTTAATTACTTAGACTAGACATTTGTTTCTTTTAAAATTTTGATTAAACATTCTCTTATAAAATTGGGGATTATTAATTTCATTTTATATTATTTCCTTTTGGAAAATTGTCTCTTTTTCTTTTCATTATTCTTGCATTTACAATTTTAATAATTGTCATTAGTTCATAAAATTATGAAAATATGATATCTTCCAATACTCATACAACACTGGTGTTTTATCTTGACTCATAAAACGTACCTAAAAGACAACTTGCAAAAGTTTTTTCTTTAAATAATTGGGAAATACATAATACACACATATAAAATGTAGATACAAACAATAAAATAGAAAGTTACTAAAATATCCATATTGGTACATTTAAAATAAACGTACCTAAAATCCATCAGTACACTTCAACTTAACATGGGTACATTTTAATTCAGCATGGTTACATTTTAATTTAGTAATGGTACATTTTAATTTACTATGAAGACTTTCAATTCGGCATAGGTACGTTTTAATTTAAAAATAAGTTGTGTTGGTACATTTTAATGTTTTTGTTAAGAAAGATGGTACATTAATTTCACCAGAATCATAGTTGAATTCTAACGAAGAAAATAGAGAATGAGAAAGAATATTGACCCTTACAAGTAGTAAAGATTGTACCAAGTTAGAAACGATTTATATATATATATATATATATATATATATATATATATATATGTATGTATTATCCTATTGAAAATTCTTAATAATTTAAGTCTTGGTCCTCAATTAATTTGGTTATTATCTATTTGGATATTATTGAATTTTTAAATTGAGGAAAGGATAAAGATAATAAATTAAATAAATATTATTTGAAGGCATTTCTAGCGTAGAAATTAATTTAAAATAAATTTGAAAAAGCATCTAAATCAGGAATATACGTGAAATAGATGGTTTAATCAAAAGTTAAAGTACATAAATCTAAAGTTAAAAAGGAATGAATGTTTAATCTAACAATATTTAAAATGAGGCATCTAAGGGGTGTATATATGTATATACTATATAATCCAAGATAACAATTTTAGAAGCTAAGAATCTAAGATGGGTCCCAAAAGGGGGTGCCGAAAGTAAAAATTTCACCAAATTTGTGATGACAACTTGCCCAGTTGAATACATCAACGGTTTGCACCCATCTGTGCTTTTGTTTTTTCTTTTACAAGTGACATTTTAGACTAAATTTATGTAATTATAGATAGAGAGATTTGAATTTAGGTGTAGATGGAAGATCACATTACTTTAATCAACTTAACTAAACTTAGATTTGCTTCATCGATGCCATTTTGATTTTGGGTTGGCTACTAATGAAATTTGTAATAACATGACTGATGCGACTCGTAATTAAGAATTATCTGTGAGATTATTATAAACTAATACTTAATTTGAAGCATGTTTTATTGGGCATTTTATATATAGTTCAACTATATACGTCTGTGTGCATATTGAGTAAACAATTTCAATCATGTCTTGAAAAGAAAAATAAACAAGAGCAACAACCACAATAATTAGCTACTGAGAATATCGTTTGGGTTGTTTGTTTCATGGAATCATCATGGTTTTTAAGGCTTAATCTGGCTTTGCTAGTCAATATCATTTGCCGCCAATATTGTCCAATTCATGAAGGGATGTTGAATTTAGGTAGCTCATCGAATTTCCAATGCATGTGCCATTTACCACTAAGTTACATGTATCCATGCAAATTTCACCTCTATTTCCTTAAAATGTTAAATTATTTAATATAAATCACAAAACCTTTCTCTCGCCGAAGGTTTATCATACCATATTTGTCAGACAATTAATCAAAATCGGACGGTGGCAGATCGCTTTTCTTATTAAATAACGTATAATAGCATAATATGTCAGGTATATATCACTTTACACGAATACTCGTCTACAAATTTAGTATTAAAGTATAACAGATATGACAATTTTGATCACATGATTGGAGATAAGAGAGTTATTATAGCCTATAGGCTATATAGGTCCAAAGTGAAGGTTTATACATTAAAAAAAAACTTTGCCTATTTTCTACTCTAAAGTTTTATACAGCAGAGAAAAGTAAACAAAAGAAAAAGAAAGAATCCTCACCCGTCCGATTTCCTCCCAGAGCGACTCGTTGAAGGAAGCAGCGGTGGTGATGACTTGAGGGAAGCTAGTGGCCCCAAGAAAGGCCCCACCAAACTTGGTTCCAGGTCCCACATTGGACACGCCATGAAGTGCCTCAGACCACCACTCGTAGCCCTGAATCCCAAGCCTCGGCACGTCAATGGCATTGTTCACCAACAGCCTGATCTTCTCTTGCAATGTCAGCCGTCCGATCAAGTCCTGAACCCTAACGTGGATTGGCACCCTCACCCCGCAGAACTTCAACGTTCTGGTTATCGGGTTTCGAGGGTCGCAGGCGAAGGGCGGACGAGCATGCACAACTGCAATGTTGCAGAGGGAAGAAAATAAGAACAGAAGAGAGAAAAGTGAGAGAAGTTTGGCAATATTGTATGCCATATCTTTAAAAAATGGAATATTGAGTATTCTTTTCCTTTTTTTTTCTTGTGATATTTTGGGTATTGTGTTTCTTGTGAGTGAAAGGTTTTGTATGTGTGTATTTATAGAGAGAATTTTAAGAAGGTTGCGTTTGGAGGATGGTTTAGGGAGAGGAGAGGTTTTTCATGATTGAATTTCCACGTAGACGATCAGAATATGAACTTTGAAGCTAACCAAAACAGAAAAAAAGGAGAGAGAAAGATAGTGATCGACCAAAAAAAAGAAAAGAGAGAGGAGAAATTTTTAATTGTGACGGGAACACAAGTGGTACACCACGTGTTTTAATATGAGTTTTATTTTTTGAGTTATTAACTTTTTAGCAAACATATCATACTATTTGTATAATGATACTTTGTATACCATCATGTGTACCGATCATACTGAAAAATCTCTCTAGAGATAGAGAGAGAGAGAGAGAGAGAGAGAGAGAGAGAGAGAGAGAGAGAGAGAGAGGAGTGTGTCAGTGCAACACGCAGTCGGCACTGGATGGTCACTTAGGGTAAGGAGGTATAGGCAGTAGAAAAGTATATGAGCCATAACCATGAAGCAAAACGGGCAAAAGGAGGAGACAAAAAATTATTGAAAAATATTTACCATAAATATTGAAGAAATGTTGGGATCACGGACTAGGGAATCTACTTTTTTTTTTTCTTTAATTTGTCACAGAAGTTAATTTGAGAACGGAAAAAACAAAATATTTACGGGGAATGTGGAGAATGGTTATGCAATATTCAACAGAATTGAATAAATTCCAGATTCCGTTGCCAAATGAAAGGACCCGTGGTCTTGATAATCTGGTTCAGTTACTTGACTCTATATAATTTTACAACAGAAACAAATATGAAAAATATATATGTATATACCAGTGTGATTTTTCATAGTTTTTTTTGTTGGGTAAAATAATTAGGAGAAATGGTTATAAAGGACATGGAATTTGCTTCTTGGAAGCTTTTTCTGCCTCCAAGTTATAATTATTCACGAAAAGGAATTGGAGGGAGCAGAAGTTTTTGATTTGCTCTCGTGACTTTTGCTTGTGCAGACTACACGAGACCTAACAGGAAGTCAATCTCGTGACTAGCTACTACTACGATTTTTCAAGTCGCTACCAGCGATCGATGTAACAAAACCATTTGTCTTGTTCTTTCCTTCTTTATTTTGTTCTTGTGAGTTTGTACAGTCAATGGCTTAATATGCTTCGAACTTAACCCAACATCAACATTATACGTACTAGTCTCTTGCTACACACGGATGCGTGCTCTTTTTTTTTTTTAATTATTTATTTTATTTGATATAGATTATTTATTGTTTTGATTTTTAGTTTTCTTTTACTTTAGTTATTATTATTTTTTATGAAAATATATTTTAGAAAATAATAAACTTAATTACTAACCACCCTCAATCACACGAGATGAGATCTTCTGCATCCGTTTTTGCCTGTGGCCTCCCTATACCTTTGTTAATTGGCTGAGAATTTAGTTTATTTTTTATTATTTTAATTATTATCAAGTTAATATTAATTATGTTTAGTTCAATTAACAAAAGCACAGGGAGGTCATAGGCAAAAATGGATGCAGAAGATCTCATCTCCAATCACACTATGTGGGTGGTTTTGTTGTTTTTATTTCGAAATCACAATGGGAAAACGACAATTTTGAATTATATAAATTTCACTCTTTTCGAGAAGGAGAATTATGAATTATATAAACTTCGCTCTTTTTGTCTTCTCTTTTTGTATACTAGCATACGGGCACACACAAAGTGTGTGAGGAAATTTTTATTTTTGTTTTTGAAATAGAAGGAGAGAGAAAATGAGTGATAGAGAATGTGGGAGTGAGCAGTTTTTATTTTTATTTTATTTTTGTATAATTAGAGATATGTTAGGATCACATGTAGGTGAGGTTTTGAAAAAAAAAACAAAATTTGGTTGTGTGAAATTACATTTCTGCCCCATATTTCTTATTCATGTTATGTTTTAATTAGAGGGTTAAATTGGTAATTTCATAGGATTTTGGTTAACAATAAGTGTTTTATTAATTAGTAGGGATATAGATAGATATAAATGCAAATTATATATGGAGTGGTAGTTTAGTACCATGCACTAACTTAAAATACTTGATCGACCGATCTACATGAATACGGATACAAAAGATGTACGGTAGATTATTAACCGGCCCAAACTACTTCTTTCTTTATATATTTGCCTGTTGGGCTATATGCTACACTGAAGACACAGATACGTTCAAAATGCCTCAATGTTAATGCATGTAGAATTCAAAACACATTAACACTTCTGTTCTGTATAGACAAACAGTAGCAATTTTTTGTTCGTTGCATGCTTTGTTAACCATATCCGATATTTATATAGATAGATAATAGTAGTGCTTAATCACTAATTAGGATTTGATACGTGACAGATAAGCTGAAAATATATTGTGGCGTGGAGAATTATATTAGTATAGGATCATTTTGGTTTCGGTCCCTAATCAACTTAATTGTTAGATTAAAATCTTGTTTGTTTAAATATTTTGATTGAGGTCATTACCATCATTTAAGAGATTTAACTCATGCATTTATGCATTCAATGTCCCACAAATTATGAAATCCAAACAAATTTAAATAATATTACTCAAAAATCAATTTTAGAGTAATATTGTTCTTCACAAAAATTATAGCAAAAAAATAATGTACCCACATAATTATTAAGGGAACTTTATATATGTGAGATCCCACATCGCCCAGGGGAGTGATCCTTATATGTATATTCTCATCCCTACCTAGCGCAAGGCCTTTTGGGAGCTCACTGGCTTCGGGTTCCGTAGGAACTCCGAAGTTAAGCGAGTTCGCGCGAGAGCAATCCCATGATGGGTGACCCACTGGGAAGTTCTCGTGTGAGTTCCCAGAAACAAAACCGTGAGGGCGTAGTCAGTGCCCAAAGCGGGCAATATCGTGCTACGGTGGTGGAGCGGGCCCGAGATGTGGTGGATCCCGGGTCGGGATGTGACAATATATAGAGACAAAAACTTTTACTATATTTAGAGACAATATATAGAGACAAAAACTTTTACTATATTTTAAGGAACTCCACTAGTTTTTAAACATGTCAAGCAGAGACAAAAACATAAAAACAACTAAAGCCTAGCCCAAAGACATAGAAACAATGTTCTAAAATATCAGTCGTACCCCTAAGGTTTTAGGCTATTAATAAAACTCAGCCCTCACAATCCAATAAAATTAATATGTGCCAACATCTCAACCCATCTTCAACTATTTTTGTAGAATCAGTTCAACCCGTCTTTGAACATTTTTTGCAGAATCAATTCAATCCGTCCTCGATCATTTTTACAAAAGCAGTTCAACCCGTCTTCGACCATTTGCAGAATCAGTTCAACTAGTCTTTGACAATTTTTGCAGAATCAGTTCAATCCGTTGTCGGCTATTTTTGCAGAATCAGTTCAACCCGTTTTCGACTATTTTTGCATAATCAGTTCAACCCATCGTCGACCATTTTTGCAGAATCGGTTCAAAGTTCAACCAATCCTCAACCATTTTTGCATAATCAGTTCAACCAGTCTACAATCATTTTTGCAAAATCAGTTCAATTCGTCACCGACCACTTTTGCATAATCAGTTCAACTCGTCCTCGACCATTTTTTGCAGAATTAGTTCACCTATCATCGACCATTTTTGCAAAATCAGTTAAACCTGTCATCGACTATTTTTGCATAATCAATTCAACTCGTCTTCGGCTAATACTAACATAATTTCCCTCTTTCACACGGAAGCAAGGTGAAACGTGAGCCGAAATGTTTGAGTGCCTTTTCTTGTCTTTAGAAATAATTGAAACTTTTGAAATTACCAGTTCGAATGTGACCTTTTGAAAATACCAGTTGAAATGTTGCCTACTGGACCAATAT
Source organism: Cotoneaster glaucophyllus (assembly GCA_036320875.1). NCBI lineage: Eukaryota > Viridiplantae > Streptophyta > Magnoliopsida > Rosales > Rosaceae > Cotoneaster > Cotoneaster glaucophyllus. The sequence goes on from CM070057.1 coordinate 27,301,697, forward strand.
AAGTTGCGAATAACAACAAGGTGACTAGAGCGATGATTAAATTGCATATATGGTACTGATTCGAGTCGGCCCCTTCTTCTTCTTGCTCTGAATTAACAGTGTATGGGGGCTTTATCTGCGCTATAAGCTTTGAATTTATCTCCAATCACAAAATCCGACAGAAAATTAAAAAATTGGATGGTGAATCTTGATCCTTAAATCAACTGGAATCAAAACCCTATAAATGAATTGGAATTTGAGAAGGTACCTTCGAGATTTGGGCTGTGAATTTGTGATTGAAGATTGACAGCATGGATTGAGTTGCAGTGAGGTTGAAATGTTTGAATCGTAGAAAGAGAGAGAGAGTAGAGTTTATTGGCCGATTCAGATTTAACCCATTTTGGCCACTAACGGAAAGAAGTTGCAGTCAACAACAATTTTTATGTGGCTTCCTATTCACCTTGTGTTTATATTTACTTCATAAGGCCAGCCACCAAGTGAGACAAATTTGAACTACATTTAAGAATATCCATATCTTTTTCTTTGGGGATTTGATTGCCTCTCGGGGGCTCGCGCTGCCATTTTGGATCTGGTTCGAGGAGTGGTGGAAGCTGAGCAAAAAACTCACATTTTGAATTTTAATATAAAGGTTATTTTTATAACTTACACTCTAATGAAAAAACGTCAATGACATCATTTTTCATATGCATTAACTTTTGTATCTTCTTGAAATGTTTAAAAAGTGTTGTCTCAATATATAATTCAGTATTAAAAGTATACTCTATGTGTAATTTTTCCAATTATTAACATATGTTAAAAAATGACTAGTGATATATTTTAAAACATAAAATAAATACATATAATTAGCACATGTACATTTAGCAAAATTAAAAATGGGTACAAATAAAAGTTTAAAAAATATGTGCACCAAAAGGAATTAGTATATGAGTACAAAATCATGTTAAATAAGGATTAAAATGACAAATATACCCTCAATTTAATAAACAATAGGTCGAAATGATTGGATAAAAATTAAGGGTATTTTGATCATTTTATTCTTATTTAATAAAGATTTTTCACGGAATGACCAAAATGATTAATGGTGGACAAACTTAAGAACCAATAATATTGATTTCAAATCTCAGAGACCAAAGTGAGGAGTTATGCAAATCTCGGGACCATTTTAGCTAAAAAACCTAATTTATTTACTCCTAGAACTAGAAATTAGAGGAGTGTAAAGAGTAATGCTATATTTCCCACATAATTTATACCATTAATTATAGTGAAGTGTAAACAAAGGCTGAGTACGAAAACCGCTTCCCTTTCCCTATCAATACTAAACCATCAATATCCATAAAGTCTTTCTTCCGATAAGAACAAGTATATACAACAAATTAATTGGATATAAGCATCGTGCATGCGTAAATTAAGAAAAGCCAACGATTCAATTAAAAAAAAAAATTATTTACGCGTATATACAACTTTCTAGTACATGATAATATGTAATCCCAATTAACACGACTCCTTACCCTACCAAGGAAAAAGAAAGGTCCAATGAAGAAGGGAACTGAATAAACTTTGAAAAAGAAGACACGAACGTTACAATATTCTCGGATAAACTCAATGTTTATATTCTGTGGGACCCCTAATGTTTCAGTTTCAACAGAACCGGTTATGAATTTGATGTCACCATGCTTTTCTCTGGTTTTACATTTCATCAGTACCATGTATTTGATTTTGTGGGTTTAGGGGTCTCATCATCTTATTACACCACGTGAAATGACGCAGTTTAGCCTTTAGAGCCAATCGGGTGGAAAGTGGATTGCGAAGTAGTTCAACAAATCAATCAAACGGTATTCAGGATTCGTAGATAACAAATTAAAAGTTCAAAGCGGTACCAAGTTTAGAAGGCGTTTGTTAAAGTTTTTCATTCACTCCTTAGAGAATCTGGTTATTTCTAGCAGCTTGGGGGGACTCTTTGGGTAGCTAGGCTTATCTTCTTCCTGCTTTAATCTTGCTAACTCTTAACACCCTTTGTTTCCCTTATCTATTATTGGCTGGAAAATCGTCTGATTAATTTCCATACATTATGTATGATTAGCTGGTTCACTTTGGCCATTGGAGTAGACCCATAAACGAAAATTTGAGAAAGAATGATCATCCGTTGGAGATGAGCCCTCCCTATCTTTGGGTTTATGACTAACAGAGACCCCCTAACAAGAAGAAATTATAAAACTTAAGACCCCCTAACAAAAAGAAATTATAAAACTTAAGTAGGGCAAATGGGTTGGGTTTTTGACTAAGAGAGACCCCCTAACAAAAAGAAATTATAAAACTTAAGTAGGGCAAATGGATGCTTCTATGACACCACATCCTCTCACAAACGCTGGACTTTCATGGCACGAAGACATTGTTAATGTAATGTTTTTTGGAAATAATATCATGATTTATATAAGTTTCTTTTCACATGACGTTGCATTATTGACACAAGACGTCATAGTGACAGTATACTTGTATTATGTAAGTTGATTTCTCCACAAATACATACAAATTCTCTGTGCTTTTTTATTAATATGTCCCCACTTGTGTCAGCATGAGAACGTCTTATTAGCTTGTCCCACACGCCCAACCACGTGACACACTACCATTGTCACCATGCATGGATGAAACCATTATCTTTTATGGATGCATGGATAACAAATTGAGCTGATTTAAATTACAAAAACAGTAGCATGGGTGCGGATAGTGATTGACCATTACATTCTTATCCTTGAGAACCTATCAATCAGTGCAAAAAGATAGCTTTTCCAACGAGCCTCATATGAATGAATCTGAGATGCTTCTCCTCTCCCGCTCATTTTTTTCTGGTTGCTTACTGGTTTGGAGAAATCTCTCAACGGTTTAGTCATTGTCAAATTTTTACAAACTTTCATAAATGCATGTCTACCTGTAAACCGTTATGCGCCGCAATATCAAAAGCCTTAGTTGTTCGGAAGTTGGTTTGCCTTTGTAAGTTGTAGTGAAAGGGATTTCTCCCATCATTCAGAAATGAATGCCTTTGGCTCATTCCCACATTATTCTGAGCATATGACAGAAAAACTTGGACTATTGGCTACAAAATTGGAGAAAAACTACCACAGTTACACCATGACGTTATACTATTAATAAGAAATATCAAACTGAAGATGTGATAAACTTTTCAGGTCCAGGCACGGTTCATCATCAACATTTTATTCTCACTTGACCTTTCGCTAGGTGTGGGTTTTATTATAAAAGACCTCGGTGGTATTAGGAGTGGAATCTCCTATATGTTAATTGTGTATGTTTTTGTAATATGCCCGATATGAAATCCTATTATCCAACGCGCTCCCTCATGAGTGGCCCCACACGGGGTCAGAAAGGGAAACCAATTCTCACATTAGAAACTGGTCAAGTTATTATACTTGAGCTAACACCAATAAAAAAGAAAGCATGATCGGTCGGTATTCAGTGACTAGAGCCAACGCCAATCTTTTCGAAGGCCTAGTTAGTATTCAGTCATTGGAGCCAACACTAATATTTGAGCCTAATTGTTCAGTCAATACCCTTAAGCTTGAGCTAGTGCAAATTTTTGAAAGCCAAACTTAAGGAAGCTTATTCGAGCCCAATAACTAGGGCCCAGGAAGTGTCGAGAGAATAGCCTACTCTGATACCAACTTAGAATTCATGAATACTTTAATGTTTATTCTTGTCACTAGGAGGAAATATATATACTTGTACAACCGTAATCATAATTAATCTAGGAATCCCATAAAGGGAAAGAATCCTAATACAATCTATATACAATAAAACATTCCTATTCTAACAAGATGTACTCGTGTCATGAAACATGAATTGATTTCAGTGAAATTAAATATATTTGAGTTGTGCTTAGTGGTGAAAACGGTTTGGTGCGGTTGGTTATGGGGTAAAGCTAAAACCGAAATCGAAATTTATTGTGGTTCGATACAGTTCGGTTTGACAATGAGCACCATAGTGAAACCGAACCATTCGGTTTTAGCTTGGTTTCAAATAGTTTGGGCCAAACTTATAGTCCTGTTAAAAAATTGGGCTTACTTTTGTAGGCCTGTTTCGGTTTGGGGTTCCTAACCCTTTTTTTTATTTTTTTATTTTTATTTTTTATAGTTTTTCCTGTTTGTTTTGGCCTCCAAATGGGAGAGAAGAACAACTTGCAGTAAGTAAAACCAAAATTGATAACCACCATGCTAAAATTCAAGGAAATCCCTTTTGAATTTTCTTCAAAATCAAAAGGAAAAAACAAATCCCACAAACCAATAACCTATGCTAATATTCAAGTATCGAAAATCAAAAGGAAAAAACAAATCCCACAAACCAATAACCTATGCTAATATTCAAGTATCTAAATTCAAATCCATGTATGTACTCCACCCAATAACCAATTACACCCCAACACCTAATTTGCTAATTAAATTAAATTTTTTTGTATATATTATGTGGTTCGATTCCATATATTATAAACCGAAACCAAACCTTATTTCAAATTTTGATACGATTTCAAACTGAAATCATTTCAATACCACAAAAGCTGAACTGTTCAATATGGTCCGATTTGGTTTGTGTTTCGGTTTTGGTCTCAAGTGCCCACCACTAGTTGTGCGAGTAAATGATTCCTAGTTGTTAATGAGATAAGATTCATATACAGTAAAATCTCTTTTAAGTAAAACTCTATAGTTCAACAACCTCCGTAAAGTCATAAAAAAAATTTATTCCAACTTGGGACCAGTTATGCATTGGAATAAACTTCATAATACGTTATAATTTTTCTTGGTCCCATCATAAGGAAATACGCTTACACATAGTTATAATTGTCAATAAGTACAAAAATATAAAGAAATAAAATACTTAACATCCTATTTAAGAAATACAACATTGATTAAAGATAAATACGTCAATAAATAATATCTTTTAACTACACCTAAGTAATAATCGCAGAACATCCTTAAAGTTATAAAATTGGTTTTGCTCCAATTGTATAACTTTAGAGAGATTTAACAATTGAAAGTCACATACTTCCAAGTGACCAAAAACCCTTATGTTTCTCAAATAGATGTAGAGGTGAATAAATAGATTTGGAGTGGGACTCCTGAATAGACGAAGGACTTAGTTACATCCTTGAGACATTAACGTGACTTCGGACCAATAAAACGATGTAACATGTTTAAAGTTTTCTATATGGTAGTAGTCTGGAACTCATTAGCGTCATCGTTTCATGTAAGTGTTTCATCATACACACTTTACTAGGGCTTGTACCTTTAGCACTAGATTTTTTTAATTTTCTTTTTATATATCTAAGCAATTTTATTTATTTATTAGTTAGAGGGTAGGGGAGAAGAAGTTAGATTTGAACTTGAATCTTGAAAACACAATGATATAGCTAACTTGGCAACGCTAAGAAGCAATTGTCAAACCTAACAATGGACCTTAAAAGGAATTGACCTAACAACTATCACATCATTTAGTTCCTGAGACCCGCACGTCTGAAATGCTTTGGGTTAACCTTTTTGTTTATCATATCCCCCGACAAAGAGGATAAAGTTACCAATACTAAACTGGATAATTTACCAAATCGTCAAATCCTCCTGTTTTGTTCTTTTGAATCAATCAGACATTTGAAAAATGGTATTAACTTAAGACTAGGTCAATATAGGTGATTACCTCAGATACGGCAACAACAAATCAAACACCATGAGTAAAGCTTTGAGGGAATCTCAATATATTTTTCATACTTCTGTAATCTGTATAAGATAACTTAGGTCACACATTAAATCCCGAGAAGGCGAATGTGACTCAAGCTGTTATTAGCCTAGCCTTTTATACAATGGCGAATACAATGCAGTTATAACTTACTCATAGAGACAGATCCCAGCTCTTTGGCCTTGGCCCTCAGCAAATGCTTCTGTATCTTCCCGGTAGCGGTCTTTGGCAACGGTCCAAATACCACGGATCTCGGAACATAATAAGCAGGCAGCTTGGACCGGCAGAACTTCATTATATCTTCTGCCAGATGCTTCTCATCAGAATTGTCGACACCCGGCTTCAATGTCACAAAAGCACAAGGAGTTTCACCCCACTTCTCATGTGGCCTTGCCACCACTGATACCTCGAATATGGCTGGGTGTTGATATAGAGTGTTCTCGACCTCCACGCTACTGATGTTCTCACCACCAGAGATGATAATATCCTTTGATCTGTCTTTGATTTCGATATAGCCATCTGGATGCTTCACTGCAAGATCCCCAGAATGAAACCACCCGTTGGCAAAAACTTCCTCATTCACCTTTGGGTTCTTTAAATACCCCTTCATTACAAGATTGCCCCGCATCATTATCTCTCCCATGGTAGCTCCATCTGCGGGAACAGGTTGCATAGTCTCAGGGTTCAAAACATCTACCCCCTCCATGCCAATGTACCGAACACCTTGGCGTGCATTAAGTCGCGCTTGTTTTACAGGGGGAAGGGAGTCCCACTCAGGCTTCCACGCACATACTGTGGAGGGGCCATAAGTTTCTGACAGGCCATAAGTGTGCGTGACTCGGAAGCCCTTTTGGGACATTGCAAAGAGAATAGAAGGTGGAGGAGCAGCACCAGCTGTCATCACCTGTACAACATGAGGGAGAGGAAGGATAGTCTCCTCCGGGGAAGCATTGACCAAAGTGTTGAGTACCACGGGTGCAGCACAAAAGTGAGTCACGCCATGCTCAGCTATCGCTGAATAGACTGCCTTTGCTGTAACCTATGAAAATCAACAAAGGGCAGTGTGGGCATGGACATCTAAGCGAATCAACCAGGGAAAACTAAATGAAAAGATAGCAAATATCTGAACTGTATACTAAAATGATTAACCTCCAAATAAATCCAACATCAACTTACAGAGAAATTTTAGAATTTGAGAAAGAAAATGTGAGGCTCAGTTCTGAAGCATAAGAGGTGTGCAACCAAACATAAAATGTTGGCTGAACATTATAGATCGACGACGCATGTAAAAGTTGACACTACTTTAACTGCAGAAAGTACATACGAGCTCCACAGAGCTTGTTGAATTGGGGTCTTAATATTTACTCGGGGAATCAGGGTCATTATCTTAACTGGGTCCAACAAGTTCGTACTGTGCCATTCTGTGCATGAGGATTCAACAGTCGCATGCATATGATGGCCTTCTATATTCTAAACATGCGGTAATGACTACATAGAACGCAATATAAGCTTTAACACTGAAAAATTCATGGGAGAATAACAAAATTAGTTAATATGCTGAACTAAACGTACAGCTTTTGTAACTACATATATAAGAAATTTACCTGTCGAAGGCATATGTTTGTCCCACAAAGAGCTGCAAGTGACCAAGTGAAACACCAACCATTGCAATGGAACATGGGTACAGTCCACAAATATACAGCTCCTTCAGTCATCCCCCATATAACAGGACCACTCAAAGCCATCAGATAAGCCCCACGGTGATGCAAAACCACCCCCTTAGGGCTGGCTGTTGTGCCAGAAGTATAACCCAGAGTAATGCTCTGCCACTCATCCTCTGGTTGTTTCCAAGCAAACTCAGGGTCACCAGTTTCCAAGAATGTCTCATATTCAATGGCACCTCTTCCCACGGCACTTTTTAGTGCCATAGGATCACAGCTTTCATCACCTATGACAATTAAGAGTGGAGGCTTGTAATGGCCTTCGCTTTTCTCTGACCAGATCTTCAAAGCTTCCTCTGCCAAGGGAAAAAATTCTTGATCCACCATCACAACTACAGACGATGAATGACCAAGAAGGAAAGCAATAGTCGCCGCATTTAGACGAACATTGACAGTGTTTAATACAGCTCCTGCCATTGGAACTCCAAAATGAGCTTCAAAGAGGGCTGGCACATTTGGTGCTATTACCGATACCTGTTTCAATACAAGAAAAGTGATGTGTCAATCAACAAGCTCCAACACAACACAAGAAGCATATAACAGAAGCTGATGGTGAGATCCCATGCAAGAGTATAATACAACACGTAAGGTACCTAAAAAATTGATCTGAGATTTTAAAGAGGTGTGATTTATGGTTTCAGAGATTACAACGAATTCCTTTAAGAAATCCACGTATTACAATACGACGAAAAAACAAAAATTTGGTAACCAAATAAACAAAAGAACCATGCTTCCATGCTAGTCAACAGCGAATAAGTCCATGAAAAGGATACCATTATGAATTTTCAAGTACAAAATATCTCTTGATAGAATATAAACAACTAAAAAGGAACTTCAAGAAGCCCCAATAACTAGCATGGGGCAGAGACCATAATTACCAGCCGCGGAAGTGGGGTGATAAAAAAGCAAGACAACATATCAAAAAGGCCATTATCTCAACAAAATATGATCATAAAACAGGAAGGACAAGATTAAAAAGAAGAAATGATGGTGAAAGCTATTACCCCTCTGCATTTTAGAGAAGAAAGGAGATGTTACCAAAGCAATTCATTGCGAATGACCAGGGTCATGATGCATTTGTATTTCATATTATAGTTCTTCGCATGCATCTGGAGTAGAAATAGTTATTTTTTCTACAGGACCCCAGGTAAGTTATTGGATCTTCGAATTGTCCAATTGAAGTTAAAGACAGACAATACTAGTTTTTCTTTGTTCTCTGACTGGATTCCATATCGACATGGGAGATTATTTTCTTCCCTTTCTTTCTAAGGAAAACCAATGTTGTTTGGAAGGATCGTTTTGGGGTCAATAAAGTTACTTGAAGTTAGTTTAAAAAGGGCCAGTTCGAGAAATGGACTCTACCACGGGAAAGACATACGGAAACCATTGCCACAAGTGTCTAAGTTTCTTCTCAGCAACATTGAATATTCAAGTACAAAACAAAGTTAAACCAATTGAATTCCATTAAATAAATACAATGACAAAAGGCGGAACGGACAGTCGGTACAAAACCAAAAGCAAGGGGATTATATGAATATGAAGTACACAGGGATAAATCCAAAGCAACACACGAAGAAATTGAGCTTTTGAATGTGAAACATAACAAAACAAGAAAGCAATCGTCAAGAGCAGCACTTATTCATCCGAATGTGGGTACATAATAAGTACATGTGTTGGTTTAAGTGTCAAGATAAAAAGGTAACAAGCTAAATTCCAAACAATCTATACTCTTTCGAATTGCTTTCGAAGGCTTCAAAGTGCTTTCTAACAACCAAAATAACGCTTTTGACTACTTTTGGCAGAAAAACTTAAAAGCGTTTCTGAGTCGTAGAAACACTTTGTGAAGAAGTGTTTCGCAGGAAGCACTTCCAAGTGCTTAAAGCATGGACTTTTAACAAAATTCCGTCATGTTTATATAAAAAAAAAAAAAAAAAAACACTTTTAGCGTAAGCGCCTTTGAGCAGATATGCTTCCTACAAAAGGAGTCCCAATCGAGCCCAACATAGTACCATTTTTGGATAAATAAACCAAACAGAGACCAATTAAACAGGAGAAAGATAACGCTTTTCCATTTCCCATTTCCATAAATTCGACAAGAAAATTATTTTATATTACAAAAAATAAAATCTAAAATTTAAAAATTAAACAAATTTAGCACTCAGGTCAAATGGATGACGGAACTAATAATTAAGGTTAAGTTACCGTGATGCCGAGGCCGATGGAGCGCTTGGCGAGAGCGGAGGCCAAACGGCGGCACCGCTGGTAAGTCTGCTGCCACGTGTAGCGAATCGATCCGTGGATCACGGATGTTCTGGTGGGGTGCACCAGAGCTGCTCTATCCAGAAACCACAGCGGCGTTAATGCCGTGTAGTTGGCGTCGTTCTTCGGCAGATCGTCGATGTCTCGCCCCACCACCATCTCTGTTGCACCGGAAAACCCCTCTCTCTCCCCGTTTCTCTCTCTATTTCTCTCTGACTCAGAGACTCAGAAGTTCGGAATTATGACAAAGAATCTGACAGCCTGATATTGTTGGCCGCCACTACCAGTGAAGTGACTTATATAGCCAGATTTTCCAGCCACCTTTCTTTTTTTTTTTTGGTAGAACACGTAGACACGTAGGGTTATACTTTATACCTTTTCCCTTTGGGTGTGCATATACTTCTTCGAGCGATGGTCGTAGCATACATTTCCTGGAATACATGAGAATGGTCGTGCATGATTTTTTTTATTTTTATTTTTATTTTTTTTTAAGCTATGGTCGTACATATTATTTTGTTTAATACAAACGATCTAAAGTACACAACTCAAAATGTAGTAAATCATACGTCGTCAATTTTATTTAGTTTTTGAAAAGAATGTCATCTTTATTTTTGGAGTGGGTTAATTATTTGTTTATTATTGTAACTCTTATGCCAACTCTTTTACATAACGCAGAATTTGTGAAATTATAAAATTATGTAAGACTTGGTGTTGAAACTACTCTATATGCAAGAGTTGGGAAAAAATTCTTGGAATGTGTAGTAGTACTCGTTGGTAAAAAAAAAAAACATAAAATCGTTGTTAAGGTTAATGTTACTGATTAATGTATAGGTAAATTTACTAAAGTATCGTACGTATACAAAAACTAATTAAAGACACTCTATTTCTCATTCAAATTTTGGCCATTATTATATGTGAAGAATTATATGTTTTCTTAACGTAACAAGAAGTGGAATGCTCTAAACATTGTTAGAGAGAAAAATATCAGTATTCCGATACATAGCTGGTATAAATACAGCTAAATAATTCTACTTACGTGCAACGACAATATTAATATATAAGAATGTGTTGTAAACTTCTAGTTTAAGTGTGATTGTGTAAATCTTAGATTAGATTTGATTCTAGTTATTCTTTCCAATTAGGACTTGTATTCCTTGGAGGAGAATTAGGACTTGTATTCTTTGGAGGAGAATTAGGACTTGTATTTCTTGGAGGAGAATGATTTATTCTCTCTCTTATTACTATAAATAAAGGCATTGCGTATGGAGAATAACACATGTTGATGCACAAAATCAGCGAGGACTCTGGCTCAACAGAAAGTTTAAAGATTTGTGACCTTCGCTAGATTGCTCCGGTCACTGGTGTAGACAAGTATATAAATAGACAGGGACAGGGAAGCAAACACAAGATGTACGTGGTTCACCCAAGATTGGCTACGTCCACGGAGCAGAGGAGTTCGTATTAGTAGTGAAGGGTTTTCACAAGTACATCGGTTCAAGCTCTCAATTTAGTGAGTTCTAGAGAGTTTGCTCAATACAAATGACATTAGGAAATATTGTGGGGGAATGACCCCTATTTATAGAAAAGCTTGTAGCTTTGTCACATTGACATGTGTCATCTTGTGATTGGTCCTTGATGTCGACACGTGTCGCGCTCTGATTGGCTTCTGATCTTGACACGTGTCGCGTAGTGATTGGCCTCCAGGTTGGAGGGAAACTCTTCTGGATCCTTGACGGTATAACGTTGACCGGTCCTCAGTAGTTTCGGGATCTTTGGCGGTATAATGTTGACCGGTGCTTGGTAGTTTCGGGATTGGTCAAGTATGGTATAAACAGTGCTCCCCTAAGTTCCCGAGTGAGGGAAGCTCCTCGGTTGGGGACTTGCAAGATCCAAGCCACTGAGTAATCACGAAACTTCTAAGTACCGAAATGTGCTACCGTTTTCACTTGTCTTATTTTTCCCATAAGTAGAAGCAATATGCTCTCTAGTTTTTTTACAAGCAGACTTTTATTTGATGTTGATGCACAAGATAATGTATCAATTTCGCTTGGAGCTTACTTGTAGTTTCGGGCTTGGTCAGGTGCTATGCAAACCATATAGTAGGAGTCCCCCAAGTCACCGAGCTAGGAGATTTGCCGAATGAGGTGACAGACACGGTAAGCAATCAGAGTCTCAGGCAGTCAGTCTCAGATCAAAAGTTTGACCTCGGGCTCCGTCTGATTGTTCTCCTTTTACTTGTCTCTCATTCAGCAACGAGGACAAAGAAAAGGACAAGGAGAAGAGATGATATGAGATACTCTTGCTTTCGAAGGAGTAGCCGGTGAATCGGCATGTGTTTTGTTGTACTTGTTGACTTTCCACAGGTTATTCTTGAACTGGGCTGGAGGGTTTTCTGGTTTCCTCCGGAGAAGCGAGTTGACTCAAGAACTTGAGGGTCAAAACAAACCGGTCAACTCTTGTGTACGCTCGATCCTGATGATATGGGATACTTTTACTGTTGGCAAGGTGGTGGATGCTGAGCTTGGGTTTGACCTAGACTCCTCCGTCTGGATTGTGCGGTTATGCATGAAAGACATCGTGCTGTAGTGATCTGTTTCAGCTCGTCGTTGAACCTTCTGCTTCAATCTTTTGCCTGGCAGGAGTGGTGTGCAATCTTTGCATTTAAATGGTCCATCAGAGCACTTGCTTCTCAGCGACTCACTTATGCTTGGCATCTTCAGTGTAAAGGGCCAATGTCATACACTTGAGAACAGTTGAAGATGAGTATTCGAGAGCAATGCTTGGTAACCAATTGTGCAAAGGTTCCTAGCAATCAGTTCCTGATCGGATGTTTGATTTCAGGTTCCGACTGATTGCCTTCTTTCTCCTTGTCTTGCGAGTAAGGGCAAAGGCAAAGGAAAGGACAGGGAAAAAGCATGATATGGGATACTCTTGCTTTTAACCCTGATGATATGGGATACTCTTGCTTTAGTGTAGCTTGTTTGCAGAGGTATTATCGGGGGGAAGGGGGCTGAGCATTTTGAGAAGGCTTCGTTGGGAGTGCTCTCTCGGATGTGAGGAAGAGTTGAGCATGTTGGTAGGTCTGCTTGACTGTGGAGGATGAAATTCTATATATAGAAAATTCTCAACAACAAGTAGTAACGCTGTTCCTTTACCTTTCTTGGTTATGGCAATATAGTGGGAGCTGCAAGATTCACGCGTTTTCACTTTGTCAGAGATTGTTGACAAAGTGGTCCGTGGTACCTGGAAAGCTGATGTTGCGTGTAAACAGTGTTGACCATTTTATCCAGGAAAATCCGACTCTCAAGGTTCGGAGAGCGGTGCCTCTTCGATTTTTAGTAAGCAATCCCGTTGGTGGTACTTTCTCGGGTGCGAGGAAAGGTTGGGCCTTTTTTTGTAAGTCTACTTTGCCACGAGGCATGGAGGTTGACACACATAGAACTTTTCCAGTTATCGAGCAGTGGTGCTGTTCTTTTACTCCTGTAAGGAATAGTAGGGTAGCTGGAACTTCGAAATTCTCGTGCCTTAACTTTGTCAGAGTTCTTTCGGCAAAGTTATCCTTGGTATTCGAGGAGCTAGTATTGCGTGTGACGATTGCCCAGGAAAATCTGTTTCTCGAAATTCGGAGAGTGGTGCCTCTTCGATTTTTGAACAAACAGTCCTGCTGTCCTTTCTTTTATAAGGGTACCAATTGTGTTTGAGAGGTACGTTCATAGAGTTACTGCTTGTAGGAATCTCCTTTACCTTGTATTTCTGAGATTTATTGGACCTCATTCTTCTTTCGTTATTTCTGAAGATGTCTGGCCCATCTGACCTTCATTTGGGCTTTAATGTTGGGGAAGAGACAACCTTGTTTCCCCAAGACAACATATGGCGCCCGTTATTCTTATCCTCTACTGGTCCTCTTACTGTTGAGGACTCGGTGATGCAGAACGACATGACCGCTGCGATGGTGGGCAAGAATCTTGCCACACCCAAAGATAACAGATTGCTTGCCAGACGGTCTGATGAGTTGGCTGTTAAGGATTCTTTGGTTCTCAGTGTTCAGTGTGCGAATTCTGTATCTAATATGGCGCAACGCCTATTTGCTCGAACCCGCCAAGTTGAATCATTGGCGGCGAAAGTGGTAAGCCTCAAACAGGAGATCAGGGGGCTTAAGCACGAGAATAAACAGGTGCATAGGCTTGCACATAGCTATGCTACGAGCATGAAGAGGAAACTTGACCAGCTACAGGAATCTGATGGTCAGATTTTGAGTGATCATCAGAAGTTTGTGGGTTTGTTCCAAAGGCATTTTCCGCCTTCGTCTTTTGGGGCTGTAACATGTACTGAGGCTCCAAATGACCAAACGCCGGTGCCTCCTCTTTCTAGTGTACTGTCCAGTACCGAGGCTGCTTCTGAGCAATCTTTGTGAGGGCTCCCTCCTGTTTGTTTGTTTTGATTCACGTGTACGCACATGTTTGTAATTTCTCGGGACTATCAATAAATAAGTTTTGCTTCAATTCAGCGTATTGTGTTAAACGCACCAAGGCGTATTGTACTGAGCTTTTTTTTTGAATTTTTTTTTGTTGAAGTTTGCATGTTGAAACTTCGTGGGCGGATCCTTGTCGGTTGAAATAGTGCTCCCCTAATTTCCCGAGTGAGGAAAACTTCTTGGTTGGAGACTTGAAAGATCCGAGTCACTGAGTAGTTGTGAAACTTTTGAGTACCGAGGTATAGTAGCATATGGTGGGAGTCCCCCAAGTCTCCAAGTGAGGAGAGTTGCCGAGGGAGGTGTCTTGCTAGCAGCCAAGTTGTAAAAAGTGACAAAATTTCATTCTTTTCTTTTCTAGGTGGTAGCCCAAAATTCTTTCTTCATGAATTTTTTATTTTTATTTATTTTTATTTTTTTTATTTTTTATTTTAGGCCCAAAGAAGTGGAGGCCTAGGCCTTTTTCCCATTTTTTTTGTTTTTGTTGCTGAGCCCAGGTATGGGAGACTGGTCCGAGACCCATGCCCCTATTGGCAGTGGAATTCACAACTTGCTCGTGTCAGTCCGTAAGATCCTTGAGGCGCCAGACATGATTATGTTTAACGGGCAGCTTTTTTCTTTGGACTGTGTGGAGGTCTGGCTTCCTCCCTTTCTTCTTTTGATTGATTGTACACACATATATATATATATATTCTTTCTTTTGAATGTAGGTCCGGCCCCTCCTTTTTTCTTTTGACCGATTGCATATGTATATATATACATTTTTATTTTTTTTTGTTTTTTTTTGTTGTTGCCGAGTCCAAGGAGGAGGGGAGCCAATGCCCATCATCATTTCTGATAATAAACTCTTTGTAACATGCATTGCAGATTTGTGGAGGGGTGCGGTGGGGTTTGTAATGATCAAACAACAAATATAATATTTTAAAGTTGAAAGCACATGCTGCCATGCCTTTTTCACCCATGCTGCAGTTGGCAGCTTTTCTTTTTCAACGAGGCTAGCTCAAATCGCAAAGTCATCTTCATGAAAGTTGTTCCTTAACTCGTGAACTACAACATATCCAAATTTGAGATCCATCAGAGCAGTACAACTCCATGAATTCAGGTATGATGAGTGACTGTTCATCATTTGTCTGTCAACCCGTCAGATCTGTTGTGAGCTTCGAAACTCCATTTTGTCTTGTTCAGATCAATATACTTTCTTCGTTGAAGTTGTTCCTCATCATCTCTTTCATAACATATTAAAAATTCAGAACGATCTAACGGTTAAATACTTCCAGATCTTCGAAACATCACAGCAGCTTTGAAATCTGCAGAAATCCGACCGTCATGTTTGGAGCTTCGACACTCTAATTTCCTTTGCTTGAACAGAAACAGTTCCTTCATGAAAGCTGTTCATCTGCGCAAGAACTATAGGATGTCCGAAATTCAGCTCCACTGGAGAAGAGCAGAAGTTGCAGAAATGCTTGTGTTTACCCATGTGCTTTTGTATTTGGAAAACAGTTTGATGGGTAAGGTTTTTTGGTGAAGCTTTATAGGTGAAGCTTTTTTGGTGAAGCTTTGGTGGTGAAGCTTTTTAGGTGAAGCTTTCTTTGGTGAAGCTTTCTTTGGTGAAACTTTGATGGTGAAGCTTTCTAGGCGAAGCTCTGGGCGAAGCTCTGGGCGAAGCTTTCTGGGTGAAGCTTTCTGGGTGAAGCTTTGAAGGTGAAGCTTTTTAGGTGAAGCTTTGTGGTTGAAGCTTTGTAGGTGAAGCTTTTTAGGTGAAGCTTTCTTTGGTGAAGCTTTTTAGGTGAAGCTTTTTAGGTGAAGCTTTATGGGTGAAGCTTTTTAGGTGAAGCTTTATGGTTGAAGCTTTGTAGGTGAAGCTTTGAAGGTAAAGCTTTTTAGGTGAAGCTTTGTGGTTGAAGCTTTGTAGGTGAAGCTTTTTAGGTGAAGCTTTGATGGTGAAGCTTTCTGGGTGAAGCTTTGGTGATGCTCTGGGCGAAGCTTTCTGGGTGAAGCTCTGGGTGAAGCTTTCTGGGTGAAGCTTTGAAGGTGAAGCTTTTTAGGTGAAGCTTTGTGGTTGAAGCTTTGTAGGTGAAGCTTTTTAGGTGAAGCTTTGATGGTGAAGCTTTTATGGTGAAGCTTTATAGGTGAAGCTACGGGCGAAGCTTTGAGCGTCACCTAGTTGGTGATAAGAATGGCAAGTTGCCAAATATATGAGGTATGTTGAAACCTTTCGAAGCTTAGTTGGCTTATGTATGAATGTGTTTGAAATGCATGATGTTTATGATGATTGACATGAGTAATGCTTATGATGATTGCCGTGAGTGATGCTTATGATGATTGACATGAGTGATGCTTATGATGATTGACATGAGTGATGCTTATGAATGTTTTGCTATGCATGAAGGTGAAGCTGTGGGCGAAGCTTTCTGGGTGAAGCTCTGGGTGAAGCTTTGATTGTTAAGCTCTGGATGAAGCTTTGATTTGTGAAGCTCTGGATGAAGCTTTGATTGTTAAGCTCTGGATGAAGCTTTGATTGTGAAGCTCTGGATGAGAGTAGATCGGCATAGACCAAGTACCCAGTGTTAGGAATGTAAAAGAGTTAAGACCAAGTTGTCTGAATCACTTCTTTATTGAATTTATTGTCAAATAATCTTCGTTACATAAGATGCCTGAACGGCTATAGCTCAACACTTGTACATTGTGAGTCTATTTGTAATAGTATTTCAAGTGATCAGCATTCCATGGGTGGCCAAGGGTTTTGCCATCGGAGCTTCTGAGTTTGTAAGAGCCAGGGCGACTAATGCCAATGACTTCGAACGGTCCATCCCAGTTTGGACTAAGTGTGCCTTCGCCCGGGACTCTGTCGCATAATAGTCTTTTCTTCAATATATAACGTTCACTTGGCGCTAGCTACGGTTACTCCTTGAAGGGTAGAGAAGGAATTGATCAATTTTTTCATTGCGTGCCAAAGTTTCGATATGGTCCTTAAGGGTGATACACTTCTCAGTGTCATGATCGTTATACTCGTGGTAGCAGCAAAATGTGCCAGTGTTTTTCGTGGACTTATAATCTGGCTGCCTCGGCATTGGTTTTGGTACCAGGTGAGCTATGCTTGGATAAATAGCCGCGTAAATGGCATTCAAAGGTGTGTATGTCTCATACCTTGGGGTAGGGCCTGTCTTGATCCGTGCTTGCCCCATCGCATTCACTGTATGAGGGCGGGCATTATCGCAGTGATATCCCTGGTTATCGTGATAGTGTCCCTTATTCTTCTTGTTGAAATGAGATTGTTGAGGATGGAAATTCTTCCTCTTGCCCTGAGATTGATACGTCTATTGCCCTGGCGAATCATTAGGTAAGGCATGATCATTTGGTTGGAACTGGCTTTCAATCCCCACTTGCTGATAAGAGATAGCTGTAGGATTTTTCCCTTGGTACGTCTTTACCTCGGCAGAGGCATGGTTGTAAGCCTGTGCCATCACCTCAGAGTAAGTTTTCCAAGTGTTGGCATTGATCATGTATTTGAAGAAACAGTCACGCAGTCCTGCCGTGAAGGCTTTGAGGGCGGTCTTGTCATCTGCCTCCGCGCATCGAGAATATTCATGGCTGAAACGGCCGGCATATTTTCGTAGCGACTCGTCCGGCCTCTGGCAAATAGTGTACAAGTCATCTGCAGAATGCAAACGGTCGGTCTGAAAGATGTGTTGAGAGACAAACAGTTTCCTTAATTCCTCAAACGAGTCTACCGTCTCGGGTTGAAGACGGCAATACCAGTTTAGAGCTCCACCAGAGAGGGTGGAGGGGAAGAGAAGACATCGCTCTTCGTCGGTGTGCATCCGGTATGCCATGGTGGACTCAAAGAGATTGAGGTGTTCAATCGGGTCCTCCCTTCTAGCATAAAGTTGTAAGCCAAGCTTCTGTTTTGTCTTGGCTTGGATGGGGGTGTCGAGGATCCTCCTCGTAAGAGGACCAGGCTTGGGTGGGTTCCAATCAGGTATCTCTCCCTGGCGTTCGACCTTCAACTTGTTCACTTCCTCAAGAAGTTGTAGGACGAGGGGGTCTTGAATGTAGTTATGTACTACTGGAGCTTTCTTCCGTAAATCTCTATCTCCTCTTGGAATTAGGAAAGTTTGGTCGAGGGTTTGTAGCCTTTCTTTAGACTCGCCGTACTCACTCCCAGGGTAAGCCTGTCGGAACACCTCCGAGTCCCCTATACCTTCATATTTCTCTGGGACCTGTCGCTCGTTTCCTGGCTCGGTAGCTGGCCTGGGTCGTGGCAGGGGACCGATTCTTTCAGAGACCCTTGGGTCATTGATCTTTGAGCTTATGTGGATGGGGTCATTCCGACGTTGCCTAAGGAAGTCTCGGCAGTCGCGATAGATAGCTTTCGATCCTTCCGCTCCCTCTGCAAGGAGGTGTCTCTCTCCACTTTTCTTGCTTCGGGTTGAAGCAGCTGGGTTGAGAAAAGTCTCATGTTGATTATCATGTTGATGAGCAGTATGTTCCTGGTCAGGAACATCCATGTTGAAGACCGGTGATCCTCTGGGTTGGGGGGTACCCAGATGACAGTTGGCTTCCACAGGGGCTATAAGCTCATGTGTTCGAGCAAGCCTAGCCTCGTGGAGCATTTCGAAGAGCTTCTCATACTGCTCTTGGAGGACTTCGTTCTTCATTGCTGTTTTATTGTTCTGAGCCTCAAGCTCTTCGATTTTAGCTTGAAGAGCAAATCTTTTTTGTTTCCTTCTCAGTTGTTGCACACTAGGCGCGAGAGGGGTGTCGTTCTGCGTGCTGTGGCTTCCTTCGCTTCCCATGTTGGAGAGGGATGCCTGGTCAAATGAGAGTGTACGAATGATGGAAACCAGCCTGACACAGCTGAAGAGAGTAGGAATAAGTATCGGTTTCCCACAGACGGCGCCAAATGTTGATGCACAAAATAAGTATCGGTTTCCCACAGTGTTAGGTGCACGGCACCAAGAAAAGAAAGGAAAAGAAATAATAAAAAAAGTGTGGGAATGATGGGGGCACCCAAAAAAAAAAAAAAAAAAAAAAAAAAATATATATATATATATATATAAAAGAAAGATAGTGGGTGCCATGTACACCGAAAAAAGAGCTTCAACATGCGTACTTTGACACAAAATGATGAAGGAACTCACCTTCGTGCTACCAACCAGGTAATGAAAGGTACAACCCGTACCTTAATATTATCAGGCAACTTGCCACTATTATCACTAACCGGATGATGAAGGAACTCACCTTCATGCCACCAACCAGGTAATGAGAGGTACAACCCGTACTCTAATATCAGTAGGCAACTTGCCACTTCATGCATAGCAAAACATTCATGAGCATCACTCATGTCAACATTCATGAGCATCACTCATGTCAATCAACATTCATGAGCATCACTCATGTCAATCAACATAAACATCATACATTTCAAACACATTCATACATAAGCCAACTGAGCTTCGAAGGGGTTCAACATACCTCATATATTTGGCAACTTGCCACTCTTATCACCAACCGAGTGACAATCAAAGCTTCATCCAGAGCTTCACAATCAAAGCTTCACCCATAAAGCTTCACCCAGGGCTTCACTCAGAAAACTTCGCCCACAGCTTCGCCCAGAAAGCTTCGGCCATAGCTTCACTCAGAAAGCTTCGCCCACAGCTTCTCCCAGAAAGCTTCGCCCACAGCTTCACCCAGAAATCCACTTCGGCCCACACATGGATTGGATTTGAAGTCTCCAGCCAAAAGACTCTCTTGATTGAAGACTTGGGGGACTACACTGTACCATATATATTGGGCCTCAGTAGTTGGGCTTTATTATAGAGCTCAAACCCATGATCTATGTAAGAGGGGAAGAAAACCTTATTTTATAAAAGGCATCTTCCTTGCTCACAACAAACAGGCCTCGGGACTAAGCCCATGATTTATGTAAGAGGGGAGGAAAACCTTATTTTATAAAAGGCTTCTCCCTCACTCACAACAAACAGAACACAACAGAAGTCTCAGAGCTCTCTAGAAAGCTCCATACAGAAAGCCAATTCGGCCCGCACATGGACTGGATTTGAAGTCTCTAGCCAAAAAATTCTCTTGACTGAAGACTTGGGGGACTACTGTTTGTACCATATATATTGGGCCTCAGTATTTGGGCCTTGGGACTAAGCCCGTAATTTGTGTAAGAGGGAGGGTGCCTTACTCTATAAAAGGCCATCTCCCTCACATTAAAAGGAAGGCCTTCATTCACACATCTCTCCCTCAGAAGAAGCTCTCTCCCCTCAGAGCTCTCTTCCATCTCTCAGAGCTCTCTCCCCTCACACTTAGAGAGAAACATACAGAGAGAAAACAGAAAGAGTGCAAACACTAAGCCTCTATAGCCTCCGGGCATATTGTAATCTTCATACACAATATCAACATCAGTGTGGACGTAGCCCATTTTGAGGTTTTGAGGCTAAAACCAAAATGAAACCAAACCATTTGGTTCGATTCGGTTTGGTTTTAAACGGTTTTGGTTTGGTTTCATTGTTTGAAAAAGTTATTATGGTTACCTAGTTGATGACAACAGAATTCACATCTACAAGGACCACAACAAAATAATTCAACTTGAGGCAACCAAGTTAATAAATTCATGTTCACAAATCCAAAATACAAGTGCAGTTTGAAGAGCACTTTTTGGCTTACACAGCCTTCCCACAAAATAATTCAACTTGAGGCAACCAAGTTAATAAATTCATGTTCACAGCTCCAAAATACAAGTGCAGTTTGATGAGCACTTTTTGGCTTTGTTTGGGCCCAAAATGACATTTGGGCCGAGCTTGGATTATTCTCGGCCCAGGATTCGTGCAAGGGAGTGAATCGGCACTATGGGCCGCGGATTGAAGGAATAGATAGGCTTAACGCGTCATAGAGGCCGAGACCCATTAGGAGATGGATTCCCGGGATAAATTGAATCAAGCTCGCAATGGGGGAAGGTTCAGAATCCTAGTTTGAGTAGGATCGGCCGAGACAAGATTGGATCAGTATTGGCCGAAGTTGAGTTGAACTAGGATTGGGAGTTCTATCCAAGGAGGATTCGGAGGGTTTGCACTACTATAAATAGGGAGAGGGAGCATAACATTAAGCCTCTCCAAATCAACACACAAATCTGCCCTGCGCAAACCCTCGCTCTACGCGAAACCTCTCAACTTTGAGATTTTTATTTTCTTTTCGCCAACACATCTTCAGTTTGGATAAACAGCACTATGGAGGCAACCGGTAAACATCTTCAGTTTGGATAAACAGCACTGTTGCCGTAGAACCAGTCGATCGCAAAGCATCTTCAGTTTGGATAAACAGCACTGCGTCGAGGCCGGTTGGTTATCTATCCAAGTCTCGGTCGAGAAGGACTTCCGGGTTCTTATTGGCAGAGGTTATCTCATCAGCCTTCTCGGCGAAGTGAGGTATTACGAATTACCAGGCTCGGCACATCGAACGCTGAGTTGTTTTATGATCGGATACTCGCAGGTTGGTTTCAGAGTTCGGCATTCAGACGGCCGAACCACTTTCACAGTCAAGACCTACATCAGTTTCGAGTACCTGTGCCCCTATACGTTGGTGTCGATTCGGCGTGCTTATACCTTCACGAATATAATCACCGTGACCGAATCCGGCGCCGACGAGTCGTGAACTTCGCAAGACTAGCAGCCTTGTCTTCAGGCTCTAGAACCCAAAGGCCGAGGCGTGTTCCTTCCTCGGCCGCAGTCGCAAGATCAAGAAGTCAGCCGCGCACACAACGCAACATCAACATTTTACTCACCGGCCGAGCTCGGCCGTCGAGTTGGCACGCCCCACACACAATTGAAGGACGTAGTTAGCTCATTAGTTACTCGGTCTGCGCGCCACGTAGGCTTGGTAGTTTTTAGGGTCAACAGGCTTACACAGCCTTCCCACAGAAAGTCGGACTGTAATTTTAGATGAGATTGTCAAGGACTTGCCAACATGCGGTCTGTTTAATGACTTCCTTGCCACAAAAGAAGCTTCCAATTAAGTAGGACAAATACAACACACTTATTAAGAAATTTTCATCTAGAAACACCCACTGGAAAGTTGATAAATTGAGCAATTCATTGCATACAATGCCTTCCAAAAACTGAAAAAGCAATGTTAGGCATCTGCTACACAAACGCACATACAAAATATATGTATACTAAATTAATGTATGCACAATTGCACATTAAATTTTTTATGTAAAAATTTACTGAAATTGTACTGGGCAAAAACCTATCTACCCATTATTCCCATGTCACCAATATGCAAATATCATATATGCTTTCAATTGACATTCTGATGTTCATGAACGAAGAAAAATCGAAGACTAACCAACGAAAAACCAAATCCCCATTTGATTCAAAACTCAACCCTAAACCTAACCCTAAAATTAATCTCAAATCTATAAGTAAATTTAACTAAAACAAGTTATAAATCATAGTTTTTACCATATTAGCACTTTGAAATTTAGAAGCTAGGAGCTGGAAAGCCTGGAATGAAGAGGAGAAGAGGCCGGAGGGAGGGGAGACCGAGAGAGAGAGAGAGAGAGAGAGAGAGAGAGAGAGAGAGAGCATCTGGAGAGTGGAGAGTGGAGAGCGGAGACCGAGAGAGATGAATAGAGTTGAGAAATAGTAGAGAGTCTACAGACTAGAAGAAAGAAAATAAAGGGTTATGTGGCCATGTTATGATGTGGTTGAGTCCATATTAAATGTATGGGCTCAATGAAATAACCAATTAGAATTTAACATTTAGTTGCAAACCGAAACCGTTTTCACCGCAAAACCAAACCGTTCGGTGCGGTTCGATTTGGTTCGTGTTTCGGTTTCGGTTTTTGAGTTCAAGTGCCCATCCCTAATAAATTGTATATGCATTATATCCATAATTGTTGAATTATGTGAATTTGATATTGCCATGAATTGCATCAAATATATGTCCATTATTGAATTGAAAATGCATACAATTGAATTTTATAATCTGGAAAAAAAAAATTCTAGGGTTTTTGGAACCTATGACCCGAGCCAACCCATGGAGCCTGAAGCTCCAATCCGTGAATGAACCAAAACGATGTCGTCCCTGGCGTTGCCCCAAAACCCAGAAACCCCCCCACTTGTCGTCACAAGTCATGGCTTCACCGTCATTTTTCTGGGCAACCACGATCTGAAGTTCTATTTGCATATTTTTGTGTATATACTTGCGTTTGTCTGCATGAACATATGAACATGATGTTCATAATTATTTTGAAACCTAAAGTTTCTAGAAACATGCCTTGTTTGAAAACCTGAAGTTTTCCTTAAAAACATCACCCATGAAAACCCGAAGTTTTTTCATGCAAATTTAAACCAATTCATGTCTATTAGAACCTGAATGTTCTACTCCTATGTGAATGGATTGATTTTTTTTTTCTCCATTACACTAATCACATCTTGTCCTTTATTTTGTGATAGGAACATGTCGAACTTGAACAAACCCGACTTCACCGCTTTGGAGGTCTCTAGAAGAAACTACCTCAAGTGGGTCCAAGATGTGAAGCTCCACCTCACTTCAAAGAATTTGTGTCTCGCCATTGAAGATGAGACCGACAACCTGGTTGGCGAAGCTTAGAAAGCCACTGCTATGATTTTCATCCGAAGACATATTCATGACGTACTGCAAACTGAGTATCTTGCTGAGGAGGATCGACGAACATTATGAGTCGTTTTGGCTGATCGCTTTAATCACCAAAAATGACATCTTCTTGCCTGAAGCAAGACATGACTAGCAGGACTTCCGTTTCCAAGACTTTAAGTTTGTGGATGAATATAATTCTGAAGTTTGTTGAATCTGATCACTTCTTAAGTTCTGTAATGAGAACTTGACCGAAGAGGATCTCCTGGAGAAAACTTATTCGACCTTTTCTGCTACTAATATTATCCTGCAGCAACAATATAGGGCCCAGAAGTTCACTAAGTTCTCAGATTTGATCTCTGTTTTACTTCTCGCTGAAAAGCAGAATCAGTTGTTGATGAAAAATCATCAAACTCGACCTACTAGGGCGACTGTTGTGCCTGAAGCACATTATAGCACAAATAAACGCCCAAAACACCAAATTAGGCGTGGTAAAGGCGGCCAAAAACCACCCCATTAAGGTCAACAGAGCCAAGGACCATCTAAAGGAGGAAACAAAACCCAAAAGTGCCCTTACCTCTCTCCCAAGGCCCCAAGCTTCAAGAATTAGGGCAAGGCACTTGAAACCATGGATGCGGATATGTGTTATCGCTGTGGTTTAAAAGACCATTGGTTCTGTGTTTGCCGAACTCCCCAGAAGGTTGTAGCTGAATATCATTTTCGTCATAAGAAGTTTGAATCAAACTTTGTGCAAGTGGACGAACCAGAGAGTACCAAGATAGAGGTTTCTGATTTTCAAGAGGATACCATCCATATGGAAGATTAGAATCTTAGACATAAACTATTTTTCTAGTTGAAATTTAGACATTGGGGCCAAATTCCACCTAGTGGCCGAACCCCCTTGTGTTTTTGGTTAATTTTGAACAATTTTCCTTTATGTTTGGATTATTTGTTGGTGATTTGTTTTTTGGATATTAAGTTTTTAATTAATTACCGTCCTTGAATACTTAAAATTATTTTGAATGGATATTTATTTTTTAGAACTTTTATGCATGTGACCGATTCAAATTAATTTTTCATTCTAGGTATGACTATTGGAGAAGTTAGTTGGATGGCAGATAGTCAACCACGCACTCTGTTTTGTGTGAACGCATCTATTTCACTAACTTCATACCTAAGAATGCACCTCTGACAACCCTCTCAGGCTTATCCAACATGATCGAAGGATACGGTAAGACACGTATAATGTTGTCCAATGGTACAATTTTAACCATTAATGAGGCACTTTATTCTCCACGTTCCGGAAGAACGTTGTTGAGTTTCAAAGACATTAGAGATAATAATTACCATGCTGAAACTTATATAGAAAACAAAGTTGAATTTATGTGCATAACTTCCTACGAATATGGCCAGAAGCATATTCTAGATAAGATAGAGCGTATCATAAGTGGTCTATATACTACAACCATACGCCCTATTGAAAGCCACTATGTGGCCGGCACACCTCTGGGACCACGCACGAAATTACATTTTGGCATGATCGTTTGGGACACCTTGGACGAATAGCAATGCGCCGTATTCTCAAATCATCACACTGGCATCCACCAACCCGAAGTTTAGGTTCGATTCAAGGAATCGCATGTCAAACCTGTTCCATGGGAAAGCTTATTAATAAGCCTTCTTATGACAAGATTCATTCAAATCCTCCTATTTTTCTACAAAAGATTCAGGGGAACATTTGTGGACCGATTCACCCTCCCTGCGGACCATTTAGATATTTTATGGTTTTGGTTGACGCATCCACACGTTGGGTCACACGTGTGCTTATTGTCCACAAGGTACACTACATTCTCCAAACTGTTGGCTCAGGTTATCAAGCTCAGGGTTCACCACCCTGATTATCCAATCAAATTTATTCGATTGGATAATGCTGGAGAATTCATATATAAAACTTTTGATGACTATTGCATATCGGTTAGGGTTGAAGTTGAACATCATGTACCACATGTTCACACCCAGAACGGCCTAACAGAGGCATTTATTAAGCACTTACAAATGATTGCTCGATCGTTGGTTATACGTACCAAGTTCTCGATCGCTGCTTGGGGCCATGCAATATTGCACGCAGCCATGTTAGTCCGCCTGAGGTCTGTTGCGACCCAACCATATAACGTTATTCAGTTGGTTACTAGATACGAACCCGACATATCGCATCTGTGCGTTTTTGGTTGTGCGGTCTATGTGCCAATTTCACCGCTCTTACATACAAAAATGGAGCCTCAGCGAATGATAGGAATCTATATCGGATATGATTCTCCTTCGATTATTCGTTACTTAGAACCTTTGACAGGTAATATGTTTACCGCTCGTTTTGCGGATTGTTACTTCTATGAGATAATCTTCTCGTCGTTAAGGGGATAAAAACGTCAACATTCCTGAAGAACGATGGGAATTATCGTGGACGACTCTCACTTTGTCTTATTTAGATCCCCGCACCGCTCAGTCTGAAACTGAAATGCAATGCATATTAGATCTTCAGAGCATAACCCAGAGTATGCCACATTTTTTTACCAATCTAGCTCGAGTGACAATATCACATATTCCAGCTGCGAATGCGCCTGCAAAGATGGATGTACCAAATGTACGATGAACTTCCCTCCTGGAGGCCCGGGACGCCACTTTGGCCGATCCACGTACGTTAGCGGCTAGCCAATCATCTGCCCCTATACAAAAGGGTGGCAGACCTCTTGGTTCAAAAGATTCACACCCTCGGAAGAGGAAACCCACAACACAGGCACCTGAAGAGCCTACCATGAATCCGACTGTCGCTTACTCATTCTATCCAACTCATGAGAAAATTCTATATTACAGAAGCATCCTTGAAAATTTTATCCACCTCCCGAGAGTTATGAGATTTCGGTCTATTATGCTAGCTTAGATGATGTGTGATGTAGAAATGAGATGATCGTCGACGATTTATTAATATATGCAGTAGCTATTGAGATCATGTTAAGCGATGACATTAAACCTCTTTCCGTTGATGTCGACGTTGAACCAATTGGTCAAACTGGAAACAAGCAATCCAAGTCGAACTCAACTGGTTTGCGAAACGTAAGGTGTTTGGACCTATAGCTCCTACTCCTCCAAATGTGAAGCCTGTTGGCTACAAGTGGGTTTTCGCTCGGAAGCGTAATGAGAAGAACGAAATTGTGCGTTACAAAGCTCGTCTTGTTGCGTAAGGCTTCTCACAAAGTCCCGGGATTGACGATAACAAAACTTATTCACCCGTTATGGATGTGATTACTTTTTGCTACCTTATCAGTTTGGTAGTTTCTAAAAAACCGAGTATGCTGCTGATGGACGTAGTAACTGCGTATCTCTATAGGGATCTTAATACGAAAATTTATATGAAAGCTCCCTAAGGACTTACATTGACTGGATCAAATATTTCCAAACCCCGGAACACGCTCTCAATTCGGCTGAGGCGTTCACTCTACGGTTTGAAGCAATTCAGAAGAATGTGGTATAACCGTCTGAGTGAGTAGTTGACTAGTTAGAGATATGTGAACAACGAACTATGTCCTTGTGTGTTCATTAAGAAGTCGTTTTCCGGTTTTACGATTGTTGTAGTATATGTCGACGACATGAATCTTATCGAAACTCCTGAAGAGCTCGAGAGAACTGTCGCCCACCTAAAGTCGAAATTTGAGATAAAAGATATAGGAAAGACTCGATATTGTCTCGGTCTCGAGATAGAGTATCGTTCAGATGGAATCTTAGTACATCAAACGAGCTACACCTAGAAGGTGTTGCGCTGCTTTAACGATGATAAAACGAAGCCTTCGAGTACTCCTATGGTCGTTCGATCGCTAGATGCAAAACGAGATCTCTTCCGTCTGAATGAGGATGATGAAGAGATTCTGGAGCCTGAAGTTCCTTATCTAAGTGCGATAGGTGCTTTATTGTACTTAGCTCAATGCACTAGACCCGACATCTCATTCGTTGTTAATCTTTTGGCAAGATACAGTAATGCACTAACACGCAAACACTGGACTGGTGTTAAAGACATTTTTCGCTACCTTAAGGGTACTACGGATTTGGGCTTATTCTATCCGTACAGATCCTCGAGTGATGTTGCACCCCCTTATCTCGATTCAATTCTCGCCTTGTTAGTTATGCCGACGCAAGATACTTATCTGATCCGTATAAGGCGTGTTCTCAAATGGGTTATGTCTTTACCGTTGAAGGCACCGCAATCTCTTGGAGGTCAACTAAACAGACCTTAATTGCCACTTCGTCTAACCATGCTGAAGTTCTCACCTGACATGAAGTAACTCGGGAATGCTTTTGGTTGAAAGCAGTTGTGGGCCATATTCGAAGCACATGCGATCTTTACCCCATTGTTGACGTCCTGATGACGATCTATGAAGACAACTCAACATGCATCGAACAACTCAATAAGGGTTATATCAAATGAGACAACACCAACCACATTGCGCCGAAGTTCTTCTTCTCACATCAACAACAAGAGCATCAGAAGATTGAAGTCAAGCAAATCCGTTCACAAGACAATATGGCCGATCTCGTCATCAAATCACTACCGAATGCGACGTTTCAGAAGCTTGTTCAAGGAATTGGTATGTGTAAACTTTCTGAGTTGTAACATTACTAGTTCTCTTTGGAATTATGTCAAACTCAGAGGGAGTATCTTGAAGTATACTTGCTTGATCTTAATGTACTATTTTTCCTACAATTAGGAACATTTTTCCCACTAGATTTTTGCTACCTAACTAGGTTTTAACGAGGCACCCACATTGGGTTGATCATATCCCTGATGACGTCCCGTAGACGTTTCATTTGACTTTGCATTACTTACGCATTTTTCCTTAGACTATAGGTTTTGTCCTTAGTCAGGTTTTACCATAGACATAGGGTTTTTTGTGAGACTTACTTCCTTATGCAAGTTCCTACCTTATTGAGAATAACTTGTTCCCATAATCAATGCTAACAAGTCGACTTCCTTAACCTCTACATGATGCCAAATCTACTTGAGTATTTACACACTCAAGAAGGAGAGTGCTATAAACTTCTAGTTTAAGTGTGATTGTGTAAATCCTAAATTAGATTTGATTCTAGTTATTCTTTCCAATTAGGAGTTGTATTCCTTGGAGGAGAATTAGGACTTGTATTCCTTGGAAAAGAATGATTTCTTCTCTCTCTTATTACTATAAATAAATGCACTGCGTAAAGGGAATAACACACATTCCTCAACACAACCCTACAAACATATATCTCTCCCCAATCTCTCTCATTCCCCTGTCTATTAAATATAGGCCACAACAGAATGCAAATTTTCAATAACAGGTTATTAGTCTAGTTGCACTTCTCTTCCGGATATTGAGATCTTGCCATCCTGGCATCATTTTATTAGTCCAGGTGTCTTAATGGTATTATTTAGTCACTGAGTTGAGAATGAGTTTAAAAGTCAGAGTCTTGTTTATTTGTGTTTGATTCGTCCTCACAAATACGTAGCCCATCTAATACCATCTTTTAAGAGAAAATGAAATCATTGACAGATCCTAATTATGTAGATAAATGTGAGATGTGAGTGTCGGTGATATGTAATGCTTGTATATAATATTCAAATTCAAGACCTTTAACTTAAAATAAAGTATGAATATCAATAGACTTGATCCGTAATGTTATGCATGTTCAATCTAGTAGTACGTCATTAGTATTATAGTTTAGTGGTATTCTTATTTACTTGTAAGTGAGAGGTCATAGGTTTGATTCTCGCCAAAGGCGAATTTGAACCGCATTATTATGACTAGCCTAATGTAAGACTTAGCCCACTCACCCACCCCTTAGCGTAGATGATATTGTTTGTTAAAAAAAAAACAAATCTATAAAACAATGCACCTATATCTAAATGCCTATTTAGATCAATGTTTTGTGCATTTAAATTCCAGGGTGCAGTCACTTAGTACTAGGGTCTAATGATATTCTTTTTCACTCGTAAGTGAGAGGTCTAGGTTCGATTCTCGCCAAAGAGAAATTTGGACCACATTATTGCTAGCCCATTATGAGGCTAAGTCCACCTCTTTCTCATAGGGTAGAAAATACCGTTTGTTCAAAAATCTCAGTGCAGATAATATTGTTTGTTAAAAAATAAAAAATAAAAATAAAAATCCAGGGTGCAGAACAATCTTGTACAATTGCAAAATAAAATTTGTGTGATAAGAACTTTTAAGTGTTAATTATATATACACACAGATATATCTACATGTATATATATTATATACATCAACAAGGCTCTAACCAAAAAATGGGATTGAAGAGTTTCGAGTATATACTTTAGGAGGGTGTATTCAATTAGGATTTTGAGGGATTTTAATTCTTTTAATGAATCTAGGGGTATTCAATCAGGATTTTAAGTGATTCTCTGAAATTCAAGGTGTATTCAATCAGGATTTTAAGATAGTTTATTAAAAAGGAAAATTAATGAAAAGGGCTTGAAAAGTTGTAGTTTTAATAAAAAACCATGTTATAAGTTTTGTTTAATAAAAAACCATGTTATAAGTTTTAGTCTTAATAAAAAACCATGTTATAAGTTTTGTTTAATCAAAAACCATGTTATAAGTTAAGTCACTGTTTCTGGAATTTAAGTCACTGTTTCTGGATTTTAAGTAACACTGTTTCTGGAATCTAAGTCACTGTTATTTTTCCAGCAACAGTGTTAGTTTTTCCAGCGACAGTGTTATTTTTCCAGCGACAGTGTTATTTTTTCCAGCGACAGTTTAGTTTTTCCAGCGACAGTGTCATTTTTCCAGCGACAGTGTTATTTTTCCAGCGACAGTGTTAGTTTTTCCAGCGACAGTGTTATTTTTCCAGCGACAGTGTTAGTTTTTTGCAGAGACAGTGTTATATTTTTTCAGCGACAGTGTTAATGTTCATTTTCTTTCCAGATACAGTGTTTGTTTGTGCACGACCCAAAGGGCTTGGTGTGGTTGCTGCTCGCCAGAGCTAAACGGAAAGGAAGGCCGGATTTCGGCCGGAAAGTTGGACAAACTTTAAACGCTCATAACTTTGTCAATACTCAACGAAATCAAGTGATTCAAAAACGAAAATCGTAGTTCTCGAAGAGACGAAGAGAATGGTACCTTGCACGATAGCTAACTCGTTGTGGTTTGGCCGGAAAACTCCTCGAAATCCTCGGAGGTCGCCGGAAACTGGATTGGACAAACTTTAAACGCTCATAACTTTGTCAATACTCAACGAAATCGAGTGATTCAAAAACGAAAATCGTAGTTCTCGAAGAGACGAAGAGAATGGTACCTTGCTCGATGGCTAACTCGTTGTGGTTTGGCCGGAAAATGCCTCGAAAGCCTCGGAGGTCGCCGGAAACTGGGTAAGATTCAAATGGATATAACTTCTTCAATACTCAACGAAATAGGGTGATTCAAAAAGGAAAGTTGTAGTACTCAGCGAGACGAAGAGGAGGAGGAGGAGGATGAGGGCCAAAGGAGAGCCCATGAGTGACTGGCTGGTGGTCGAGCTGTCTGTTGGTTTGGTGGGTTTTACCTTGTTCTGAGATGGTTTTTGGTTAAAAAAAGTTATAGGATGGTTTTTGGTTAAAATAAACTTAGTTCAAGCCCTTTTTATTAAAGCTCCCTTATTAAAATCCTTATAAATCCGGGTGTATTCAATTAGGATTTTAAAGAAGTTTATAACATTCCAGGTGTATTCAATTAGAAATTGATTTTAAAGAATTTGAAAAAGTTGAGGAATTTGAGGAAATTTGAGAGATTTCGTAGTGTATTTTAAGCATCCACAAATCTCACCTCTTCCCATGAGATTTAGAGGGAATTCAATCAAAATTTTATATGGAATCTCTATAAATCAATTAAACTCCATAAAAATCCATGGATTTATAATTCCACCAAAGTCTCTCAAATTCCCGATTGAATACACCCCCCTTATACAACAATAACACAGTTTCATACAATTCAAATTGCATAGATGCAGATAATATTCAGAACTTGTAAACCACAAATCACAAAATTTGCACAAATAATAAAATGCAGGGCTTACTGCAACATCACACAAAGATAAACTTGAAAAATATATTGTCTTCATTTTGCTTCGTCTTCAATCCGTATGTCTCGAAACAAATCGAAATAAAAACCTTAAGAAGACGAAGAAGATGATGCAGGTTGAAAAGCCTTCTGTTCAGCGCAGCTGAGCACGTCATGAGTGCCAGCCTCTTCGCGGCCGACGCCGATTTTGTCGACGTAATACAGGTAATGGGAGATGATGTTGTTCATGGAGTCAACGTCACCTTGGCCACAGACTTGGTCTCCGTAGAGCACATTCATGGTGGTGCCAAAGCCAGGAACCCTTTTGGACAAAGTGTCGTTCTTGGTTGGCTTCCATTTGCCTACGAATACGTCGTGGGCTGAAGGGATTTTCTTCTTCACTGGTGTCATCCACCTCCAGATTGCAGCCTGGAAGGCTAGGGTTGCATTTTGTTCTATGTATTCTGGATGGTTTAGTAAGTCCACCTTTAAGGCTTCACCCGTTTCTCCGTAGTTGTAGTTCCTAAGTTCAAAATCACCCAAAAGTAAATGAAAACTAAAAGAAATATTGAAACAAAATGATAAAGTAGAAAGTGATGCTGAATTGTTAAAATAGTCGTTTGACACCTTTCCATTCCAATTTTTCCGTAAGAGAGTTTGTGTGATCACTATTTTAGTATTTTGAAGTACCAATAACAATTCTAAATTTTGAAAATTAGAGAGTCGAGAATTGTTATTAACAATATACTTGAATCCTTCCTCTAGAAATAGCGTTCCAAACCTCTTGTCAATCAAGTTTCACAATTACATGTATAGTAATTTTTCTTTGTGTTTTTTATGAATAATTTATGTACGTCTCAAACTGTGATTTGCAAGAACAAGAACGAAGAATGACCAATTCTACGAAAGAAGCTAACTCGTATCTTTGTTATAAACACTCCATAGTAGTTATCATACATTCCTTATTCTTTTCATTAGAAAAGAATGTATGATGACTATTTCTTAGTGCTAATAACAGCTCAAAATTCTGGATATGAAAAAATCTGGGAATTAGGTGGATTGTTTATACCAATAGAGTGGCAAGGCACCACGGCCATGGTATGAAGCTCCAGGAGAGCAGGGATAAGTGTATTTGTAGTAGTCATCACAGTATGACTGGCTAGGGCTCATTTCCTTGTTGTAGCATAGACCCCAAGCCGTTGGTCCTCCTGTAGCAACCCCATAGCCACCTGAAAATTGAAACAAATTATCATCACTTCATCTTTGTTTCGTTATATATATAAGACTGCATAAAATCCTTGTAAATCTAAGCTTCAAAAGCACTTCAAGGAAAAGCATTTTGGAGTCATAAACTCCAGCAACAACACTCAACATTCCTAGATTTGTATCGTTTTTATCCTGCGTTGTGAGAAGCTAATTAGGATCAATTTAAGGTGTCAATTCCGTTTTCCTAATTGCAATTGTGGGGATTTTAAACAAAAATAATTTTACATAACCCTAATCAAATCCATTTCAAAGCAAGTACTAGTTGAATACTTGAATGATGAGAAAAGATTTTTTGGCACTGCACATCAATCTACAATACTTGAGATTGTTGATATTTGGTCAATATATTAACGTTATCATCTTATATCGATAATGTACAAAATACTGTAGATTGGTACTCGGTACCAAATACAGTAGATTGTTGATAATCGATATCAAGTATTATAAATTAGTACTCGATCCACATATAGTATATTGGAATTTGGTACCAGATCATGTAGATTGGTGCCTGATGCCCTCCTTTAGTGGTATAGAGGAAAAGAGATCCTAAAGAAATTCCAAACAAATCAACCCAAAAAAACCCAAGAAAGAAATTTTTTATAACTCACATGAAGTTTTACTGCCAACATGGCCAAGAAAAGCAGTAACTTCCTTCATCCCCTGGAGCTTGCCACCTGTGGTACCAAATCCATGAGGCTGGTACTCAGCGGCCGCTGTGATGAAAGAGTGGTAGTCCCAGAACCCCACGGCGTGCGCCACGGGGGAGTTACGCTTGGAAAAAAGGTCCTCAAATTGGTAAGCTTGGAAGTAGTCAGAAATTGTCTGGTTACAACAATAAACAGACCATCCCTTACACTCCCACCCTTTGTCACACACCTTCTTGCCCTTCACTTTCTTCACCAACGGCTTCACCGCTGACTCCTCTTGACCATTCGCAACGTCGACCGCTAGCAGCGTTGCAGCTGCCATTGAGAAAAGCAGAAGCCATTTTTTCTCCATTTTTTTGCTTTGATTAATTTTGTGTGGTGGGATGATGAAGGGGGAAATGGAATGAGATTTTATATGTAGAATTCAGAATATTAATGGTTGGGGGGAGTGAAAAGGAAAGAAAATGAATGTGTAACAAATAAGGTTAGAAGGAGACTGTCAATGTGTAACGCTCACCCACCACCTTCTGTTTTTGCTTCAAATTAATTTCTTCTTTTGAGTGCAAGGGAAGCAAAAAGCAGTGAGCATTCGATCAGCTTTTGCTTGCCAATTATGATCCAGATGGGCTTTTGCTGTGTTTTCAGGAGTATAAGGGTTTGGAACTTAGTTGGGTTTTTATTGAGTTGGCTGGCTTTTTTCTTGGCCTAGTCCACTTTGGACCTTAAATTTGGAAATTTGCTGGTTGGATCTTTGTGGCCCAAAATCTGAAAAAATAAAAAGAAAAATAAATTGGGAGTAGGTCAAATCACTTTACTAATTTGTTTAATCAATTAAGAGATGAGGTTATCCTTAGTACTACAGTTTAATTGTAATTTTTTTTATTTGTAACTATAATTGAATGTCTTAGATCTGACTCATATGAATGATACATTTGAATTTGATATTTAATGTGACTAGTTTGTTGTGAGACTTAACTTAAATCTTCCTTCCTAAAATTGTTGTATAGAAAAAAAAGATGGGATTTGTGTTGCGATCTCTTTGAACACTAAGAAGGAAAATACTACTAAATTAAGAGTTAGTTGTTACTGGACAATATTGTTTTTTTTATAAACAAAAAAATAGAATTTGTAGAAGACTTGTTGTTAAAGTGATTTAGAGTGCAATATTAGTAATGGCCGGTTTACAAAAAGAAGAGCCAGTTTGGTGATCGCTGTTAATGTTTAATTAATAGGGTCTTGCAAGTGATTTGATAGGTCCATTGTATGATATCGAATGCTAGTGGTTAGCATTTCTTAAAATATGATTTGATAGGTCCATTCTCCATTGTATGATATCAAATGCGGGTCTGCTATCCCTAAGTTGTGTCTCTTTCCATGTCTCTTTATTAAAATTTTAACATGCGTCCTTATACTTTATAGATATTAAGGCTGTTAAAATACCATAACCTATATTAAGCATAAAGAATGATCCCGTAATGTTCTTTTGCCTTCTAAAATCACCGAGCAATCTCCTCATCCTCCTTATCCTCCCAGTTCACCGCAGACGGTCCGCCACCTCCTCCTCATCCTCCTCCTCCGTACCACCAAAAAGAAACCTCTTAATTTTAATTGCTCAAAATTAAGAACTTGGGTTTATTGGGGTCATGCGAGTTAGGTTTTGCAGACATACTTCAAAGAAAATTAAAACATTTTTTAAGGACATCAAATAAGTGAAAAGACTTCCAGTGGTTAATTAGATCATGACGGGACACCAAACATTGTGAGAGAGAGAGAGAGAGAGAGTGGGTTTATTGGGGTCATGCGAGTTAGGTTTTCCAGACATACTTCAAAGAAAATGATGAGAGAGAGAGAGAGAGGAGAGTGGTCAGTTAAAAATTAAAAGAAAACTAATGAAAGGTTTAAAAAAAAATTCTTTTTAAAAGTATAGTGAATAGTATCAGGTAAAGGTAAAAATGTGGTTTTTCGTTAAAAGTGAACAGTACCGGGAGTATTTCATTAAAACTCCCTTAAATTAATGGATCAAAAAAATAAAAATTTTAGGGAATTATTATTTTACTAGCTTTTCTGCGCATGCGAGAGGCATTTTTTTAATCACCGACGCTATACGCCCCTAAAGATGGCTTGTGTTAGTTGTTTCTTATTGTAATTGTCAAGATATATTTTTAATGTATTATGCAAGGGAGAGACCTTTTCTTTACCATGCACGTTCTAAAAACTTATTATGATAAAATACGTAATTCGTGTAATTTGAGGTTTTCCTTTGTTTCTCTATCAATGTGTTGTCTACATGTAAAACAAAAGCTATGAAGGTATGCTAATGAACTATTTATGTTGCCTTATTTAATATAGGTTTTTCTGTGTGCTACATGTCCTTCATTTTTTTGTATTCTATTTTCTCCATTTCTATTTTATTAGATTTATAAATACATTCAATTCTCTTTTAATTGGCTATATAATGTGTCTGTGAGGCTTTATTAAACATGCGCATAATGGATGTCTTACATATTTGTCACATTTAACACACGCCAAGAATAAAACTAAGAAAAATATTACTCTCTATCTTGATAGATTAAAAAACATGTATTAGCATGTCCTAACATATGATTCTATTTTGAGGGTCTAATTTGTCAATATTTGAAAGACACTCTTGTGCTCTCTTCAAAACAATAGGCAAGACAACAATATTGTTGGGAACTTTATCTTTTGTTCGATCACATCTTCTCGGTAGCTCCATTAGCCGTTAAAACCTTCTCTATTAGAAGCAACTTGTCCTATAGCTGCATAATATGCTCATATTAAATGCTTCAATAACAACTGGATGTTAGAATTATCCAATATAAATCAACCTTTAAGTGGTCTACTACATGTAATAGGAATGTAATATTGGAGAATAATGTTGATTGTGATTTGATCTCTTAAAGATATCAATCCTATATAAGGTGTCTTATATTGGAAATAGGATTGATGGAATCCTTAATTGAATATGATTATGGTACTTGACTTGGAGGCTAAGAAAGTAAAGTTTAGGTTTCCTTTATGGATGGAAACCCTAGCTTTTAGCCTATATAAAAACACCAGTCCCTATAAGCCCTAGAACACACAACATAATATTTCCCATAGAGTAGTTGTATTCGGCTAGGAGTTTATAGAAGATCTTGGTGTTGCCGTGCCCTGCCTGTTTTTGTGTTCGACTTCCATGGCTGCATATTGGAATCAGGTCAGTCACTCATTCGTTTGTGTTTTAATTGTATAACCTTATTAGGCTAACAGTTGGTATCAGAGCCTCTGGTTATATGATTAAGACCTATTAAGTTTGAAGTTTGATTATACAAAATTTTCATGAACTGCGGTTTTGATCTTACATCCAAATTGTGATTGCACTTGGCAACACCACCACGCTGAACCCCCATGAAATCTGCGTAACGTTTCCTGCATATAATTGCATGAACACAGCAACACCACCGTGTTGGATTAATCAGTGGAATTTGAGGATTCTTAATAGGTTGTATAACCAATCTGTTTTAATCAAGAATATCTTTTAATATCTTATGGCATGAATATGGGAAACTTTATCAAGAATAGCAGCAAATCGTGGATCAATCCTATAATAGTGGCATGCCGCATGAAAAGAAGCATATATATAAACCGTGTCGAAGTATAAAATTAAAATAATGGTGATGATCCAAATATGGAATAAGCTTCAAATCCCAATAGTTTTTTAAACTATACCTATTTTAATTGCAGATAATATGGTTTAGTTGATAGTTTTTTGATCAGGCATCTTTATTGCATAAAATATGTTTGGGTCGAACCACCAAAGTCTGGAGATTGCTAGTATTTTGATCAAGCAAGCGCATGTAACTTTTATTTTTAGCCAATTTGATTAGTCAAATTTGATTAGCACCAATAGTTCTGATAAGGGGATGTTAAAGAAAATTGATTAGTTAGTTCATTGGATTAACTATGACTGACATGGCATATTTCAGATTTTCTATTTTAAAGCTGATGTTTTGGTTGGAATGTTTAAACATGTACTACGGATGTCTTTGTCAATTTTGTAAGCATATGTAAATATACATTTACACTGGAAAAGTGAAGCGGCCTCTCCATTTAGCAAGCCGACCTCTGCCAAAGCAGAGCATTGTGTTTCATCGACTCAATTCGGATTTTGGGTTTTCGGTGTAATCTTTTCTTTTGGTCTTAATTGCTGACAAGATTTTGTGGTGGATTTAAAAGGTGAGTATTTGGTTCCTGCATAACTTACCTATGCCGTGACATCTCATTATTTGGAATAATATGTTTTTGGTTCCTTGTTTTGGTGGCATCGAAGAGTTTTCGTACTAGCATAACCAACTGATTATTCAGAACCTAATTTTAACTGCAACCTAATTCTTAGAATTAAGAAAGAGGCGTAACAGTTCAAATATTGCTTGACATCTTTGACATCTTTCTGAATGTAGGTGACGGAATTGTTCATTTTTAGATTGTCTCAATACTATTATTGGTATATGAGCTGTGCCTATATCTATGATTGTGGTAACATATATTACAGTTATGTTGCAGGGAAGCATATGCCAAGTTTTATGCATGTCAACTATGTACTTGTCTATTAATGAATTTTTTATAAAATTCCTATACATGAAAGTAAGTCATACATATTTGGCAACATTTGTTAAGCAAATGGCGTGTATAGTGTTACTTGTATGGCTAAAGCATGAGATGGCATATTTTTAATATTGCCGTGGGTTTTGGACTATAGTGGATTGTAGTTTTTGTTTCCACTAATTTTCACGAGACGTGAATGAACTTTTATGCCATTACTAGCACAAGAAATATACGTGACTAATCAATCAGGTTTATCTATAATTTGCTTTCCTATCTCAATAGTCATTTAATAACTATGAAATTGATGCATAACTTATGAATTGACTGAGAATGATAGAAAGCATCCAGTGACAAGAACAAGGGTATTATACAAATGAAAAAGGTTTGTAGTAATGTGACAATTCTCATTTGTATTTTTATCTATTCTTATATAAGAATTATGGTTGGTCATATGATTATATATATGTTTACAAAGAAGTGGTGAACATATGAAGGCATGAGGTATGTAATCCATTCAAAGTATGTGACTTAATTGATAAGCTTGAATTTCAAACATGTATTATTGATTGTGGTTATTCCTATGCCTAAAGAATTTAAACAGTGCTTTGATTAGTAAATTTGTATGTGTCATAAGGGGAGAAGAAAACAAACTTTTCAAAGCTAATGTAGGGCATATATTGGAGATGTTTTCCATGGAAGAAAATAACTTTTGTTGTTCCTTTATTTAATTTGGTATTTACAAAGCTAATGCATGATTATAATGTTATGTTTAGTAGTTTTGTACTACGGAAAGAAATATATAAAAGGAAAGGAACACATTTGACTTAAGAAAGCATTTGAGCGATTAAGTTTTTAAATTAGAGAAATGTATTGTTCTTTCCCATTACATAAAGTATTTCTATTGAGTAATTGACTCCATAAGGATAAGTTTTGACATTCTTGTGGTGGAGTAAAACTTGTTCTATATGTGATTAATCTCTTTCAAGTATGTTGTCCGGTTTTTGAGAGATTAATTTGATGTCAAAGGGAGTCATGAAGGAATTAGTGCCATTTGTTGGCAAGACTCGAAGCTCGAATCAGGTTATCATAATTTTGTCACTTACAGTTAATTAATCCATGTGACTTCTTGTATTGTTTCAGGGCAGAGTTGACCAAATGCCTTTTCAACTAAGCAAGCCGCAACGCCTTAGTTGACGATGGGACTGTGTTTTTGAGTTACTTCGGTCAACTTTGCATCTTAATTAATTAGAATAAAAGGGATAATCTTCTTGCCTACAGGTGTGGATTACTTCTTTTAGTTTAATTAAGATGGCATAGTATGGTTTTTATTACACAAAATTTGTGAAAATCTTCATCTTGCCTACAGGTGTTGAAGTTTTTCATGAAGGTACTTTTGTGACATAAAATCTAGTACTAGAAACTAGTTAATTTTCTTGCCTACAGGTGTAAATTAATTTAGTTTTATGAAGTTTATTGGGATAAAGTTTCATGCCATTAGTAACAAATATTTCCACAATGAGCCCCATAAAAGGTTGTGGTTTGAAGGCATGGAAATCGGTTGCATCATGACATATTTTTGTGTCTCTTCATGAGACTTGTTGATGCAAAGTATTGGACCCATGAAGGTTAATCAAGGATTGCTAAGGTACGCATTGTTTAAGTCTTATGCTTGTAAATCTTTTCAATTTGAACTATGATGTCGGTTTAGAGGATGAAATTTGACTACTAAAGTTTCCTTTGGACATCGAAATTGAAATGATGTGAAATTGAATTTGTTTTGGATGTATAAATTCATGATAGATGCACATAATTGTTTCAGGCAGATTACGTGTCTTGATTTAAATCGGGTGAATGACACGTCTAATGATCATCAAATGACCTGAATTTTTGATATGTTCAACATATAGATGTCTACTATGTGTCTGCAAATTTTCGTAAGTGTTTGCCATGTATTTTAATTATGGTGAATTTACTAGTAATCCATGCTCATATAGACAGTTTTACTGGCAGATTGTGTTGGTCTTTTTGAGACGTGACTTTAGACTACTATTTTGACCCAAAACAGCTCTATATTTTTATTTTATGAAGATTAGTAT
Source organism: Cotoneaster glaucophyllus (assembly GCA_036320875.1). Taxonomy (NCBI): domain Eukaryota; kingdom Viridiplantae; phylum Streptophyta; class Magnoliopsida; order Rosales; family Rosaceae; genus Cotoneaster; species Cotoneaster glaucophyllus. The sequence continues at coordinate 27,342,191 of CM070057.1, forward strand.
GTCTATTTTGATCAGTATAGCAATCAAGCTTATAAATTAATTATGATTAATTCTAAATTAAGTGTAACTCGTTGCTGAAAATTCTGTTTGACAACTTTATGTTGGTTGTAATGTCTATTTTATTATGTCTAAAATATAAAGGAATTTTATTTAGGTACATCTTAGAAAGAGTGTTTGCCCAAGTGGGAGAATTAGTGAATGAAAATTGGGCTTCACACTCATTTACTTATTTGCAAGTATAAACTCTGAAAACTTAGTGGGAGTTGTTCTAAAATTTTGAGCATTAAGTGGACTTGCATGAATCTATTAAAGCGTTATTCTATCTTCCATGAATTTGTGTTACTCGAATGTCTATAATATGTTTAAGTTGCACGAATGGATACTTGGTATATGCGTACATTTTTCTGTTATTTGCAATCATTTGGATTTCATGGTTGATCATTTGTTTTGAGGCTCATAAGGACTTAGCATAAATGTGGACTTATTGATACATATAAGATGGTTGTTGGATGCATGTTTTGTGTAACTGTGGTGAATGCTTTCGTGCTTAGTTGTACCTTTCATTGAGGTAATATGCATTCATTTACTGAGTAAGGCTATTCCCAAAGGCATATTTTCAAAAATATGATTAAGTATTGATTTGCAAATTAAGTAACGATGTTGCAGATCACTGGGAGTTTGAGTTTCGTGTTAGTAATGCCTTACATTTGCAGATGACCTATAAGGTATGTATAGAATCCATGTATTCATTTTAATCTCCAGTTGGATTCATTAAGTCACATTTTTCGTGTGCTAGTCAATCATCTGATGAAATATACATCAAATATCAAGTTGTTATCGAATTGCATGTTAAATGGCATGGCATGGTTTGTGCACTACCTCAGTTGTGAGGATTTCCATCTTGCCCACAGGTGTTGGAAATCACTATGAAAGTAACTTGTATGGTGCATAGATCAGTGTCAAAAACATATTAATTCATCTTGCTCACAAGTGTTGAATTAATTTGTTTTCTGAAGTTTTTGGGATATTTTACTTGGACATGTGCCTATTTGGTCTTTTCACTTGTGTCCATTGGCTACAAACATTGTTTGTATTGTTATTGGTCTAATGAAACTGATGCATGATTGTTTTGGAGATGTATTCACACCTGCAGGTTATGGTGGTTTCATTAGATGAAGGATATCTGCATTGGCAGATTTAAGGCTTCAAAGAAGCGTAAAAGTGTAAACTTGTATGTTACAATAAGGTGGACCTGAGATGATATAAAGTAAGACATTCTGGTTAATTTAAAGTTTAATTTAAAGTTTCATCTCTTGATCATAAAATGTGTTTCATGTGAATGAGGATCTTAGCATGTGTGATTATGAAGGTTCTGGGTTGTGTCAACTCTACAACCTTGTTAGTTCCATGTTAAGAAATGCATTTGACAGAAGCTGCATTAAGGACGAGATGTAATCACTGTTACATGGCCACTAAAGTGACATTAGTCTCCAATCTCAAGTATAAACGTGAATATTACATTTTGTAGACCAAGTGGGAGAATGTTGGAATTATCCAATATAAATCAACCTTTAAGTGGTCTACTACATGTAATAGGAATGTAATATTGGAGAATAATGTTGATTGTGATTTGATCTCTTAAAGATATCAATCCTATATAAGGTGTCTTATATTGGAAATAGGATTGATGGAATCCTTAATTGAATATGATTATGGTACTTGACTTGGAGGCTAAGAAAGTAAAGTTTAGGTTTCCTTTATGGATGGAAACCCTAGCTTTTAGCCTATATAAAAACACCGGTCCCTATAAGCCCTAGAACACACAACATAATACTTCCCATAGAGTAGTTGTATTCGGCTAGGAGTTTATAGAAGATCTTGGTGTTGCCGTGCCCTGCCTGTTTTTGTGTTCGACTTCTATGGCTGCATATTGGAATCAAGTCAGTCACTCATTCGTTTGTGTTTTAATTGTATAACCTTATTAGGCTAACACTGGAGTGTTGTCAAATGGCATGTAGGCATACTCAATTGAAGGTGAGGTTCTAATCATGACAGAGTGCAAGAAATCCTGCATCAGGTTCAACCGAAGCACCAATTAAAAGGCAAAAAGCTATATAATAAATTTTTGCTGGTGTTTGTTTTAAAACTTTAATCCATCAGAACCACAAAGGAACCTAAAAAAGTAGGAACAATCCCATTAAGCTAGAAAAACGATAATTTTTCTTTTTAAGTTTTTACCTATACATGCATAAAGCGTATGTCTAATTTCATGTTATATCTACAAAGAGTAAAGCGAGTACAATTCATCTAACCAGAAGATTAGAAAAGGCAGCCAACCATGCTAAGAAGTTCTCTATAAAAAAGGAATGCAAAGAGAAGGATTTCTCAACGACAGACATCTTTTGCTCAGGCTTTCTCTTGTCAAACATTTTTTTAATAGAAATTGTTTACCAAGCATCATGATCATGGTGGTTTTTCTCAGGCATTTCATTAAACTATACACATTAAACAAAATATAAAATGTCAAACAGACCAAATATTGGACTTGCCGCTTCCAGTTGTCATGGAAATCAAGTAGTCACTTCTCTTTTCTATGTTTATCTGGATATCTTTCTTTCTGTATAGAGGACCCATAGTTGCTATTTGAAACATAAAAATAAAATAAAATAAAATAAATAAAAAGAAAGGAGACAATTAAAACATGAAAATATAGCAGGGGACGAAGAGAAAAGGTTTTACCTAGAAAATCTGACCATACCAATTTGATCTCTGTTTGGGTTAATATTTGAACTTTGGACCTAAAGGAATGAAAGCCCAAAAGGACTAAAGTGAGGAGACTAGCACGAGGCCCAACGCCAAGCTTAGGCCATCCATTTCAAGACGACTTGCCCAAAGCCCAGCACTTGGCCCAGAGTCCAATTGGCGTCTATCTATTAATGCATAGGCCATATGCCTATGATTCGAATGACAAGTGATAGAGACCAGCCAGCTATCAGCCAAAAAGCACTTTACAGTGGCAATACAAGTAAAAAGCTAATGAGTCATTACCCTCCAGTTGCTTTCGGGAAAAAATAGAGACAGCACAGTCGGGTTAATTCACCTATAAAAGGAGGAAGAGGCCCAAGAGACAAGGACACTCAACCAATCTTGCCCGACTCTCTTTGTCATGTCTTTCAATTAGTAGATCTGTTGTTATAATGTATTCTCCAATATGTATTCAAGTCATTTCCAGTCTTTTGATGATTCAAAGTTCCATCAGTGCTCGGATCTGGTTTACTTAGTGGCTTTACTGCTACGGGAGGATTAAGTGGGAGTTAAAACTGATAACTTAATCAGATCTGGACCTTCACCCTTTAAGCATACAAGATAATGAATTAAAAGTCCTTGATCTCAAGGCATAGAAAAGAACTTAATGTGGACTTAACCCATCCACGACAATCCCGTGATAACAAGAAGTCAAAATAACTTGAGGCGAAAGTAATCGGCTTAAACAAACTTGTTCTACATTTGCCATACTGAGATGGTAGTGGCACGCCTTAATACTTAGTTAGTTTTGATTGCGAGCCTCAAGGCCTACACCTAAGGCCCCACAAAGGCACCTTTCAAAACTAACTTTGTCCCCCTCTTGCAAGTTCTCAACAGGCAAGAGCCCGACGACCAACCAAAGTGCCAACTCCTCGGGGAGCTGTGTGCTCGAGCCAGGGACCCTTCCCAACGAAATTCCTACCCGAACAATCTCAATTGTAAGTGGGTAGTGTGCCAAAGAGAGACAAAAAAAAATGAAACACAGAGGAATTGAATTAAATTACAATAAACTCCCAAACAATTATATGGCATAGATGATAAATCAGTAAAAAGTAAAGAAAGGAAACCTACTTCACCCACAGAATCACCACAGAGAAATACCCAATCCTTGACCATAAATCTACAAGATAAGAAAACATAACTATATGATAATCTTAGAACCAAATTGTGTGATCCATTGAAAAAAGAAACAGAAACAATGAAAAGAGTGTGGTGATCCAACAACTGCATGGAATCAGAGAAGAGCAAACCTATAATTCTCTTCATATTTATGAGCAAGCAATGGCTTTTGTATCATCTTCGCTTCCTGTAAAACTATTTCAATTTCATACTTTGTGTCCTTCTAGATATCTTTCATCCAGCAAAACTGCTTCTTTTTGCACGATTAGGGTGTTTCTTTTCCTCCTCAACCCTACTCTACACGTTCACGTTTATCTCTCCTTGTGCCTTCTCCATGTATTGGTTTTAAATTATGTTTTATTTTTTCTTTATTTATTTATTTATTTATTTATTTATTTATTTATTTTGTTTTCCAATACAGTTTTTTGTTGAGTTATGATTTTTTACTAGTTTGTCCCTGCTATTTTGTTTCTATTATTTTCAGCTAGTTGTAGATTTTTTTTTGAGGGGCTTTATAGTCCAATTTTTTGGGTGAAGTTTTGAGACATCAAGCTCTCATTCTGACGTTCTAATATTAAAGATTCATTAAGCTTTAAGATATGACTTAACATCATTAATTTTCTGTTAAATAGTAAAACACGTGCAGAAATTTTAACAAGAATATACGAAAGAGAGCCACTTAGAGATAGCAGACCTGTGGCCTTGTCGATATATGCTATATGATTCCATCATTACGGCGGGCGTTTTGGAAATACATAAAAAAGAAAAAAGAAACAAAAAAGAGAGCCACTCAGTCCATTTTACTACTTGATATTTTCTTGATTAATTTGGCGAACAAAAACAACCTAAGTATTGCTACCTTTAGGAGTTGTTGATTTTCTTAATTACTTTGTTTTGCCTACCAAGAAATAGTATTTTAGCTAGTTGATCCAATAAGCTTTCTTGATTTGCAGCCATCATTCTCAATTTGGAGTGCATTGTTCTCATCACTCTTAAAGCAAGAGTGGTGGGTCAGTATGCGTGTCATTCGCAAATAAAATAATGAAAATAACTCGAATCAATGTTTAATAGTCTACAGTGCGTGATTTACTTGAATACTTAGATCTGTTTAGTAGGTGATTGAGACTAGACATGACTGAAATTGAACTCGATTCAGTCTTAGAAAGTTTCACGGAACCTGCAAAACACATTTTTATTATTATTATTATTGATTAATCCATATGTAGCTGAAGCCATTTGAACAGTGATACATATTTGACAAATGACTCCATGAACCTAGTACGAACCCTACCATGGTTCATGCACATATATTAATGTCGGTAGGGAAGTGGGGACTTCGAAAATTGCATCACTCCAATCGTGAAAATCGTGATCGAGTCGAAAGTACATGAGAAAACACAATTTGTGTCTTCACTCTTCTGTCTACACAGCGGCCTCATTCGAAATTTAGCATAACATCCAGGTCGGCACAGTCCGGCAGTAAAATCTCCGGGTAAGATTGCATATATATGAAGAAGAAAAAATCCAGCATTGATCCCGCCAGTTATGTTTTTTGAGCATTTGATGCAAACCCCAACACGCGGAGAGATACTCTCGTGTCATTAAATGATTAATGCATTATTTTTTCTCTCATAATGTACTTATTAGAGAATAATGCCGCTAAAACATATTAGTTGTGCGAGAATATTTTACCTAACACTTGATAATGCTATGATCCCTTTGATCTACTCCTCCAAAAATAAGATGATTTTTAACTGGTATTGACGTACTGACCTCAAATACATCCACAGTCAGAAATTTACACAAAACGATTGCTGGTAACGTATTTGGGAGCCAATATATCACTAACAATAAAAAAAAATCTTCCATGTTATATATTATTAAATATTACGACCTGATTTAGTTTAGATAACGTGGTCCCGTGAATTCAAATTATTCAATTCTCATTGAATTTTATGCAACGTATTATGGAGGTTGGACCGCTATCAATAGGCAAAAAAGTACAGGAATAAAAGAAGGAAAAAGTCAATAGTTAACCCCACCGACCAGTGGGATGCACCGTACACGTGGTGGTGATAACAAGTGTCTTTATCAGTGGCCTAAGATCTGTCTCATCGAACGGTCAATTTCCGCCTCCGTAGACTCGTTATCCTGAAACGCGCATCGGAGAAAACGAATTTCTCCGGCATTGAAGAGCAGCTGACTTCACCTGTCCTGTTACAACAAATATATTTATTTGTAGCCGAAAAATCTTGAACTCCGTACTTCTTAGATATAATTATTGCTAATCAGTTCCTTTAACTTTATGCCTTCTCATCTTTTACGAAATAACCGACAATCAGAGAGAGAGAGAGGGAGAGGCAGGATCTCACTGCTGGAAGCTCCCGGCATTTTCCTTTCACTCGGATTTTGATTAGGTACTTTTGGGTTGATTTTGTTTTGCTTTTGATCGTTTTCTGTTATTTTTGTGAAATTATTGATCAAGTTTTTGTATTGGGTTTTGGGTTTTGACGGGTTTAAGGCTTTGAGCGAGGGAAGTTTTGGGATTACTTGGAGGGTTTATTGATGATGGAGAATCAGCTCGTGGGTTCAGAGATTCATGGATTCCGTACAATGCAAGGTACGGATGTGTCTTCGTTTTTTATTTGTGATCAAAATTTAAAAAAAAAAAAAAAAAAATCTGTTATTTTGCTCTCTGTGTGTGTAATTTGGTATATAATGGAAAGTGATTGGTTTTGATTATTGAAGCAATTGAATTTTTCATTGGATTATCGCCTTTCGGCAGTAATTTACATGTTCTGCGAAAGCAAGAGCATGGAATTCCTCACAGCAAGTGTTATCCAGTAAATCCAGAGCAAATTTTGCACGAATAACTTGTGGTCAAGGGAGGCTGAAATGCCTCTGTGAGTCTTTCCGCCCTCGGAAGGGGTGGATAACCTTGGTTTGCCACTCGTTGTCCCCTTGAAAAAGAAAAAAGAAAAAAGAAAAATGCTATAAAGATAGTATTTTTATGTGCTAATTGGGAGAGAGAAAGAAATGCATGTAAGTGTCGAAAAGAACAGAGCCTTCTTTCTCGTCTTTATTGATCAATGATGACAGTTTGTGGGGAGTCGAGGAAACAAAACTATTGAAAGGCTTCATCCTTATGGTTTCTGCGTTGTAGAGAGTGTTTGGGGAGCAACCAAGTTGCTGGCTTAGCTCTTACAATGAAAGTTCGGGATGATTAGAGGCCAAGTCCCCAGCCTAGAAATCCCAAATAACCATGTCAAACTAGATTTTACTATTGCAATTTGTAAATTTGCTATAATTTTAAGTAGGCAAGACTTACAGGGCATTGGGAACAAAGGAGAAAGCAAGGGCAGATAAAATGGCATAGATTAGATGTCAGATTAGATATCAGGTTGATACTGTTCAGATGGTTGGATTGGACTTTTTGTCTGTGTTGAATCTGTGTCACTACGTGCCTCCCTCGTTCATATTGCAGTTCCGATTATGACTGCATTCTTGATCAGATTCCATAATTTCACATGTTACTACCAGGATGTAAGTTCCCTTGCTTATTTTTCTTATTGTGGGTTCTTGCTTCATGCACAGATTTGGATGTTGATACTACTATGGAGGAAGCCAAATCAAGATGGCTCCGCCCAAATGAAATTCATGCAATACTTTACAATTACAAGTATTTCACCGTCCATCTCAAGCCAGTGAACTTGCCGAAAAGTACGCATCTGTTACAGTTAATAATGAGATGATTATGTTGTGTCGTATAACTATTGTCCCTTCTCACATTCAATTCATTCTTTTCTGATTTCAACAAATATTGAAACTGCTATGTTGCCTATCTTGGTCATTTTTTGTACAGGTGGCACTATTGTATTGTTTGACCGGAAGTTGCTTAGAAACTTCAGGAAAGACGGTCATAACTGGAAGAAGAAAAGGGATGGGAAGACAGTTAAAGAAGCTCATGAGCACTTGAAAGTAAGTTTCCATTTTTTATTTGCCTATTCTTTCTAAGGTGTTAGTTGTGCATACTGTTGAATATCAATCTTTTTCAACAACCCCGTAGAGTTGGGATTCGGATTGATTAATGAAAACGCTGCACTGACACTTGTATCGTGGAAATTTCCTTCGTTCTCAGTTTTAAATGTTGCAAGTTTTTAAACTGCACATAATCTCCTTAATCAAAACTTGCCTGAAAATCCTGTACAAGTGCCAGAGCTTAGTTTGCCATGGAATGATTATTGACAGTCTGTCACATTTTTTTGTCATTTGTTTTAACGGTTCAGGTTGGTAATGAAGAAAGAGTGCATGTATATTATGCACATGGTGAGGACAGCCCAACCTTTGTCCGGAGGTGTTATTGGCTGCTTGATAAGTATGTAATTAGTACTGTTTACATGGATCCATTAGTGTATCATATTTTTACTACTATCTCTTACAGAGTCGTCTTACTTGACAGTGTTATTGTTTGTCTGGTTGCAGGAGTCTAGAACATATAGTTCTTGTTCATTACCGTGAAACGCAAGAGGTGGTTTTTCTGTAGCTCTTTTTTTTTTTTTTTACCATATTCAAGATTAAGTACTTTCAGAATTTGTGCTCCTTCTCAGGGCATGAATAGTTAAGTCTGCTATTGCTATTTTTCAACAATTTCCATTTAGGGGTTTAGGGTAAAACCAAGTGAGAACTGGGTAATACCTTCACGAACTTGCCAGTCTTTGGAACAAATTCTTTGTTGCATTCTTTTCAGAAAACAACTAGATATTCTGACATTATATTGGATTGTTCGCTTATTGCAGGGTTCTCCAGTCACGCCTGTGAATTCAAACTCTAGTTCCGTCTCTGACCCATCTGCTCCGTTATCAGAAGAACATGATTCTGTGGCTAACAACGCATATTGTGCTGCTGAAAATGAGCTTCAAGGTGACTGTATATGAACTTTCTGCACGATGACTTATATTATTCATTTTTTTGTTTTGGAATAGGCTGTGTCATTTCAGGAAACCATAACAGAATTTGGAGTGTGGTGATGTTAGAAGAAATACATTACTTTTCATGATAAGAATTGGTTTTTTCATTATTTCTTGATATTTTAATGATTTTTCCTTGTTTAGTGAAGGTTTGTGACTTCTAATTCCTATTGCTATTTTTCTTGAAAACGGATATTCAAGGTCCTTACTCTTGGGTTTTGATGGTCTACAGAGCTTGGTGACGGATTGACTGTTAATAACCATGAACAGAGGCTCCATGATATTAATACACTCGAATGGGATGAACTTCTGGTTAAAAATGATTCTAAAGGAGGTAAGTGACAAGATAACAGTTATTGCTAGAACAGAACCCAGAATGATGAAAATATTTAACCATTATTCTCTCTGTCTCCTATTTTTGGTGGGGGATTTTGTGGTGCCAGACAACATCTCAGGCTATGACCAGCAGAATCAAGTCGTGGGAAATGGCTCCATAAGCGGCGTAAGTAGAATTACTCATAATTCTTATTTTTTTACCGCCCCATTTATTGTAGGCATTCCAACCTTTCATGATAAATGGTTTCTCTTTGCAGGGAACCAGCAGTTTATCAGCTGAAATTTCTTCTTTTGGTAATTTAACCAATCCAACCGCGGGGAGTGAAAACATTCAGTTTAATCTTTCAGGCACTCCTTATGTTGAGACTCTGGTGGGTGATGTGAATTCAAATGTCCAGAGAACGGATTATATTGCCAAGGCCACATGTGGTTCCGTGGATGTTTTGCATAATAATGGATTACACAGTCAGGACAGTTTTGGAAGGTGGATAAACCAGATCATGACAGACTCTCCAGCCTCAGTGGAAGACCCAGTACTTGATTCCTCAGTTTCAGCTGCCCAAAATTCATTTGCTTCTCCCACTATGGATCATCTTCAATCTTCAGTTCCTCAGCAAATATTTAACATAACTGATATCTCGCCTACGTGGGCTTTTTCAAACGAAAAAACAAAGGTTATCCTCTTTGCTTTAAACCCCATATTGTACTGCTTAGCATAAATTTCAGCCACTAATTAAGTCCTTTTGCAGATTCTAATCACTGGCTTCTTACATCAAGAGTTTTTTCAACTTGCAAGGTCCGATCTACTTTGTGTTTGTGGTGATGTATGCCTTCCTGCAGAAATTGTTCAAGCTGGGGTGTATCGCTGTTTTGTACCACCACATTTTCCAAGAGTAGTAAACCTTTTTATGAGTATTGATGGCCATAAACCCATCAGCCAAGTACTAAACTTCGAATATCGTGCTCCTGTTTTGAGTGCTACAGTAGTTTCTTCAGAAGGGAACAAATGGGAAGAATTCCAAGCACAGATGCGGCTTGCTTATTTGCTTTTCTCCCCATCTAAGAGCCTCAATATTATATCTAGTAAAGTGCCCCCGAATGCCCTGAAAGAAGCCAAGAAGTTTTCCCACAGAACCTCTCACATATCTAATAGCTGGCCATATTTGATGAAGGCAGTTGAAGACAACAAAACTCCCTTACCGCTGGCAAAGGATAGTCTGTTTGAACTAATTCTGAAGAACAGGCTGAAGGATTGGCTGCTGGAAAAAGTTGTTGAGGTCTCTAAAACCAAAGAGTATGATGTTCATGGTCAAGGAGTAATCCATTTATGTGCTATTCTAGAATATACATGGGCTGTTCGCTTGTTTTCATGGTCTGGCTTGTCATTAGACTTTCGTGATAGACGTGGATGGACAGCCCTTCATTGGGCGGCATATTGCGGAAGGTTTGCCATTTATTCAGTTGTTTGTTTTAAGTTGTATTTTGTCTGAAACATATCTTGTACATCATTCACTGCTTAGATGTTCTGTGTCTTCTTTAAGTTTTGGTACTTGTATAGTAGAACTTACCCATCTCTATCCTCTGCTCGCGATAGCTTGAGCTTTAAGTCAATAATTTTTATCTTCTGGATCATATTTATTTTGGGCATATTTGTTTTAATTGCATCTGACATTGTTACATGCATTCTGTGATAAGATTGGATGTATATCGTCCGAGGAGATTTTCTTAATGCTAAAACACTCCATGTGTAGGGAGAAAATGGTTGCGGTACTTTTATCTGCTGGGGCAAAGCCAAACTTGGTCACAGACCCCACGCCAGATAACCCTGGCGGATCCACTGCTGCTGATTTTGCATTCATGAAGGGGTATGATGGCTTAGCAGCTTATCTTTCAGAGAAGGCTTTGGTAGAACAATTCAAGGCTATGAGCGTAGCTGGAAATGTTAGTGGCTCTCTTGAAAGTAGCTCAAACTATGCAGCAAACTCTGAGAACCTCAGTGAGGAAGATGTATATCTGAAGGATACTTTGGCAGCTTATCAGACAACTGCTGATGCAGCAGCACGAATACAGGCTGCCTTCAGGGAGAACTCACTGAAACAAAAGACTAAAGCGGTTCAGTATTCCACTCCAGAGGCTGAAGCACGTGGTATAATTGCAGCATTGAAAATTCAACATGCCTTTCGCAACCATGAGACCAAAAAGAAGATCCAAGCTGCTGCTCGCATTCAATATAGGTTTCGTACTTGGAAGATGCGTCAAGAATTCCTTAGTTTGCGCCGTCAAGCTATCAAAATTCAAGTAAACCCTCTTCCCTCTTCTTCTTTCTGGTATAGTTGAAAAGGTGAATATAGCTGGTCTGAGCCACGCAGGGAGAAGATCAAATTTAAATAGGAAAGATTTAGTCAATCTACTAAGTGTCAGTCAGTCGCCAGTAAAAAACATTTATGATTGGTCAAATTGCAAGCTTGTTTTGTTTTCGGTAACTTTAACTTGGGTTGTTTAGACAATGACTAGAGCATGGAAGTTCCAACTGGATTTGCGTAAGCAGTGTATGACTAATTGAACTGGCATCTTATGCAGGCTGCTTTTCGGGGCTTACAAGTGCGGAGGCAGTACCGTAAAGTTCTCTGGTCAGTTGGAGTGCTTGAGAAAGCTGTTCTGAGATGGCGCTTCAAAAGAAGAGGGCTTCGTGGACTTGATGTGGCCCCGGCTGAAGTGAGTGTAGATCAGGATCAGGAAAGTGATACAGAAGAAGACTTCTACAGGGCCAGCCGGAAACAGGCAGAAGAGCGCGTTGAAAGATCTGTTGTACGTGTTCAGGCCATGTTCCGCTCAAAGAAAGCACAAGAAGAATATACTAGGATGAAGATGGCTCACAATCAAGCAACGGTGAGTGATCTGGTTAGGACCTTCTTTCAGTGTTACGTTACAATTCTGCAGATACATTAACCAATCAAATCTTTGATCTTCTACAGCTGGAATTCGATGGTTTTCTCGACCCTGATGCTATCATGGATCATTGAAAAAATTCCCGAGCTCCGGACAGGCAAATGACAACATTTGTGTATCCTGTACATCTTGTAAATGCCTAGAACAATTAGTTATGCGCTTTAGACCCTTTCAGACTCTTTCTAGGATTCAGTGTTGTATGATCAGTAGTCGGTGCTAATATGCTTCTCCATTTTTAATGTTATCGTCAACGCTTTGAGCGCTATATCTCCAAGTAATTCAGTGTTTTTAAGCTGCTTCTGGCACTACGATTTTATATGATTCCGGATAGTTGTCGGTTTTCAGTTCATGATGTTTTTGCTCTGTAAAAAAATGTGATCCGAAACTTCATGGGTCAGGCGCACGCTCTTGTACTAGGATTTGCATTTGGCCATTTCCAATAAAGAGAGCTAAAGGTTCAAAAGTTAAATAATAACTTGATTTGCTCAAAATCTCATCTTCAACCGATGATTAGGCTATAACTTGATATAGCCAACTAGGTTATTATTTGGCCGAAAGAAGCATCAAACCGGCCCAATGTAACTCCATTTAGTCATTTTTCAGGCCACAGCTCATCATTTGCAATAATTGACTCAAATTCAACGACTAGATTTGAATTGACTCAAATTCAACAACTAGATTTGAAAACATTCAGCAGTAGTTTAATTAAATTAACCAGTAAATTTAAAATATAAGCTTCAACCTAATAAATTATTGAGGGGCTATGTTCATCCCCATCGATTGGAGATGATATAAGAGTATGGCCTGCACTGTCCATTTAAAAATATTTTTTTGCAGGACTATAATTCCGGACGAGAATATATTTAGCCATTTCGATTAGAGATGACCTAAGCCCTCGTATGAAAGGTATATTTCTTCGTTTGCTTGTTTGGACATCAATTCTTTTTACACGAGGAATCGAACACAAGATCTCAGCATGAGCAAATGCACTTAACCACTTTAAATACAAACGTCTCGGAAACCACATCTGTATCCGTTATGAACCGTCAACGACCATTAGTACATCCAGCAATTTTTGTGATCTAGCTACTGCTTTGGTGCACAATTGATCTTCAGGGGTAAGGGACCAGTGCAACGCAGGGAGACAATACTTATTGAATGGAAAGTGGGCACAAATACTACTTGCAGATGCCTAACTAAATGGCAGTGATAAAAAAAGAAAGCACAGAGGCAGAGTAGACGTTCTGTGAATATTTATTACTTCTGCAATCTAGTTACCAATACTGATTAAGAAAGCTAACACATCTATCCAGAACATAATAAAATATAAAACGAAAAATAGTACTTTTACCGGAGAGCATCTGTTGCAGAAAACTAACACGGTAGGTTTCGAAGCAAAAAACTGGTACCTAAGATAACATATCCACTTTACAGGAGCACCTATGCTTAGAAATCGCCATCATCAAGTCAACCGGAGAGCATCTGTTGCAGGAAACTACCATCTGGACCGCCTGTGACATGGTTGCTCGTCCATTCATCTCCTATTTGATGTATTGGGACAGCCACTTGAAGCCTTCACCGTACCCCATCTTGCGGACAATACTGCACATGAACACTTCAAGGGGGCGGACATTGGAATCGGTCAGATTGACCTTCCCCTTACCTGTGGTGAAGTTAGTCAGGCCCAAATGGTAACGTAGCTCATCCTCTGATGCAGCATAAGGTATGTCGATCTTGTTTCCCAAGATAAGAAATGGGACAGTTGCCAATGACTCGTCGGAGAGAAGAGCATCGAGCTCCTTCTTTGACTCTGCAAATCTCTCCTTGTCGTAAGCATCGACCAGGTAGACCACAGCATCCACCTAAACAATCAGAAGAGCATAGAATATCTATGAATATATCGCGCATCACGTAAAGAAAATTCTTGAACTAATCCCCAATTTGAAAAAATTGTCCTAGGTTGGGCACTAACAAGTCACCTTTGACACCCGAAATCAATATAAACAAAAAATAACGATCAATTAGGCATTATAATAAGCTGAACAACCAAACTACTGACTGCAACGCTGCACCTACAACTACAAGTTAAAGAGACTAGGAACAAAATAACACGAAATTTACTGAATTTCACACCCATGGATGCGACAACAAAACCCCGACATTGCTTAAATATTCATCCAGTCACTAGCAAGGTTAAAAACCCTCATCCTATATTCCAATGGCGGTTCAATCCATTGTAAATATATGCCCACAAACCGCCGCATGTATATGCATTTTCATATTTTTTTTCATTTTTTTTATCGAACACCTACACCATGCAACCACAATTTCGAAAAATAAATCAGATCACACACTAAATTAGCACATCAAAAGTAGAGGAACTGAAATTTGAATAAATAATTGGAGTAAAATGTCAACCTTGGCGTAATAGTCCTTCCAGACTCTGCGAGCGACCTGATGCCCGCCCAAATCAAAGGCCTTGAACTTAATCATCCCAATACTCAGCTCCTCCGACGTCGGATGCTGCGTCGGTTGGTGCTGAACTAATCTCTGCAACCACCAAATCAAAAACCCTAACTTCTTCAATCCAAAATTCAAATTCAAATTAGCAGTTAAAAGATTCAAATAAATCAATACCTCATCTTTGAGCATGTGAAGCAAGGTGGTCTTTCCGGCATTATCGAGCCCTAAGAACAAGATCTTGGCCTCCTTCTGCCATAGCCCTAGAGAAGCCAGAACTCCATAGAACCAATCCACCAGAAACATGGTTTCTTCTCTCCTCTTTCAGTCGGAGCAGAAATTCAAATAACGAAGGTTTGAATTTTCCAATGACAAAAATTTATTCGAGATTTTCCCAAGAAAGTGACGGAAAATCCTAATTTTCTGTTTTGGTTGCCATTTTGAAAGATTTTCCGGGAAAATATATCAATACGGGACTGTCAGAGTGCGTAAGCCGGACTGGGGTGTGACTGCTTTGGTAGGTAAGCGGAGGGGTTCGGCGAGAGAAGGTGGTGACGTGGAGCCGGTGAATAGGTAAGGTGACTGGGAAATGCCGGTTTTGGGAGTGCGGAGCCTACGTGGAAATATGTTGTTGGATGGTACGCGTCATTAGGCTGTGTCCTCGTGTGCCAGCCGTCGATTTGGAAACTGGTAGTGGGAATGATGCCATTTTTTTCTCTGTCCTTGACATTAATGCATACGTGAAGTAATCTTAGGGCATAATCTTCACTTTTTTATTTCTTAATTCGAATTTCTTGAACACGAGTTTCATATCAATTTATTTATTTTGTATTAGAGCATTTCTAATGAAAACGTAAATGCTTTGAAATGTGTGATAACATTTTTGGTTGGACCGGAAATATAAAATGAGATACGAATATGATTATTACATCTTATCGGAGGAGATGGTATATCACCCCGTATTTCGGGCATTCTAAAACATTTATGCCATTGGAGATGTTCCTAGTAACTCGATATATTTAAAAACGAATACTCTTGATCAATCGAGTTACAAAGCTTTTGAAAAAATAAAATCTTTTCCTTTCATAGAGCGATTTTGGTTATCTAAAACCGCTCTTAACCATTCCAAAAGCAATCTTGAACAAGAAGAATCCATGCTCATGTAAAGACAATTGAATCCATCATAGAAGGGAAAAATGGATTAAACAAGAAGGATTTCCAAAAGTAAGTGAATATGAAACTGCTCAGAACCAAAAACAATGCTTAACAAGATTCATAATTCATCATAAAAGAATCACAATCTAGTTCAGGAAGCACAGATTTAAAATCGAACATTGCGACAAATGATATACTATGAGTTGTTAATCCATCAGTCCGATCAAACTCGAATAAGAAATTCCTCTTCCATTATAATTGTGGTCATAAACTACAAATTCGCTGGAAAAATTACCACACATACCGAGCCGAAATGTTATCCTCCTACACTACTCTCTATTTGATATACTGGGAGACCCACTTGAAGCCATCCCCGTACCCCATCTTGCGCACGATACTGCACATGAAAACCTCGAGAGGGCGAACAGTGGAGTCTGTAAGATTCACCTTCCCCTTGCCAGTTGTGAAATTGGTCAGTCCTAGATGATATCGGAGTTCATCTTCTGAGGCAGCATAAGGGATGTCGATCTTGTTGCCCAGCACAAGAAATGGAACAGTTGCAAGGCTCTCATCTGAAAGGAGGGCATCCAGCTCCTTCTTTGATTCTGCAAAACGATCCTTGTCGTATGCATCAACCAGGTAAACAACCGCGTCAACCTGTTCACAACAGAGAAAAATAAGAAGTTGAACTGGAAAACTACAGCATTTACGATGTAAATCAGCAATCCAAAAGTAATTACAAGACAACTTAAATTCACTAACAACAATCAAGGCCAAGAATATGGACCATAAACGCCATAGGAGAAACTAGAAACTCGAGCAAAAAAGGAATTAAAGAACTCCATATATTTGGTCAAGGGCGGGTTGGAGCAGGAACTCAAAATCAAAATGAATACAAGAGTGTAGCTACTAAGCATTTATTCAGATAAAGAAGTCATCAACTCGATCCAATATAAAATCACAATAGATTGGTTCACTTGCAAAGAGAAGCAAACAACCACAACTAAATCTTCGAATGTCTGGAATAATGGAGTCATAAAACGCACTTTCCATAATATAGGTCGTCTTCTCTTTTTTCACTGTTCTCCATGAATGACTTTTCCATCAGGAAGCATGGAGAAGGTTTAAGAAGTGATTCATTAAAAATAGAAAGCATGGGCGTGGATACGTGACTTTTGAAAAGATAGGACTCTTGCAAATTAAAGGTCTGAGTCATAGAAAATTGACTTGAAACATTTTCCCATATGTTGGAAAGAAACGGGAAAATAAAGGCAGAAAAAAATGGAATGCCAGAAAGAGACAGGGAATAAAGGTTAATTGGTTTAGGGTGTTTAACCAGACTCTTTGATGTTTTTCTCAAATAAATATAATCATTGTCAAGTTAACTCAGAAGGAAATGTTATGTGACTCGTTCGTAATGGGAGAGTAAGTTATCAACTCTAAGCCTAAGCCACAATCATGAACCATGATGGCTTTTTATAGGACATCGCCTATGGAAAAAAGAAAAAAGGTGCTCTCAGGAGAACCTCCACTGTAAATGTTTGCCTTCCATGGTTCCATGAATCAGATAAACACAAGGAAATTTCATCCGGGATTACGAAGGCAAAACATGCTAACCAGCGAGTGCAAACAAATGCATTGCAACCCGATTGTTGGGTTAGAACATGTATGCAGACAAGGAGCCAAACCACAATCAAAATGTATTGCACAACAAAGACAGACATCGAAATATAGAAATAAATGAAGTTTGAAACAACCTGTCCCAAGCTGAAATCGATCGAAATCTCAAAAACTACAGCATTGAATGACATTTTCGAATCTAAAAACATAACTTCCACTCAATCAACAAAACAAGAGATCACGGTTCCATATAAGTAGTGGCCGGAGTTATACTGAACGCATGAAGTTCGTACACCAAAGCAATGTGCAGATCAAAATTTCAGCTGAAAATTACAATCCAATCAAATTCCAACACTAACAGTTCAACAAATCTAATACCTTAGCATAGTAATCCTTCCAGACTCGGCGAGCGATGGAGTGTCCGCCCAAATCGAAAGCCTTGAACTTAATCTTCCCAATGCTCAGCTCCTCCGACGTCGGATGCTGGGTCGGTTGGTGCTGCACCAATCTCTGCAACAAAACCCACCACCGCATTCACACACATTCCTCAAAAACAACAAAAACCCAGCAAAGATTCAACCTCAAAAACGATGACTCAGAGAAAGAGAATCAAACCTCGTCCTTCAACATGTGGAGGAGGGTTGTCTTGCCGGCATTGTCGAGACCCAGAAACAGAATCTTGGCCTCCTTCTGCCACAGCCCGAGGGAGGCGAGGACGCCGTAGAACCAGTCGAGCAGAAACATGGCAGCGGCGGTGGAGGCGGCTGGTGCTTCTCCGGGAGCAGATCGGCGGAGTTTTTAAGGAAGGACCAAAATACCCACAACGAATGGGGGGAGAAGAGATCGAATGGGAGGGGATTTAACAAATGGGTTTGTGGGGATTTGTCGTTTTGGTGGTGACAACCGAATCCAGTTCAGCGGTACAAATGGAGGAGCCTGGACTCTGATGCGTTCGGCAAGTGGCGGTTGTGAGGAAATATGTGATGAATAAGTAGGGAAATATATATATATATTTGTATTTTGTGGAAATTAATATTATATGTTTTACCTAATATATTTATGTAATTTTGGTTGGCTTTTGATTTGTTGTCATGTTACTGCACATACCCCTCTGTCGTTTTGACTTTTTAATTTTAGCGTCTTAGCAAAAACATTGTCTGAAATTCCAAATCTTTTCCTTTTCAATTTCCACTGAAACATTGTTTATTGGGTAAATTACTAAAAACTACCTCAACTATTGGGTCATTAACAGTTTCATACCTCGTTTTTAAAAAATTTCAATGTTATACCTTATCTTCGAATTTGTTGCAATGTCATACCTCCCGTCAGTTGTCTGTCAATTATTCTGTTAAAATGCTGACGTGGCATGCCACGTGGCACATTTTATATTAAAAAATTATTAAAAACTAAAAAAAATTAATTAAATATTAAAAAATTAATTTTTTTTCCTTCTCTTTTTTTTTTCTTTTCTCTTTTTTTTTCTTTTCTCTTCTCCTTCTCTCTCCTTCTTCTTCTTCTTCTTCTTCTTCTTCTGGGCACGTTCGGCCCTTTTTTTTTTTCTTTTTTTTTTTTTTTTTTTTTTTCTTTCTCTTCTTCTCTCTTTGTCTTCTATTTCTTTCTCCTTCTTCTTCTTCTTCTTCTTCTTCTGGGCACGGGTTTCGGCCCTTTTTTGTTTTTTTCTTTTTCTCTTCTTCTTCTTCTTCATCTTCCTCCTTCTTCTTCTTTCTGGGTTTGCAGGGGATTGGGATGGGGGGGACGGACGAAGAAGAAGAAGCAGCTGGGATGGTGGTCGGACGAAGAAGCAGCGGGCAGAGAAGGAGGAGGAGGAGGAGGAGGAGAGAGAAGAAGAGAAAAAAAAAAAAGAGAGAGAGAAGGAAAAAAAATAATTTTTAATTAATTTTTTAATATTTAATTTTTTTTTTTAGTTTTTATTAATTTTTTAATATAAAAATGTGCCACGTGGGATGCCACGTCAGCAATAACAGATGAATTGACGGAAGGCTGACGGAAGGTATGACATTGCAACAAATTCGAAGATAAGGTATAACATTGAAATTTTTTAAAGACGAGGTATGAAAATGTTCAGACCCAATAGTTGAGGTAGTTTTTGGTAATTTACCCTTGTTTATTTTACAACAACAACAACAACAACAAAATTTATGTTGAATTTTGGTGGGCCTACCAACCAACTCACCTGGTATAAGTTGGGTTGGGTTCTAACATTAACTTTTTTTTTGCATGAAAATTTGACAATCTGCCCAGCACGCAGGTTGAGTTAAGTTGAAGTATTATTAATTAGATTAAGATTGACTCAGCTGAATGATAATAATTTAGTTACTTTTAAATACACTTGTTTATTAATGCTTGATTCCAATTTATGACATTATTATAAATAGTTCAACAGAAATTTCTGATTTCGATGCCCGCTTATTACCCATTTATACCATACACCAATTCCTACCCATGCTTATTTCGATTCTTTATTAGTAAACACGACATTATTATTCCATATGTTTTAGTTGACACGAAAATTAATGTTAAACAATAAAATGACAGATATTGATAGTCCATAAAAAGCTTTATTTTAAGATAATCTTCTTCACATTTGTTTGTATCACAAATTCACAATGGCCGTCACTAGAGTCGGGGAGAGGTAAGAGCAACTCCACTTCTAAAAAATGAGTTGGCACAAAGTCCATTTAATCCACCCAAATGAATAGTAATTTACTTCAATGAACAGTAATTGGCCAAGTGCATCTCCACCCCTAAAAAATGAGCTGGGCAAAAGTCTAGTCAATTTCGTATTAAGATATTATTAAATTTTTTTATAAAATAATTTTATTTTTAATTTCTGACAGAATTTTTAACCAATCTTGTCACGCACGTGTCATTTTCCGAAAGTACAATTTTTGTGAAAGATGGTTAGTATATTAAAAAAAAAACCTTTATTTTTTCTGTATTTTAAAACAATTTTTTATAATTTTTTTATTAAGTTAATTAATCTGGACCGTTGGATTTCAAAAAAATGAAATCCAACCGCCCAAAAGTGGTCATGTGGCCCAAGTAAGATCTGACTTTTTTTTAATGCTGGAATGCGCACCAAAGCGCTAGTAGAAAAAAAAAATGCTCAGTTCATTATGTGATGGGTTCAAAGCTGACCTCCACTTTGGGTCAGCCTATTGGATGGGGTGGAGTGAGTTTTTGGGGGAGCTAACCTAAAAAATAGACTCTGGATTAGCACATTTGTTAAGGGTGGAAGGGCTCCAACGGAAGGCACATGGACACAGAGGAGGGGAATAGCTGGGTAGATTTTTGAGTTTCTTGTATACTTTTTTATTTTGAGTTTCTTCAAGTAAAAGAGGTAAAAGAAAATAATATTGGGTCTGCAATGATAACAATAAAGCCCAATTATACTAATACAGGGCCCATGATGTCCAGCCCAACCTAAGCCCAAATTTTCCATTTGGTACTAAAAGGGTACTTTCGTCCTTACGAAAATACAAGACCCGGCAGCTAGGGTTTTGGAGGAGCTAACATATAAAGCTCAACTTCCCATTTTACAGCGGCAAAGAGAAAGAGTCGTCGCTGCTATTTCCATCGTTCTCTTTCCGGTTCGTCTCCCCACCCTCTCTCTCTCTCTCTCATATTTCTTTCTCTAGCTGGATCACTATCTCCATTTTTGGTGCTGATTACTTTTATTGTGATTCGGGTTTTTTGGATTTGCAGAGATGGCCAAGTCGAAGAATCACACCGCCCACAACCAGTCCCGCAAGGCCCACAGGAACGGCATCAAGAAGCCTAAGAGGCACCGCCACACTTCCACCAAAGGGGTATCCATTTTACCTTTCTATATCTCATCAATTTTAGCATTACTTTAATTTTGTTTTGTTGATAATTGCTTATGGGTTTAATTATTTGGATTCTGGGTTTTAATTTTTGAACTTTGGATTTTAATCTTTGAGTTCTGGGTTTTAATTTTCGGGTTTTGGGTTTCAGATGGACCCCAAGTTTCTGAGGAACCAGAGGTATGCCAGGAAGCACAACAACACCAAGAATGAATCTGCCTCCGGGGAAGAGTAGAGTGAGAACTTCAAAGTCATGGCTCTGATTGGGGTTTTCTCGATTAGGGTTTGTTGATTTCGATGTCGATTTATGTTTAATTTGCTGTTAGTAACATAGTAGTTTGATGTTACTCTAGTGGGCTTTATTTCAACTTAATGTAAGAGCATCACTCTTGAGATTGCTACTTTGTTAAAGAGATTATGAGTTTTTGAGATAATTTTTTGTGGTTTTGCAATCATTTATTGATTGAAATCAATGAGTGCTCAGTCTTAAATCTTATTAGTGCAAGTTATTTATTTACTACAATGATTTGGAATTTCAGTTTTGTTTAGTTGTTTAGATTGTGGTTGATATTGGTATTGTGCCCGGTCAGGTATTTTCCTGCAAGTTGCTCTGATTTTTTACTAAGCATTTTTGGTTGGACACATTATCTGTGAAGGATTTTAGCATCAGATACGCTTATGTATTACGTTTGTTGTATCTTGGGTTTCATGGTCTAGTTCATTTTCTGAGATACTCTAGAATTGCCAGCATCGGCGCCCTTACTGCCGAGGGCTCTGCGGATTAAAATTTGGGTTCGCAACTGTAGTTGTTAGTATTTGAGTAGATCTGGTATCGTAAACTAATTTGAAATAGCAGTGTTGTTACAAGTCTTCTTATATTTCTTATTCTAATGTGATTCTCTAAGATTTAGTTGTTATATTTTCCAGATTAGGGTTTTTTTGGATTTTGTTTGGGTTTTATTCTTACTTTGGGGTAGAGTAGAGTGAGATCTCCAAATCCTGGCTCTGATTGGGTTTTCCCGGTCAGAGTGTTTTATTAGTAAACGTAGTAGCTTCATGTGTGACTAACTCTTGTGAAAGAGATTGAGTTTTTGATTTGTTGTTCATTGCTGCTGTTTTCTTGTTAAAATGCTATAGTAATATCATTTTTCTTCATTTGTTTAGAATGCTTGTATATTTTGTTGTTCGTTGGGTTATTGTTTGAGTTTTAGTTATTGGAATTCTCCACCTCATTTTCTATTCCTAATTTTCAGACTGGAAGGTCTTAAAACTAGGACTATAAAGGATAATGTTAGCGAGACCGAATTCATAAGTCAAATGATCATGTCATCAATATGAAATAATAAGCATGTTAATCAATTCAAACATTACATCCACATTATTTGGTTTACAAATTTTGATTTAGAAGTTTGATCTTTTTAGCATTATCTGGTTAGAAAATACCAAGAATTGAATAATTTAAATTTTTAAGAACAAAATTTTGTCAGAAACATGCTGATCCACCTAGAGGACGGATTCTTTACATTCTCCGGAACTTGTTATTCACCACTATTTTGCTAAAAGAAAAATCAATTTTGATAATAATTCGAATTTTCTGTCAATTATGAGGCTTGTGCATATAAGTAGGGTCTAAAACTAGGAAAAAACAATGCTTCCGTGTAATTGACTTTTTAGTGTAAAAATGTGATTTTTCATTAAAGTGAACAGTATTGTAAGTTTCTCGTTAAAGTTCCCTAAAAACAATTATGAATACAAATGTTTCTTCAAGCCATTAACAAAACCAAGAATCCAAGATACAAAGGCGAAAAATATTTCGGGGCAAGTCGTCCTTGATTCCCTCAAGTTCCTTCTCTTCTCTGGGTTTTGATCTCTTCCGTCTTGCGATACAAAACTTCCTGAAACTCCCTATTACAAGCAAATATCTTCAAAATTTATACCCCTTAGACTGCAACTGGTTCACTTACTGGGCTAGGAACATGAGCTACCTGCCCCACAATAATGTAAAAAGATATGTGGGTAAAAACACATCTGGAAAAAGAACTAGCATCGATGAAGCGTTGATTAAGAAATTAACGTCAGCAGCTCACCTTTGCGGACTTGAATAGTTCGTCTAGGACTTCGGACAAAGTAGGATGTGCATGGACTGCAAACTTGATATCCTGCAAGATCAAATGGATGGTAATATAAGTAAACTGAGAGTTAGGAGTGGTAGATTATAGGGGGCACATCAGAAGTTGCAGTGTAGGGGCATGCCAACACAGTAGCTTTAAATAGGTAATTACTTGAATGCGTGTCCCCAATGCTATCGCATTTGATGCCTCGTGAATAAGGTCTGCGGCATGTAGCCCAAAAATATGAACTCCAAGAATCTCTCCGTTATCTGGTCTGTATATCAACTGCATAAAAACAAAGCAGAAAGGGGATCGTAAATATCCATGGTACATAACAGCCGTAAACAACAATTCATTGACAACACCGGTACTCGGTACTAATTTTCTGCGCAGTCAAAAGATAAATTTGGAAAAAAGAAAGCACCTTAGCGAGTCCCTCTCCTTCATTTTCTGCCAAGGCCTTTGTGTTGGCCTTGAAACTGGTCTTGGTAATACTTACTTCAAATCCCTCCTTTTCAGCTTTCTCTCTTGCTTGAGGCTGAAAATGGCAATTGTTTAGTTAAACTTCCAATATTTATGAAAGCTAAAAGATCTCTAATTAACACAGTCAAAAGAAACAGAATGTAAAATAAAAACTGATAAATAAAAGCGTAACCATACTGATTACTCACCTCTGTCAGTCCAACCATACTGATTTCTGGATGTGTGAAACATGCTGCGGGAATGCTCAAATGATTGAGCACGTGGTCTCTTCCTGTGACTTGTTCAACCACTAAAAAAAGGTATAGAGGATAGTTAAGTTTTTGTGCGAGAGAGAGAGCGACGGGGAGATTCAAATGAAATTAGTTAGGTGCACTAACCTGAAATTCCTTGTGCACTGGCTGCATGAGCAAGCATCATCTTGCCATTAGCATCACCAATGCAAAATAGGTGAGGAACCTGATATTCAAAATTCACATCAGAAACAATTGATAATGTTGATGCTCGGGTTCATGATCACAAGAAAATTTGCAACATACCAATTTGCCATTTGCATCTATTACTCGCATGCGCTCATCAACAGGAATAAAGCCACGTTGTGTTGCTACATCGATCTGCAAAAGTAATGTCAGAAACTATTGTTGCTGTTTTGCCGAATAACTTTATATATACTCCAAAATTAAATAAATGTTCACCGAGATGTCATACATTCTCCAATCCAAGACCTTGTGTGAATGGGGCTCTTCCAGTTGCTATTAGTGCTGCATCTACCTGGGAGAAGATTAAAGTACAATGGTCTATCACAAATGCCTTGAAAAACCTTTCATACATTTGAACTGTAAGAGTTATGCCTATAGTAATTTTAAGGCAAGCACTCAAGCTACTAAGGCATCAATTTGGAAGTCTAAACATATGCCTGACTTCAAACACAGAATCACAGCAGTTTAATCTATAAATTAGCAACTTAACAATATACATATGGGAACAGGTTCCTTCACAAGGGTATTATTCAACTAAAAAAGGATGTGGTTGTGTCTATCAGATTCGTATGACCAAATCCGTTAATGGCAGAAAACTATATCCTTTAGATATGTTACGTCGGTTTAAAAAGATCCAGTCAATTACCTCAAGAGTTTCTTTTGGTTCCTTGGTCTTTGCATCAATTAGTTCAATGGTGACTGGTTTCCCATCCTTTGCGGGTGTGATCTATAAAAAACCAAAGACAGTGAAAAACTGAAGCAACAATCCTGAAAACACTTAACAGAACAATCAGATAAAAAGCATTCGCTTACCTTGGATGCAAATACTCCAGTTTGGTAATCAATCTTCCGTGGATTTATTAGAACCCTCTGGGCTAGCTTCCCAATCTCAGGATCAAAACCAGGCATAAGCTGATCTAAAGCTTCTATGAAAGTAACCTACAAAATACTTAAGATTAGTCTAGGCTCCCCTGTGAGATAAGAACTCCTAAGTCGTACCAAAGAAATCTTTTGAAAGATTAAAATATATGAAAAGGTGGCTCATTGAGCTGGTGTACACAAAGAGAAGTTATTAATTGACCCATAGAATTAGCTTCCTTTTATTTTTTACGTCGAAATAATGCAAAAATTCAGAAGATGAAATGTAAATTGAAAGAAAGGAACTACCTCACTCCCAAGAGCAGTATAAACATCGCTGAACTCAAGACCTATGTAACCACTTCCAACAATTGCAATCCACTCTGGAACAAATTCCAATTTGAGTGCATGGTCACTTGTAATCACAGTCTTCCCTGCAGGTCACTTATATATTTAGTCACAAAGATCCCATAGGCTAGTAACCAATGTTCCCAAATCAGTTAATTTTTACGCATCTTCTAAAACCAAAAAATGATTTGATCAACCATTAGATAACAAGGAATAGAAAAAACAAATGATTTTTACCATCAACTTCAATGCCCTTAGGAACAAAAGGAACAGAACCAGTGGCAATGATTACATCTTTTGCCGTTACTACTTTGTCAGACGATCCAATTTGCACCTTTTGAGGGCCCTGATATATTCATGAACAAGAGAACCAATGTTAGGATAATCATCAGGATGCCAGCACTTATATTGTACGAGAGATTTCAAACTTAATCATAGCCATGCTCTAACAAGCTCAACATTGTACCAAAACAAGCTTCATTTAAAAAAAGGAAAAAGAAAACTGGACATGAGACGTTAGTTTGTGTTGCCACCAAATATATTAGAACGTACAACTTACCAAAATTGTACCAACGCCTGTCAAAATGTCGACTCCAAGAGAATTCATTGAATTGGTCAAACTATTACGAATTTTGGTTGCAAGATTATTCGCATGATCAGCTACTCCCTGTCTGTCGTATCCAGCAGCTGACACCTACAGTAAGTCACAAGAAAGCAGCACCATAAGAAACAAATGTTTTCGCAACTAACCGTAACTGGAAGTAACCAATTTACGACGATAAATTCTTGTATCGACACGTGCATGCAGTTGATGACATAAAACTGTGATTTACCTGCAAACCTAAAGCCTTAAGGTGATGTTCGTTCTGAAGCTCACGCATCCGACCACTAACTGCCAGAAGAGCTTTAGACGGAACACATCCCCTGTTAACACAGGTTCCACCCACCACATCTCCCTCCACTATGGCAGTTTTCAAACCCTGCGTTGTTTGCGTTGAGGAAAGCAAATTCAATAAATACCAACTTAAAGATCCATTTGTTAACACACGAAAAACATTCGATATACAAAAATATATGTATATTTTTCATGTATATTCTAAGTCCATGAATATTCTAAGTCCAAGCATTGATTTTTCATGTACTAAACTAAAAGGTTGTAGGCTTTTCTTGCCATAACACCAAATAAACGCAGATACACTTGCCGCAAGTACATTTTTGGTACCTTCGATCGAATAATTCAACTTATTAATGTAGAAGAAGCCAGAAGAAGAAAAAAATCAAAACTTTCCACATGGTATACTCTATTAAGCAAAAAGCAGAGACGATTGAGGCTTCTGGAATACTATTTAAGCTAAAATAGCAACCAATCACTGACAATTGAGCTGAATCCAAAGCCCAGAGCCGAAATTTCTCAGCAAAAATCATAAGGAGTGTGTGGAGAGTGTGAGAGTGAGCGTACCTTTTCGACGGCGTGGAGAGCGGCACCGTGGCCACCGACGCCGGCGCCGATGATGAGCAAGTCGTAGTCGAACGACTTGGGAGGGCTGCCATTGCCGGAGGATGAGGAGGCCGAGATTGTGGAATAGCGGGAAGGGGCAGAGAGGCGGACAAGATGCGAGTCGGAGCGGCCGAGAGGCGAGAATCCCAAGGCCTCGCGGCGGAGGCCGCAGAATCGGAGATTGATAGGCTTGGATGGCGGGAGAGGGAGGGCGGATTGAACGACGTAGCTTGGCCTGGGGACGGCGGGGGATAGGGCGGGGAGAGAGATGGAGGCCTGCATTGTGGGAATGTGAGGACTGAGGAGAGAGAGAGAGAGAGAGAGAGATCTAGAGAGAGAAAATGAATGGGAGGAAATGAGAGAGGAGAGTGTTATTATGGGAAGGGAGGAGACCTCGAGTGGTCCGTTGAGTAAAGAGGTGGAAGAAATGGACGGAGCTATCAAAGTGCGGCGGATAAACTACTCCTTTCCTTTCTGCTTATTTTCTTGTTTGTGTTAGTTGGCGCGTTTGCTAAAATGCGCACGGGGCCTACTGAGGCAGAACATGTGGCCTCTTTGCTCGTTTGTCCATCAAATTGAATCCTAGTTTTTTTTTTCTTTTTCTTTTTTTCTTTTTTCTGGTGAACTGGAATTCTCATTAGCAGGGCAAAAGCCAGAAATACAATGAAAGGCCACGGAAGAGGCAAGCAAGCAGCAAAATAATAAGAAGGAGAATTTAGGCCATCTCCAACCGAAGGGTCCAGAGTCTGGACCGAAAATAGTCCGAAAAATGTCTCCAACCGAGGGTTAGGCCAGAGGGCTCGTGAGCCCCACGGAACTTGAAAGGGCCAAAGGGCTGGCCAGAATTCTTAGCAATCATGTCGGTTATATCCGACAGGAATGCTTAAACAAAAAAAATTTGAATCCAATGGCTAGCTGACGTCAACTAGCTGTTGGATTCAAATTTTTTTTTTTTTTTTGGTTTTTTGGTCCTTTTTTTTTTTTTTTTTACATTCTTAAAAATTCTATTTTTTCCTATAAATACCTAAACCATTCATTCACCATTCCTCACACAATTTTCACCACTCCTACAATGGCAGATGATGAAGATGATGTTGATTATGGATATTAAATTTAAGTTGTTGTAGTTTTTAAATTTAAGTTAATGTTGTTTTTAAATTTAATTTGTAGTTTTAAATTTAATTTGTCGTTTTTAAATTTAAGTTGTAGTTTGTAATTAATAAATTATGTTTGGCCATATGGCCCTCGGTTGGAGATGATTTTTTGTGACAAGGCTAAAACGAGCCATATAGCCCATTGGCCCTCGGTTGGAGACGGAGGCAAATATGGTCATGTACTGTTCATTAAAATATTAATACCTTGGATGGCCAGAGGGCTAAAACGAGCCCTCTGGCCAGCCCTCGGTTGGAGATGGCCTTAGATTCCTATCCCTATTGTTGCTACTCTATTGATTAAAATCTTATTCCTTTTCAATTTTTGATCAAGGTCATTAGGTTTTAATAAACGTCATTAATTATTTTAATAATAAAATATATTTTTTTTATTTCTAAATATATTCATTTAGTATTATAAATGTTACATTTGATATATTTATATTTATGGCTAAATTTTTTATCATATATTTTTATTTTTAGTTTGTACCCATTTTTAATTTGCAACCCTTTTTTAATTTGTACCAATTTTGTTTTAATTTGTACCCATATATTAATTTCTTTTTGTGCCCATATTTTTTTTAAATTTTATTTGTATTTGTACCCATATTTTTTAAATTTATTTGTACCCATTTTCAATTGTGCTAAATGTACCCATGCTAATTATATGTTTCAAAATATATCAGTAGTTATTTTTTAAAATATGTTAATAATTATGTGGGTAGATTATTTTCTTGCTATAATTTTGTGAAGGACAATATTACTGTAGTATTTATTTTTAAGTATTTATTATATTTTGAAAATATTATTTGAATTTGTTTAAATATCATAATTTGTGGAACATTAAATACATAATGCATGAGTTAAATCTCTTAAATGATATTAAGGACCTCGATCAAAATATTTAAATAAACAAGATTTTAATCTAACAATTAAGTTATTCAAGGATCGCAACCAAAATAATCCTAATAAGAAACTAGAAGTAGAATATGGCCTCTTTGCTCGTTTGCCTGTCACATTTGACCGAATCGAACTCTTAACCTATCATAAACGGCAATAGTAATGTTAGAATGGCTTGGGTTGACCAGCCCCACTTTTTCAAGGAAAATAATAATAATAATAAAAGAAATGACTTTCCCTCAATTTAGCGTAAGTTAATCCCTCAAGACAAAAGTCTTCAGTCATCCACGCTTTATAAATAATGAAAAGAAAAGAATACGCTATTTAACCCTCAGGGTTCCTTTGTTCCGCTTTGCCTATTATAATCTTAGGGGAAATTTCTACAAAATTCATATGGATTTTGGAAGACCTAAGAAGATTTATATAACAAATTTATATGGATTTTGATAGATTTTACAACGTTGAATGTTGACCGTCAAATAAATCAAATGGTGATAAATATATCTAGGCCATGAATCCACCAAAATGAAACTGAAATAAAAAATCAAGATTATCACATAAATCCAAGTCTCTCCTCCCCACTTTATTCTTCTCTCTTTTATGTTCCAGCTAACCTCTCTCCTCCAATCCTTTTTTTTTTTTTTGTTAATACTCCTCTAGTCTTGTTTTCCTCGACTTGCTCTTACTCATCTTCATTCACAACCCAATTCCAATTCCCCTTCTCTGCCATGAAGAAAAAATTGCACAAAATTGCAAAAAGAATTGTAGAAAAATTGCATAGGTGAAATAGAAAAATTGTAGAGATAAAAGAAAAAATTGTAGAGATGAAGGAAGAAGATAAAGTGTGAGAGGAAGAGAGAGAGGTTCTTGGATTTGAAATCTTAAGGTGTGAGGTAGGATTATATTTAGTCTTGGTTATATATATTTCTTGCTCTCAAAGCTCATAAAATCCACAACTTAATGAAATCCTATAAAATCTTTAATTTTTCAATACATCTAGACTTGGATGGACTTTAAAAATTACTATTAAAATCTTGATTGACTACACTCATATTTGCATGGATTCTAAAAATCATTTAAAATCATTTGGTTGACTACACTATGATTTTAAAATCTTTTAATTCTTCCAAATCTGAGTTTGACTATACTCTCCTAATTCATTTTCGTCTCATTCAAAATATGGGCTAATTCCGAAGGCTATGCATTTTAGTCATAATCTTAAGATTGGGGGAGCCAAAAGTTCAAAGATTGACGACAAAAGCAACAAAATTTCAAAAAATAATCATCTCCAGCAATTAAATTTTGAAAAATAATAATTTCCAACAATTGAAGTACAAATGTATTTTCATCGTTTAGTAAATTTCTAAATAAGTTTGAATTGGGAATGTCTTTTGGGTGCTACTATATGCAAGCAATAATGAGAAGAGATTCGGAGGATCTCTTCCACTAAGGTCATCGGATCAAGTGATCCGGATTTTTAAAATTTCATCTAACGGCCCATCTGTTTTGATCCTTTAAAAGCTATAATAATTTTTAACCGTCGGATAAAATTTCAAAGGTCAGGATCACTTGATCTGGTGGCCTTTTCTTCTCAGCAATAAGTAAGATGATAGGATATGGATAGGTTCCCCATGCAAGTATGAAACGTGACTTTTCTTAACCAATCCCTCCGTCCCACACTGGACTTAAAAGGCTAAACTAAAGTGACGTCGTTGGAGTCTCTCTCCTCCATCTCTTATTCTCTGCACTTGTTTTCAGCTGAGTCGAATTGTTAAAGCATCCACAACTACAAGTCGTTTCTCTGTCTGTGGTTGCAACTAGTCTGTGTGAGAGAGAGAGGGATTGGCTACAGCATCGGCATCATCATCATCTGCGCGGTGACAGAGCGGAAAGGAATACCGGGAGCTCAGTTCGTGGAGGAAGTGCAGACCTATCTCACTCAGGCAGGCCTCGATGTTAATATGCCCTCTCCTTTCTCCAACAAAGGTTCTGCCCATTTCGATTTGCTCCTTTTTCCATTAACCAAGGTTCTTCTAGTAATTTTAGAGCTTGTTTGGTACTCTACTTGAATCCAACTTTTAAAATTCAAAAACAATTTTCAAGTTTTAGACCTTAAAAACTTATTTGGTGGGACTATTTTCAAAAACTGAATTCAAGACTAACTCAAAAATATAGTTTATTATCTAAAAACACAAAAAATGAGTTTTTAAAGTCTTTAAACTTAAAACTCACTCCTTTCTTTTCTCTCTCTCCTCCCCTCTCACTCCAAATCTATCTCTCTCTTTTCTTCTTTCTCTCTCCCTCTTTTTTTTTTTTACCTTTTTTCATCTCTCCTCCAATCCGCTCTCTTCATTTTCTAGGTTATTTCTCTCACTCCTCTTCCTCTTTATCACCTCCGATCATCTCACTTCTTTCTATTTCCTCTTTTCTCCTCTTTCTCTCTCGACCCCGTCTTTTTGAATCTTTTTGTTCAATTTAAGTTGTAAGATTTAAAAAATTTAAATCGTATATCAAACAAGTTTTTGGATCTTAAAGAAAATTGTTTTCAAGAAAAATTCTTAAGAAATGTTTTGAGAAATTATAAAAAATTTCAAATAGAATACCAAACAAGCCTTAACTTTTTGCTTCAAGGTATAGGTACTGTTAAAATGGATGCTTGTTTACTTATGCAGTACAAATTGGTTGAATTCAAGCTTCAAGCTCAGCTGAGGGATCTTCAGTTCAGTTTTGCTCAGAAAATCCCTTTTCTTTAGATCATAGCATTTTCTTCATTGTTCAGTTGACAACAAACTCAATGTTGTATCTGACATAGTTTTTAACCCATTTATAGTTTTTCGTCTGCACTCATGAAGTTTGATGCTAGCTACTTGGCAATGGCATAGTAACATGTTGGAGTTTGTCGTGCGGAGCCTAATCTGTAGCTATATGTTGTTGTACTTTGCCTGTAAAAGTATAACCAAGTTTTTTGTAGTTAATTTGACCCCATTTCATCACCCTCTATTGGGGTAAGTTGGTGGTGTGAGAGAAAACGATGGTAATGAGTCTGTCGTATTGTTTTTGCCTATATACATGGTATGGAATTGTTTCACTCATGATCTTAGTTACCTGTAACTTAATTATCTAACTAATCGGATTGACTCAACTACAGTATATTTTGTATTAATTTGTACTATTCTCTGACTTTTGGTTGCAAATGTTTGGTAGAACAAAATAGTGTGTGACGCGTCTGTTCTTGGGACGAATTTTAATCCAATTTTTGTATCACTCTTCCTGAAACAAACTTGTTCCATCTCATGGAACACAAAATTATACATTTCTAGACAAAAATACCCCTTCTATTTTCCAATAATTTCACTACCTAAATCACAAAAACAAACTCTAATTTGTTATGTCTTCTTGTAGCCTCTGTTGTCTGAAGCCCATCACCCGCCGCCCAAAAACGCCTTCTCTTTGCTGTTTCCTCCTACAAAGTAGGCTCATCAGCAAATTGCTCCACCTGCCATCCCCAACCCAACGACATCCTCATCATGAAAAAAGAATCTCGCTCATTGGTATTTGGTACACTCGCTCATTTGCATTGTTTTGATTCTTACTTGGTTTGATCGGTGAGTATATGTTGAAAATTTTACACATGCTAGTCGCTCGTCATATAAATTCATAATTACGTGGCAATGACAAATCACACCTTTGTACTTCCAATATCAAAGTTAATTAGCCTCAATGATTTATGCACTCATACATATTTGTTTTGTTGCATATGAAGGCATGGATGAACTTGAGACTCATTTGTTTATTTTTATGAGCGTTTGGATTATACTGGCACAAGTGTATATTATGAATGCATGATTGTTGTGGTATAGACAATCACAAAGGAGACAAAAGGAAAGAGATTGTGGAGCCAAAAATAATCACAAGGCGACACGTGGATTTTCGGATTAAGGAGACAAAAATGCCCTTGAGGTGCATCAGAATTCCTACGCGCGAGCAGCCGGTAATTATCGTCGGTCAAGTCAAAGGTGCCCATAAAAGGTAAACAAATCCGAATTATTTCATCCATCCACATTTTAGGTAGTTATCTCATAAATCTACCAATTATCCCACATAAATGGAGATAATTGGCAAATTAATGGGATTATTCCTCATTAATTTATCAATTAAATTAGCCTTGAAGCCAAAAAATACCATAAAGGGCCGGTCCTCTCTCTCCAAAGAGGGGCCGGCCACTTCCCCATTATTTCCTATATTTCCTTCCCTTTTTTCCTTCCAGTCAATCATCCAAATACTCATTATAACCCTTTTTCATAAATACAAACACATTCCCTTTTGGTTTAATTAGCCAATAAATGGGCTAATTAAACCTAAATTAAACACAAAAAACCCTAGCAAGGGCCGGCCACCTTTTCTCCAAAGGGGACCGGCCATCTCCTATAAATACTACCCTATTTCTCACAAAACCTAGGTCCACTCCTCTGGCAAAAATACTCTAAACACTTTTTCTCTCTAAAATTCTAACTTTGGCATCAGAGGTTCTTCGGCCAAACCCCCCCATTCATCGTGGGCGCGTGAGGTTTTTGGCCTTGACCTAAGGTGTTAATTGTTTTGTAGGTGCAAAATCGTCCAAGACCGAAGAGGAGAAAATTTGCATCTACAAATTGGTGCTTTCATTGAGAGCAGAAATCTACGCTCGAAAAAGACTCTCGCACACAAAAGGTTTTTTTTTCAATTCCTAGTCCATTTGTATTCTTTCGTACGTTTTTATTATTAGAATTTTTTATTCGTAAAAAATTCTTTGATAAAACGTATAAAAAAGAAGGAAGCGAAAGGTACATAATGGTTAGAAATCTAGAAAATTCCATGAGTGGCAATTCAAACATTCAAGACATGGGACCGCGGCGATCTACGAGATTGAATGTGGCTCTAGGGGAGATGGCGCCACTACCACGAGGCTCCACCATGGGAACCACCGCGGTGACCACCCACGACGAGGTCCATGGTACCGCTGCTACAGTCCAAGCCTCGCACTCGCGTGCATCTCGTGCTGAGCAGCCTGCTCCTGCAGCCAAGCCTGCCCCTGCAGCCAAGCCTGCCCTTGCAGCCCAGCCTGCCCCTGCAGCCCAGCCTGCTCCTGCAGCCCAGCCTGTTCCTGCAGCCAAGCCTGCTCCAGTGGTGTCCCAAGCAGCCCGAGTCGGCCCGAAACCATTTCAACAGTCCGGACCAACCGTTGAGTCGAGAGCAGTTTCACAACCTTTCTTCACAGATTTGACGTTGACCAACTCAAATCTCGTGCCCGGAATCAACCACCCATCCATTGCTCAAGGAGGAGTGTTCCTTCCTAGTTCATCCAATTTGAGTGACGAGCAACACCTGTCTCGACAAGTCATGGAGTTGACGAGCGCCCTAGCACAACAAACAACCTTGGTGAATCAACTTTTGCAGCGCACTAAGATCCAACGTGCCCCAGACGAGGTGTCCCGAAGTAGGACGAGGGCAGACGATGAACCTTTCCGGCGACGTCCTGGCAAGCAGCCAATCAATCAGACTGAGCAGTCGGGCGGTGTGCAATCTCGGCTGGGCCCCCGAGATAGCGTAGACTCCCGTCTTAGCGCGAGGAGGAGCGTGCACTCTCGGTTAGGCCCGCGAGCAAGCATACAATCAAGGTTGGGGCCACGTTTTGAAGAACCGCATGAGCAGCCTTCCAGGCAGAGCATCCATTCACGCTTAGGCCCTCAAGGAGCATATTCCACGTCACTTCAGAGGATGCAACGTGACGCACAAAGGCAAGCAGCCACTCGATCCGCTTCAAGTTCAACAGGCAGCCCACGGAGAGACCCCTCACCAGCTAGGCAGCCGAGGCAACTACAAGTAGAGTGTCCGGAGGAGCAGCCTAGACCGATAGGCCAAGGCTTGGGACAGCCCAGGGCTCCGCTGCCCTAACAGAGACAAATCCAAGAAGAGGTGGAAAAGCTTTTCAATGAGCGACTGCGCGAGTTCCGACGTGGCAGCACGGTCGATGAAGCATTACGGCGAGAAATGACCAACATAAGCCGATCACCCTTCACAGATGAGATCGAGCAGACGGAGCCTCCACGTAAGTTTAGCATGCCGCACTTTACGTCATTCAAAGGAGATGGAGATCCAGAGAGGCACTTGAAGCATTACCGGAGTGAAATGGTCCTTTACAGGAGTAACGACGCCCTTATGTGCAAAATATTCGCCACCACCTTGCAAGGCGAAGCGCAAGATTGGTTCCACACCTTGCCGCCACGATCCATCCAGAGCTTTGACGATCTTTCCTTGGTCTTCACCAAAGAATACTCATCTTACCGCTCGATCAAGAAAAAATCCGATCACTTGTTCAACGTGAAGAAAGACCCGAAGGAATCACTCCGCGACTACGTGAAGAGGTTTAAAGCTGAGAAGGCGAAGATCGTGGGATGCGACGGCTCAATAGCCAGTGCAGCCTTTCAAAAGGGTCTCCCTGCGGATCACCCCCTATTTGGAGAGATGATCATGAAAGAAGACTTGACTCTAGCAGATTCCTTCGCCCTAGCAGAGAAGCATGCACTCTGGGACGAGGCCCGACAAGCAGAAAAGGCGCCCGAGCAGCCTCAGAAAGAATTGGTGATGGTTCAAAGAAAGGAGGATGGAAAGCAGCCCATTAAGAGCAGACAGGAGGCCAAGCGGAGGGACAGGCCCATGACCAAAGAAAGCTCCACGACTAGGAATTACTCGAAGTTTTCAATTTCGATCCATCAAATTCTCCGCGATGTAAAAAACGAGCCATGGTTCAAGTCGCCGAGGCAATCAAAAGGCGATACTTCCAAGTTGGACCACACCAAATATTGCGCATTCCACCGAGGACCAGGTCACACCACTGAAAGCTGCTTCACTTGGAAGAATTATCTGGAAAAACTTGTGAAGGAAGGAAAAGTCGACAAGTATTTGGACAAGCCAGCAGCGCAGCCAAGAAGGAATGCTGAGGAGGAAGAGGAGCCACCAGCCAAGACAATTCGGATTAATGGTATCTTTGCCGAATCCGAGCACTTGGGGGCCACCAACAACTCGAAGAAGAGGAAGATCCAGCATGCCTTATTGATCTCACAAGTCCAGACGGCCGACACACTACCAGGACCCATCATCGGCTTCACGGAGCATGACGCAGAAGGTGTTGACCTACCGCATGACGACGCGCTAGTGGTATCTGTCCAAATAGCCCATGCCATAATCGACCGAATGATGGTGGACAACGGAAGTGCGGTCAGTCTACTTCAATTCTCAGTCATCTAGAAGATGGGCTTGGAGAGCACAATAACACATCGAGCAGAGGTACTCACGGGATTCAATGGGCACACCTCAACTGCAATCGGCTAAATCACACTTGACGTGAAAACATCGCCAGTAGTCTCGAAGTAAACATTCACGATCGTGAGCGACCCATCTCCTTACAACGGGATCCTTGGGAGGCATTGGTTGATCAAGCTAGATGCTGTCACTTCAGTCAAGTACCAAAAGATCCGCTTCCGCGTCCCGGGCGGAGGAATTGGAGAAATTAAGTCCGACCAGGCCGCATCCCGACGATGCACCGTGCAAATGTTGAAAGAATCAAGGAAGAAGACCTTCACTCCCGTGGAAGTCACCGATGTCCAAAAGGATGACGAAGCTGCCAAATAGCAATTACAGCAGGAGGATCGAGAAGATGACGCTCAAGCAGACGAGATAGGCTGGAAACCCAAAAAAGACGCTGAAGAAATCATTCTCGATCCGCAGCAGCCAGAAAAGACCGCTAGGATTGGCTCTCGCCTAAGCCCAACCGAGAAAAAAGAACTCACTACCTTCCTCAGGAAGAACCGAGACATCTTTGCGTGGTCACCATCCGACATGCCCGACATCGACCTAAAAGTGGCTTGCCACAGGTTACATGTTGACCCCGCTGCTAAGCCAGTAATCCAGAAGAGAAGGCACTTTGTGCCCGAACGAGTAGCGATCATCGAGGCCGAGATAGACAAGCTGCTGGAGGCCGGATTCATAGAAGAGGTAACACACTCCGCATGGCTCGCCAACGTTGTGCTAGTTATGAAGAATGAGAAAGGCAAATGGAGGGTTTGCGTAGATTACACCGACCTCAACAAGGCATGCCCGAAGGATCCTTATCCGATCCCCCGAATCGACCTTTTGGTAGACTCAACTTCTGGAAACCAGCTGCTCAACTTCCTGGACGCATACTCTGGCTACAACCAAATAGCCATGCACGAGCCTGACAAGGAGAAAACCACGTTTGTGATCGAGCGAGGCACATACTGCTACAAAGTCATGCCTTTTGGCCTAAAGAACGCGGGAGCAACCTACCAAAGGTTAGTGAATATGATATTCAAAAAGCAAATTGGGGTTACCATGGAAGTCTATGTCGACGACATCATGGTGAAAGGCAAGCAGCGGTCAGACCACATTCACAACTTGGTGGAAACATTCGACATCCTTAGAAGATACAATATGAAGCTCAATCCTGCCAAATGCACATTTGGAGTATCTTCAAGCCGATTCCTAGGGTACTTAGTCACCTAACGAGGGATCGAGGCGCATCCCAAGCAGATCCGAGCAATTCTGGAAATGAAGTCTCCCACAACCTTGAAGGAGATCCAAAGCTTGACCGGACGAGCAGCCGCCCTCAACCGTTTCCTCTCGCGGTCTACTGATAGATGCAAGCCT
Source organism: Cotoneaster glaucophyllus (assembly GCA_036320875.1). Lineage (NCBI taxonomy): Eukaryota > Viridiplantae > Streptophyta > Magnoliopsida > Rosales > Rosaceae > Cotoneaster > Cotoneaster glaucophyllus. The sequence continues at coordinate 27,379,978 of CM070057.1, forward strand.
TTCTTCAAAGCCATCAAGAGGGCGCAATGTGATAAGTGGGATGAAGAGTGCGAAAGAGCCTTCCAAGACCTGAAGAAGTATCTCACATCGCCTCCATTACTATCCAAGCCGGAAGCTGCGGAGGACTTGTACATCTATTTGGCAGTCTCCGAAGTAGCGGTGAGCTCTGCCCTCATACGAGAAGAGCTGGGGGCCCAACTACAGGTGTTCTACACTTCTAAAGCTCTCCTCGATGCGGAAACAAGATATCCGAAGATAGAAAAATTAATCTTGGCTCTAGTTGTGGCAGCTCGGAAGCTTAGACCGTACTTTCAAGCTCATACAGTCATCGTCATGACTCAATATCCTCTACGATCCATCCTGCATGGTCCGGATGCTTCTCAACGAGTGATGAAGTGGGCACTTGAACTAGGCCAATATGGTTTAGTCTTCCGACCCCGTACGGCGATAAAGGCCCAAGCCTTGGCGGATTTCATAGCAGAATTCGCACCTGGCCTAAGCAACGCAGCAGAGGAGCCCGGCGATATGCCAAAAGCAGCTGAGACCTTAGCTTCGCTCGCTTCCCTCAATGGCGACATGTAATATCCTAAGAATTTATTATCAAAGAAGAGAAATATTTGGAAAAATATGTTGTGCTTATTTATTGAAAAGATTTTCATATGAAGGTAGTGAACGTCATTGCGAGTTCGTATCATTTTTCGGATTATTTTTTGGAGCTTAGATGAATTTTTAATGGAATTTACAAGCTGAACCAATGATGAAGTGACACGTGTAAGCCAAGGTGTGGCTGATTTTTCCACGTGACAGCAGCAGCGAGAGGGTGTTGTGATTAATGTCATTGTATCTTGACAACACCTGGAGTAGAGATGGACCAAAAGAAAAGGAAAATAGATCAGATTTCCTTCTTGCATACACATGGCAAGCTGCCATTGGACCACAAATGAAGAGAAGCTGTGCAGGTGCATGTATATATATATATATATATATATATAGGATCGAAAGCTACTGGTTTTCTTCTCTTCACGGAAAGATGCAGAGAGGAAGCAAGGAGTTTCATCTCCTTGTCTCAACCAAACACCATTTTCCTCTTAACTTTTGATTTGGAAGTCTAAATTTGATTCCGTTTTCGTGGGGAAGAGTACTACAAATCTCAGGTAATAATTTTCTAGGTTTACTGCAGTTTTCGAAAGTTGCCATTTTTGGATTTATTACTACACGGCGTAATATTTCGAATTCATGTGTTGTTCATGATGGCTTAAGCGTATTGGAAGCTTAATTAAATGAATTGAGATAAATTTGCCTATGGAGTTGCTGTTAAACCCTATCCATGTTCAAGTTTGTGGATTTGGGGTATTGATATTATTCGAATGAATTAAAGGAATGATGGCCTACTTTGAAGTAATTGAATTGTATAATTATGAGTATTTGAATTGAAGTTGGAAATATTTTGGACTGAAAGAGGAGCAACATGGATTTGGAAACATGGTCGGCTGTACTGTTTCTGCAGTAGGGACCAGATTGAAAGATAAGTTTCAGGTTTGGGGCCATTTTACAGTTCTCTGAAAGTTTGGAGCAGTTTTGTAATTACCCGGAAGTTTGGGACAAAAACTGTAATTTATAAATATTATTTTGGGGTTGAAACTTGCTGATTGTGCATTAAATTGTCCATCAAGGCAGTATGTGTATAATTTAGAAATGTTTTTAAGGACCCAAATGAGAAAGAAAAACGGCTTGAGGGTCCAATTGAGATAAATTGATGTTAAGCATAACATCGAATTTCAAAATAAAGAAATTTATAGCAGTTGCTATGTATATGGATTATATAGTGATATAGTTTATTTGTTGGATTAGGAACTCCAGTTACCGTGACGATTGTGTTTAATCGAGGTGTTGGTAAGGGACATTGCTTGTTTGCTTTGGACTCCAGGTAGGGAAATACGGCAGACCTTTACAGAGATTGATTTTATTAAATTTCGTGAAGCATTATATTATTATTATCGATCTTGTTGGTTGATTAATGTGATCTGGTTTACTAATTGGACAAATACTGCTCTTGCGTGTTTACTTGTTATTGGTTATGGAATTATTGGTGAAATGCTATTGGTTGAGAATATACTGTGAGACATGTGAAAGATGAAATGACATTATTTCTGCATCACTCATGTGTCATGTGGTTGGAGCTTTCGATGTGGAGAAATGAATGGAAATGAGGGTAGTGGACATTATCTTTTGTGTAGTTGAGCCAAATTCTTAGTAGGTACCAGGTCTCAGGCGAGCCCACAGTGCACAGATTCTTTAAGGGTAATTTGGGACTGGTGACGAAGAGTTTTGGCAAGATGACTAACAAAATGGGGAATTGGGATGCTTGAGTTACAGGGGGTTAATTTGTACATTAGAACATTCGAACCACCACTGCAGAGGTAAAATGCACGGTATGGGACGTGCAGGTCCGCGTGTTTTATTATATAAATTAACGGGTGGAGATTAAGAGTATTGCATTGCACTCATGCATTGTTATTGATAATGATTTGGTACTTGATTACATGATTTTATGACACTTAATTTAGTACTGTCAATTACTGTGATAAGGTTATGTCCCTACTGAGCTGTTGAAGCTTATGCAGGTTTAGAACTAAACAGTCAAAAAGGGTAGACGGGATGAGATCGGATTAAGTGTGAGAATATAATTTTGTATTTATTTATTTTAGTCTTGTAAAGAATTCTCGATTTCTTTTTATAAGAGGAATTTTATTTTTCACTCAGTTATTTCAGTTTTACTTTTATTTACTAAGCTTTTAACTCACGTTTCGGATTTGGGTTCCAGTTTTTATTACCGACCTCGGGTTCGGGGCGTGACACGACATTTGGCACCTGCACGTCGACGGCGCCTCCAATCATAAAGGTTCGGGAGCAGGCGTGGTTCTCATTACCCCAGATGGCTCACTGCTCGAGCAAGCGATCATTTTAGGCTTCAAAGCATCCAACAATGAAGCAGAGTACGAAGCCTTACTGGCAGGCCTCCGAATGGCGAAAGACTTAGCAGTGAAAAAGCTGGCGATCTATTCTGATGCTCAGCTGATTACTAGCCAAACCACGGGGGAATACACGGTGAAACATCCAAGGATGGCGCAATATCTGGAGAAGGTACGCGAACAGCTGGAGGCTTTTCAGACTTACACGCTCACTCAAGTTCCACGGACGAAAAATGCCCATGCAGATGCGCTAGCCAGCCTGGGCTCCGCCCTCGATCACCAGCTCAAGCGTTCAATTCCGGTGGAGTACCTAGATAGGCCGAGCATAGAGTCCGAGCCAGTAGCCGAGGTGACGCAGGTTAGCGTAACTCCAAATTGGCAAAGTCCTATTATAGATTACTTGGTCAACGGCACGCTCCCCACGGAAAGATTGGAGTCAAGGAAACTTCAAACCCGAGCAACGCGCTACTACATGTGGAAGGACATTTTAGTTCGAAGATCCTACACCGGACCGCAACTCCGATGTTTGGCGTCTCCCGGTGATTTGAAGGTCCTAAGTTCAATCCATGAAGGCGTTTGTGGGAACCATTTTGGAGGACGATCTTTAGCGCAGAAAGCTCTCAACGCAGGCTACTACTGGCCAACCATGCATCAAGATGCCCGGGAGTTAGTACAAAGGTACGACCGTTGCCAACGTTACAAGCTTGTACCGGCCCTGCCTGTCAGCGAGTTACATCCACAAGTAAGTCCCTGGCCGTTCATGCAATGGGCGATCGACCTGGTTGGGCCCATGCCGCCCGCTGCTGGGGGCAGAGGAATGATGATCGTGGCAACCGATTATTTCACCAAGTGGGTAGAAGCGGAGCCCATGACAACAACCACTCAGACGGACATAGAGCGCTTCATATGGAGGAACATCATTTGCCGCTTTGGTATCCCTCAGTCCATCGTCACCGACAATGGTCCGCAATTCGTGGGAAAAAACTTGGTGGGATTCTTCCAAAAATACGGTATAAAGCAACATATGTCTACGCCAAGGTATCCGCAAGGCAATGGGCAGGCCAAAGCTTCCAACAAGACGATCCTCAACTGCCTCAAAAAATCCCTCACCGACAAAAAAGGAAAGTGGCCAGATGCACTCCCCGGATGTCTGTGGACGTATCGTACCACCAAAAGGCGAGCAACCGGAGAAACCCCTTTCTCTTTGGCGTTCGGTTCGGAAGCAATCATTCCTCCCAACATCATCATGCCAAGCATCACCACCCTGCTGCCAAATGTCGAGCAGAACAGCGAAGAGATGGCCACGAACCTAGACCTAGCGGAGGAAAGGCGCGAGCAGACCATAGCCCGAATCGCATCCTACTAGCAGCAGCTCCTCTATAGTTACAACAAAAGGTCCAAAATCCGGCAGTTTCAACCCGGAGATCTAGTTCTGAGGAAGACCTTCATCACAGCTCGAAGGGAGGGATCGAAGAAGATGAACCCTATTTGGGAATGACCTTACAAGATCAGCAGAGTAGGCGGCAAGGGAAGCTACACCCTCGCCACCATGAATGACAAGGAGATCGAAAAGCAGTGGAACGCCTACAACTTGAGGAAATACCACGTGTGATCTCCAACTATACCCGAAGGCTCAAGCAGCTCAGACGGGCACCACCTCGCAAGCCGAGGACTATCCAGTTGTTCCGCAGTCTTTACGATTAAGTTATTTGTTCACTTGTTTTTCAATGAGGAACTCTTTTACAACTTGATTCCATTGCGACAACTGATCACTCATGCGCTTCAAAAGAAGATCGCGCCCTTCTTAGGGACTCACCGCAGGAATAACACCCCTGAGGTAGGGGTGGGTTCGGTTCCGTTCGGTTCGGGTTTTTTGCCAAAACCGGAAACCGAACCGAAATTACTGTTCGGTTCGGTTGGGTTTTTTGTCGGTTTGTGTTCGGTTCGGTTTTTTTCGGTTCGGTTTCGGGCCGGTTCGGTTTTTTTTTTTTTTTTTTGTTTTTTCCAATAGCAAAAAAAATTTGAAAGAAAACAACTTGCAGCCATTTTCTAATACATCTAGAGTATAAAATCAAAGTCCCATTTCAACAACTTCCGATGGTATACTCGAAGATGAGTTCGTTTGATCCTGAGGGTTATTTGATTTTGATCTCGTTGAGTTTGAACTTGAGCTTGAGGCCCTTGAGACCTTTGACGCCTTTGACTTCATCTACTTCACACAAAATAATAAGAGGATAGTAGTTAATACTACAAACTTATACAAAAGTAAATTGGTGCAGATTCAGTTATTGGTATAAAAGTAAATTATGATTTAATCTTATGTGATCATTTTTCAAGGCCAATGATACAAATATGCAGCAATAATAAGACAGAACAGACATATGAGGTGTATACCGTGATAAACCAAATGAAATCAAGCATATATCAAATGATATGTAAAATCCACTTAACATTAAAACCCCCTCACAAAATCTGACTCGAAGACACTCTGGTTTAACATATCTACTAGACAGACACAACAAGCACAGTTTTACATGAAGAGGAAAAACCAACCAGTCATGTCCCTATCTCTGATTTTCCATTCATTCTGATGCAATTAATGACTTAGTTTATGCCAAACCAACCATTCATTCTGATGCAGTTAATAACTTTAACATAAAATCAAAATCAACATGTATAACCAACAAGGAAAGAACATAAAAGAAAACCCTCATCTGTTCACACCTCTCTACATTTCATAGCTCTGTGATTACTTCACGTTTAATGCCCTCAATACAAACCGTCATTCATTTTATATCTTAATTCTCTCTTGGAAGATCAAATATGCTAAAAATAAGATAAAATTGTTGTTGGTGGGTAATACTGTGGTCAAAGGAATATGTTTTTACTGTAATTATGGTCTAGTGTAAACTGTAAACCTGTCCCGTGAGTATAAATTTCGAGGAATGATTTGGATGAACTTGAAACAAGAGTGCAGAGCATGAAATCAGATAACAGTAACCACCAATAGTTTTATTGTGTATATATACATCTAAAATTCAAAGCAATACCCACAAACAGGTTCTCAAAATCCCAGAAAACCATCAAAATCTTCAATCAAGACAAAGAATAATTAATCAAATATTACAATTTCTGAAACATGGGTATTCTCCGATTCTGCATGCATTAATCTAAATTACAAGAAGTGAGAGTGTGAGACAGACTAACCTTTTGAAGAGAGTTTGAGAGTGAGAACTGAGAAGGGCCGCGCCGTCGTGGGTCGCCGCTGAGAATGAGAGACAGAGAATTTGAGTCTTTGAGAAAGTGATTGAAGACCGAGAGAGAGTATGAGAGAGGAGGCTCAGGGGGCTGCGCGAAGGCGAACTGGGAAAATGGGATGGGAAAATGGGAGAGAAGGGGCTGCGCGAAGTCGAACTGGGAAAATGGGATAGAGGAATCAGGACGCATAGGGTTAACACTTACGGGGTAAACGACATCGTTCTTGGATATGATTATTAATTAATAAAATAATAGAACTTCGGTTCGGTTCGGTTCGGTTTTCGAACCCCAGAAACCGAAACCGAACCAACCAGATTCAGTTCGGTTCGGTTCACCACATTCGGTTTGGTTTTTTTTTTCGGTTCGGTTTTTTCGGCCTCGGTTCGGTTTTCGATCCGATTTTTTTCGGTTTTCGGTTTTTCCAACCCACCCCTACCCTGAGGGACCAATCTGCTCTCCAAAGCGGGAGGATAAACTCTACACTCCGAATATCCATACGTGGATGAGCCTGGCTGCCCTAGTATAACTAGATGCATGATGGCTTGCGCCGGGATTCCTAGAAGTAGCCACAATGGTCTTTTTCAAGGCTTAGCTAATTGAAGGATTTTGGGTCTCTTGGCCTAATCTGCGGGGAACCGGGCCCTAGAGATGGAGGATGCACATTTCCCTGGAACCCTAAAGCTGCTACCGAGTGCACTAAGGTAGCCTACGAATTCCGGAAGACTGCCTACGGCTTGCCCTTCAAGCAGTGAGGCCACACTAGACTTATACAATCGCACATTCTTGTGAAAGGTTAACAAGCTAGCAGGCATATACGAAGTTTTATCCACTACCGATATGCTACGTAGTCGATAAGCTTCACCTCTGCCAAGCGCGGAACGACTTGCACCAAGTCCTAAAGTGTTGTGACACTTGCTGCGCAACCTACGGAATTGGAGAAAGCTAAGGTTAACAGCCTAGTGGTCACGCGGATTTGTCTGCTTCTGTAAGTAAGGCATCCGGCTGCCGATCCTACGGCTAACAACTTTGCAAAAGTTCTACACCAACACCTACGACTACGTAGGCTACGCGGCCTGTTTGCTTATAAAAAAGTGGCGCGCCTGCTACTGGCCTATAAAGTCTAAAGGTTAAGGCATGAACAAAAGAAGCGAAGATGGAGAAAAGCGAAGGAAACAAGTTTATGAAATTTTCTAGCAAAATTGATAAACAGCTGACAAAGACTGGAGGAGTTCAAGCAAAGCAAAAGCAACAAGGAAAAATAAATCCTAAAGGCTACCTAGAAGACTACTCTTCAGCAGCTTGGCCACCCGACGACCGCTCCATTGTCATACCTTCGGCAGCCACGGCAACTCCAGCAGTGGTACCATCCGGCGCTTCACTCCCGGCTGCCCCGCCGTGGACACTCCCATCTCCAACTATTTCACCGATGGAGGACTCGAAAGTAAAGGCGAGCAAATCTTCTGGAGAAATGGAGAAAGTCTCAAAGTCTTTTTCAGAAAACTCAAAATCAGACGACCGTCCAAAGAGATGATCAACGTAACCAAGTTTGTAGAAGTCAGATTGGTTTTGAGTCAGCGAAGCCTCAAACCCAGCCTTCTCACTCTTTAGCTGCTCAACTTCCTCAAGCAGACAAACACGGACCCGCTGCATTTCCTCCACCTCTCTTTTTAGACTATCATTAATCTTCCAAGCACCTTGAAGCTCCAGCACTTGAGGCTCAAGCCTGTCAATGATTTTCTTGAGGTGTATCACTTGGTTGTAGGCGGCGATCAGTTCTTCATCTTTAGCATAAGCAGCGGAGCGGGTTTCAGAGATGAAGCGTTCGAGATCCTGAATCTGAGGTATGTAACGTTCAATCTCCTTCTCTGCACTTTCATATTTTACTTGAGTCGCGTCAAGCCTAGCCTTCAAGTTCGCGATCTCGTGGCGAGCGGTCTCAAGTTGCAGAGAAGTGGGGGCAGAGACGTTAGACCCCTTCAAAGCAGCAAGTTCAGACTCCAAATTTTTAACTTTCTCGGCCGAGGAGTAAGCTTCAGTAGCCATAGACCTCGCCACCTCCTGTGCAGCCTCGGTATCCTCTCGATTAAGGACCATGGACTCGGCAGCCAAGATCGCCGTTTTTTGCATCATGGTCAGCAGAGCTGCCCTCCTGTACCCAGGCGTATGCTTCACGAAAGAGCCTGGACCGATGATCCCTTTGACGCCATCAACAAATTTAGCACATGCATCCATATCCTCAAGAAAGCCTGGCCTCAAAAGCGCACAAATCTCAGCAGCTTCCTTGGAATTAGACGTGGCGGATTTACCAGGACCGTCGGCGCAAGCAGTCTCACCCCTCTTAGAAGGCAGCTTGGTCTCAGCAGCGGAAGGAACAAGATTTGGCGCCACCTTAGCAGGCGAGGATGCCATGCCATTCTTCACGGAAGCAAACCTTTCTGAATGAGAATCAGATTTAACCCCAGGCGGAAGTTTTAGTACAAACACTGACGAACCCCGGCGTTGAGCAATCCTATCGGCAATCGAGCTAGCAGCCTTCGGAACGGCAGGCGTCACTGGCACAGGTCCGACAGTCTCTTTTGAAGTCAAGTCAATCACAAGCTTGGAAGCAGCCGGTGAACCCCCGCGAGCAGCAGAGGAAATCATTGGCTTCTTCACATCAAACACCTCCTAAGCAGCGGATGAACCCTCGCGAGTGACCCGTGGTTTCTTTTTCAGCAGACGACTCTTGGGCAGGCGGGGAATGTCTCTTTCTTCCACTATCGTTGGCAGCAGGCTCCACTACAGTGATAGGACGAGCCAATGTAGCTGCCTTGATCCGTCTTACTTCTTCCTTTGGGGGCAATCCATCTTTCTCCCTACGAAGAGGACTTAGTAGCCAACACCACTCACGATACTCAAAAGGAATACCTAGAGCAACATGCACTTTCTTCATGTCTGGAGAGACCTTGGGAGTTGAGCCAAACTCCGAATCTACAAGGATGGCAGAGAGCAATCAGAAAATTGAAGAGCAGTTTAACATCAAAATCAAACAGCCGAGAAGAAAATTAAAGCAGCCTGCTTACCGGATATGAAGACTGTTGACACCCGCAGCTCAGGGGAGTGATCGGACTCCCACTCGCCACTTATCTCCAAGGTCTCCTTGGCCCAATCATGATCACCCTTACTTGAATTGTCAAAAAGTCTATGACGAGTCCGCAGCTGCCCAACTCCGTCAACACGACCTATGTCGAAGAAGTACCAGAATTCGTTGGTGGTTAGTCCCAAATCGAAGAATTGGCTTAAATTGTGGAACCCCACCATCACTCGAACCGCATTCGGAGAACATTGAGCAGGCGCACATTTCATGGAGCAGAGCACTTCTTGGAAAAAGCGGGGCATGGGAAAGGTGAACCCCAGCACGAAGTAGTAAGGGTGGAATTTGATGGCCCTCCGAACCTCATCGCATGGCTCACGACTGCTACCATCCTTAACCCGCCTCACACGCACTCCAGATGGAATGGCATGCCAATATGTCTCAAGGAAGTCTCTAAGGGAATCATCAGAATTGATCTTAAAGTGAGCAGCTTTGAAATAGCCAACCTTGCTCAAAAACCCGCCTTGACAATACAATGGCGGCACACTGTCATCATTCTTGAGGCCCGAGGAAGACATGGTGGAAAAGACTCTACAAAGAAGGGTACGAGAAAGATTCGTTAGAAGGTGGTAAAAAAAAAAAAAATTTCTTTTTTGCCGTAGGACCCAGCAAGCAGCCAGGCCCCACGGCCTGGTTCTCTCCTCCAAGAAACGGCGCCCCGCGCCCAGAGAAAGAAGAAGCATGAAAATATATATATATATATATTCTCCATGGCACTGCCATAGATTCACGAATCGCCAATCACAAGTCTCGGGTCCTCACCCAACCAAGGTTCAAGGAAGACAAGAAAATTAATTTTTTCTTACCTAGAGGCAGCGAGGAGCGATCCTTTACACGGGCAAGATGTGGAAGACTGCTAGAGGAGGGGGAACAAATATCCTCTAAGCTCTCTTTCTCTCTTGTAAGGTGAAGTAAATTCTTCTCTGAAGGTTAATTTAATAATCCACTTAAGGTGGACTTAAATAAGCTTTAAGAGAAATTTCCTTCCCTTTTCCTAAAGGGATTTATCTTCCTATTACAAGAGGAAAATCAACAAAATAGGAAGCAGCTTGAAGTTTCCCAAGATGGGAAAATCTCTACACCTGTTGCCCTTTTCTGCGAGCAGCCCAACAGGTGTGGGGGCATTTGTGGAGCCAAAAATAATCACAAGGCGACACGTGGATTTTCGGATTAAGGAGACAAAAATGCCCTTGAGGTGCATCAGAATTCCTACGCACGAGCAGCCGGTAATTATCGTCGGTCAAGTCAAAGGTGCCCATAAAAGGTAAACAAATCCGAATTATTTCATCCATCCACATTTTAGGTAGTTATCTCATAAATCTACCAATTATCCCACATAAATGGAGATAATTGGCAAATTAATGGGATTATTCCTCATTAATTTGTCAATTAAATTAGCCTTGAAGCCAAAAAATACCCTAAAGGGCCGGTCCTCTCTCTCCAAAGAGGGGCCGGCCACTTCCCCATTATTTCCTATATTTCCTTCCCTTTTTTCCTTCCTTTCTTAAGTCAATCATCCAAATACTCATTATAACCCTTTGTCATAAATACAAACACATTCCCTTTTGGTTTAATTAGCCAATAAATGGGCTAATTAAACCTAAATTAAACACAAAAAACCCTAGCAAGGGCCGGCCACCTTTTCTCCAAAGGGGACCGGCCATCTCCTATAAATACTACCCTATTTCTCACAAAACCTAGGTCCACTCCTCTGGCAAAAATACTCTAAACACTTTTTCTCTCTAAAATTCTAACTTTGGCATCGGAGGTTCTTCGGCCAAAGCCCCCCCCCCCCCCCCCATTCATCGTGGGCGCGTGAGGTTTTTGGCCTTGACCTAAGGTGTTAATTGTTTTGTAGGTGCAAAATCGTCCAAGACCGAAGAGGAGAAAATTTGCATCCACAGAGATGGTTTAAAGCAGAGAACAATTGTTAGACTTCATGCTAGGGGATATTAGATAGATTGTATCACATTTCACACGAGTGAGTGAGATTAATTGTTTGCAGGAGCTGTGAAAGGATAATTTGCAGTTTTATGTGATTTACTAAAAACTTGTGGTGGATTGGTAGACGATGGTCATGCTACGATACAGAAGCAAATCACTACTTTTATAAACATATTAGCCTACCACAAAAAAAAAAAAAAAAGGACAATTCAAGTTAGATTTGTTAAGTCTGGTGAAACTAGTAGTCGATATGTCCACTGAGTATTGTATGTATTACTCGGTTTGCAAGGCGTGTTTTTTGCAAAACCAACCCTTGTCCCAAAGGAGTGCACAAAATCGTGATGGAGATACTTTAAGGTAAGCATTGTAATAAAAACATTAAATATAACATAATTATTTATATTTAATAATAAGTATAAGTTTTTTTTAGGGTTGTTTAGGAATGCTAGAGGTAATATACATAGGGTTTATTGTGACTGAGGTCGATAGACCAAGGTCTCGAACAAGGAAGGGTCATAAAGTAACTAATGTGTTAGGAGTATGCACACTTGATTTGAAATTCGTATGTGTTGCCCGGTTGGGGGGATCAACTACTGATTTGAGAGTTCATGGTGACTTTGTGACTAGAGCTAATGATCTTAAGGTCCCAACCGATAAGATAGAAAAAATTTATTATTAACTAATATAGGTGCATACTATTTAGTTGTTGCTAGATATACAGATGATGAAGATTTTCTGGCATCGTGTAGAAGTACTAGATATCATTTACAAGAGTGGGGACATAATTCACGTCAGTAGTGGCATCTGAGGTTTTGCCATAGAGGGTCAAATTTACATGTATAAGTTCTATTTTTTTATACAACGATATTCTATTTTACACAATTACGTGAGAGATTTGACTAAATAGTCAAAGCTATATCCTCCCACTTTTAATGAAAAATGATAAGTGCTTAAAATTTGAACTCGTTATTGTTCATCAAAATAGAGAAAAAAGTACACATCCACAAACGCTATATATCTTAAATTGTTGTAAAATTGGTGGATGATTGAATGCCCACATGTGAATAGTAGGGAATAATTTATTGTGTTGTGTTTTTCAAAAGAGATTTATCATGGGAGTTGTTTTATTTGTCACGGGTGTGATTTTCATTCTCTGTAAACCTACGGATGTGGCTCTATAAATAGAGCACTCCATAGGTGATCAAGACATAGCAATTGAAAGAGAAAATAATTGAATGCAATAATATCAGTATCCCTCCATTCCTCTCTTTACTTACAATCCTTTTGTGTTACAAAACTAAACAATGTGATATTTTGCACTCGCTTAGCTTCTGTCCCTAACAAAGGTTATCTTTCTAACTTTTGCCTATTTATAACACGTTATCAGCACGACTCTCTAACCCTAAACAATTCTCATCTCCATTCGCCGAAAAATGTTTTCTCCAAAGATTTTCCTGTTCTTCTTCCACTTATGCCTCACCTGCTGGATGTACCTTCGTGAAAAACTGCTAGCACCATGTCTGCTTCTAGTTTTCAATATGACAATTACTTATATCTTTGATTTCTTGTTTGGTGTAGTTCCTGATTACTAACTCAATGTTTATTTATGTTAACCTTACTGCAATTGAAGATGGTGCGGTATCATCACCCATCTTGAACTACAAATTTAATTTTACTGCAATTTTAGGTGGTGCGGTATAATTGCCCACCTTGCTCTGCATATTTAAATTTTCCTGATGCTTGAGTGGTGCGGTACAATCGCCCTCCTCATTAAAATCTCGAGCCTGAAGTTTCAAGTGCTTATCATTTTGGCTTGAAGATCAAAATGAAAAATTTGTAAGAAACAAAAGTTCTAACACTACATTCCTCCATAATACATATTATTGCAAGTTCTTACACATCTCATTTTTCTTTCAAAAAAGAAAATGACGAACTTGGCAAAGCTTGATTTTGTTGCCCTGGATATTACTGGGAAGAACTACCTTACCTGGGTAGTGGATGCCAAGATCCATCTGGAGGCAGAGAATCTTGGAGAAACCATCAAGGAGAAGAACAGTGCATCCTCTTAAGATCGGGCGAAGACCATGATCTTTATTCGTCGCCACCTTGATGAAAGACTGAAGAACGAGTACCTAACTGTTGAGGATCCATTAGCCCTCTAGAAGGCACTGAGAAGCAGATACAATCACCAGAAAACAATGATTCTTCCAAGGGCTCGCTATGAGTGGACTCACCTAAGGATCCAGGATTTCAAGACGGTTGCTGAGTACAATTCTGCGATGTTCAGAATTAGCTCCCAAATGAAGCTCTGTGGGGAAACCATCACTTATGCTGGAAAAGACTTTCAACGCATTTCATGCCTCAAATGTGCTCGTGCAACAATATAGAGAACAAAATTTTACTAAGTACAACCAACTGATATTGATGATCCTTGTGGCTGAACAGAACAATGAGCTTCTAATGAAGAATCATCAGTCCCCGCCTACTGGATCGGCACCATTCCCAGATTTGAATATTGCTTCCCTTGAAGTGAATACCACATCCTCTCGTGGCAATAACTACAAATGAGGACGTGACCACAAGCGAGACCGATGGAACATGAAAGGCAATAATCATGGTGTCCAATTTCACAACTAGGTTCCAAGGCATAATTCAGGGCCGAGCTTCAAGAATGCAAATCGCCACAAGGCAAAGCCCATATGAATAACACTCTTAGAAATCCTGAAGAAGTTTGCCATATGTGTGGTGGCAATGAGCACTGGGCGCGTACCTGTCATACCCCAAAACATTTGGTGGACCTGTATCAAGCCTCTCTCAAGGAGAAGGGTGTCGAAACCAATTTTATCGACCAGGCTAAACCGATGGATATATATGATCCAGTGTTCGATTTATCAGGGCAATTGAACATAACACACCTGGATGTATCAGACTTCATTGTGGAAATAGAGAATGAAGTGTATCGGTCCGATTGAATCATTTATGTTTGATGTACTCTTATTATTCTGAACTTGTAGTTTAAAGCTCGCATTTTCAATTCAATAAAAGTGGCATTTCAATTTCCTTTTATTATGAATAAAATGTTTTTAACTGTGATTCCCTTACTTAGAAAGCATAGATAAAAACTATGGTTATTCTCAAAACAAGAGTAATAGCGAAGATATTTATCTCGCAGACAACGCAACCACGCATACAATACTTCGAGATCAAAAATATTTCTCAAGCTTGATGTTTACAAAAGTAAAGGTAACAACAATATCAGGCCAATCAGATGTAATTGAAGGCTCAAGGAAGCCCTGATCATGTTGCCAAATGGAACAATATTGTCCATACAAAATGCATTGTACGCTACTCGATCTACTTGAAATTTGTTAAGTTTTAAAGACATACGTTTAAATAGATACCACATTGAAACGAAAAGTGCAGAAAATGTGGAATATCTATGCATTACCTCCAATGGTACCCAGAAACGTATATTGGAGAAGTTGCGTGGTTTATCGAGTGGATTGTATTATACATACATAAAAGACAATTGAAGCACATACTGTCATGAACCAGAAATTCATTGATTCAAAAGTTTACATGTTTTGGCATGACCGTCTAGGTCATCAGGATCCACTATGATGCGTAGAATCATTACCAACTCTAATGGACATCCATTATTAAGTAGACACATTGTTATCTCAAATGATAACCCTTGCAAGGCTTGTTCTCAAGGGAAGTTGGTAATTAGACCATCACAACTAAAGATTGATGTTGAATCCAGGGCATCTTTGTGGGCTTATTCAACCACCTTGTGGACCATTTCGATATTTTATGGTTTTGGTTGAATCATCTACCCTATGGTCATATATTTGCCTATTGTCTACTCGAAATGTAGCTTTTGTGATACTTCTTGCTCAAATAATTAAGTTGCAAGCATAGTTCCCATATCACCTCATTAAGTCAATTCGACTTGATAACGCTGGTGAATTTACGTCTCAAACCTTAGATGATTACTACATGACACTGGGCATTGATGTTGAACACCCTGTTCCTCATGTCCATTCTCAAAATGGTCTAGCAAAAGCATTTATCAAGTGGCTTCAATTAATAGCTCGCACTAAGCTTGTGAAAACAAAATTGCCAGTCTTTGCATGGGGACATGCCATCTTACATGTTGCATCATTAGTTCGATTGAGACCTATAGCTAACCACCAATACTTATCAATACAACTTGTGTTTAGGCATCAGCCAAACATTTCACATTTACGAGTTTTTGGTTGTGCTGTTTATGTGCCTATTGCACTTCCACAACGCACTAAAATGGGACCTCAAAGCAGACTGAGAATTTATGTGGGTTTTGATTCACCATCTATCATTAGATATTTGGAACCCTTGACAGGTGATATGTTTACAGCTTGTTTTGCAGATTGTCACTTTGATGAGACAATCTTTCCGTCGTTAGAGGAAGAATAGACTATTCCAGAAGAACGGCAAGAGCTGACATGGGTTGTACCTACCTTATCCTATTTTGATCCATGAAGCACTCAATGTGAAAATGAAGTGAAAATGATCGTTCATTTTCAAAGTATTGCTAATCAAATGCCAGATGCACTTAGTGATGCTACGAAAGTGACAAAATCACATGTACCAGCTGCAATGTGCCTGCAAGAATTGATGTCCTTGTTGGACAAAATAAAGTGGTAGCGAATGATTCATCCAGTGCACGCCTGAAGCGTGGTAGACCCCCAGGTTCAAAAGATTCAGCCCCTTGAAAGTGAAAGATGAGGGCACAACTGAACCCAAATGAAATCATTCAGGAAAAGAAAATGAATGACAAATCCACAATTCATGACTCTGAACTTTCAGAAAAGGAAAATGTCCTTGATGAGACATATGTCCCTGAAGAGACATAAGTACATAAAAGCAAAGAAATCTCCATAAATTATGCATGTACTAACAAATTATGGGATCGAAATGAAATAATTATCAACAACAAGTTCGCATTCACAGTAGCCACTGAAATCATATTAAGCGATGATATTGAGCCCTGCTCTGTTGATGAATGCAAACAGAGACAAGATTGGCCTAAGTGGAAAGATGCAATCCAAGCAGAATTAAATTCCTTGGAAAGGCGAAGTGTTTTTGGACCAGTAGTCCAAACCTCACCTGGTGTAAACCCTGTGTGTTACAAATGGGTATTCATAAGAAAATGCAATGAGAAAAACGAGATTGCAAGAAATAAAGCACGACTCATTGCACAAGGTTTTTCACAAAGACCTGGAATTGATTATGAGGAGACATACTCTCCTGTAATGGACGCAATTATGTTTCGTTAGGTACCGTTTGGTACGTGGGATAAGAGGGAACGCAGTGGGACGAGGCGTTCCGTCCCACGTTTGGTGCGCCTAAAAACCGTGGAACGGGTTGTCCCATGGGACGAAATTTGGCTGATTTTTTGTTCCACCTCTCCCCCTGGAACGATCCGTTCCACATCCGTGGAACACAAATTTATAACATTTTAAGACAAAATTTCCCTTTATCTTTTTCAATATTTACATCATCCGTTCCATCCTGTCCCGTCCTGTTCCTTCCTATCCCGTCATGTCCCGTCTGTGTACCAAACGGTACCTTACTTAATAAGTATGGTGGTTTTCAGAAAAACTTGACATGCGACTTATGCATGTCATCATTGCATATCTATATGGAGAATTAGATATTGACATATATATGAAACTCCCATAAGGACTTAAGTTGCCTGAAACGATTAATAAACCACGAGGTATGTTCTCAATCAAATTAAGGCGATCATTATATGGGCTAAAGCAATCTGGATGAATGTGGTATAATCGTCTCAGTGAGTATTTGATTAAAGAAAGATATACCAACAATGTCATTTGCCCTTGTGTGTTCATTAAGAAATTAAATTATGGATTTGCTATAGTGGCAATATATGTCGATGATATGAACTTAGTTGGAACCCCTGAAGAGCTCAATAAAACTGTTGAATATTTGAAAAAACGAATTTGAAATGAAAGACCTTGGAAAAAAACAAAATATTGTCTCGACCTGCAGATCGAGCATTGTGCTAATGGAATTTTGGTCCATCAATCAGCTTACATTGAAAAAATTCTGAAGCGATTTGGCATGGATGCCAATGGTCGTTCGTTCTTTGGACACTAAGAAAGATCCATTCCGTCCAAAAAGAGATGATGAAATGGTTCTTCGTCCAGAAGTACCATATTTCAGTGCAATAAGTGCTTTATTGTATTTACACAATGTATTAGACCATATATAGCTTTTTCAGTCAACTTGCTAGCAAGGTATAGCTCTGCTCCAACAATTCATCATTGGAAAGGAGTCAAAGATGTATTGCAATACCTTTATGGGACAACAAACATGTGCCTCTTCTACTCAGAGAAATCCACAAATGACCAAATTCTTGTTGGATATGCATATGTTGGTTTTCTCTCTGATCCACAAAAAGCCTACTCACAAACTGGATATGTGTTCACTAATGGAGATACAACAATTTCAAGGTGCTCAACAAAGCAAACATTAGTTGCTACATCTTCCAATCACTCGAAAATACTTGTGTTACATGAAGCAAGTCGTGAATGTTCTTGGTTAAGATCAATGATCCATCATATCCGGAATTCATGTGGTTTACCTTCAAAGACAGACACTCCAACTGTCATCTATGAAGATAAAGCAGCTTGTGTTGCCTAAATGAAGGAAGGATTCATCAAGGGCGATAAGATTAAACACATATCTTTAAAGTTTTTCAGTGCACATGATCTTCAGAAGGCTAAAGTTATTGAAGTCAGACAAATCTGTTCCAATGAAAATCTGGTAGACTTATTCACCAAATCTCTACCAAAGTGCACGTTTCAGAAGCTAGTGCAGGGTATCAGATTACGTCGGCTTACCAATCAGCTAAATTTGAAGAATACAGAATCAGGGGAGCATCCATGATACATGCCTGTTGTATTTTTTCTCCTTCGACTAGGATTTTTCCCACTGGGTTTTTCTTATCAAGGTTTTAACGAGGCAACATAAGCATGCTTAACAATATATCAACAATCCAGGTAAAGTTGTACTCTTTTTCTTTCGATATGGTTTTTTCCCACTGGGTTTTTCCAAGCAAGGTTTTAACGAGGCAACTGATGTTGATATGTGGGCATCCAAGGGGGAGTGTTGTAAAATTGATGGATGATTGAATGCCCACATGTGAATAGTAGTGAATAGCAGGGAATAAGTTGTTGTGTTGTGTTTTTCAAAAGAGATTTATCACGGGAGTTGTTTTATTCGTCACGAGTGTGATTTTCATTCTCTGTAAACCTACGGATGTGGCTCTATAAATAGAGCACTCCATAGGTGATCAAGACACAACAATTGAAAGAGAAAATAACTGAATGCAATAATATCAGTATCCCTCCATTCCCCTCTTTACTTACAATCCTTTTGTGTTACGAAACTAAACAGTGTGATATTTTGCAGCCGCTGCGCTCCTATCCCTAGCAAAGGTTATCTCTCTAACGTTTGCCTATTTATAACATAAATACTAATATATAATATCTAATTCATTCTAATTGTGCAGTATCTCTGTTGTTTTTCTTTTTAGTGTTTCACTATTTCTCATAATTGTTTGTAATAAATTCAATATGTCAATGTAGTTGATAATTTTCATGCCAAAAGTTATTATATATGGACTATTCTTAAGCTATTTTAACTAAAAGTTAAAGCGCAAGTGGCCCTTTACTACAGTAGTGGAAAGGTATTAAGCCCTTGCATGATGGCATGAGTTCAAACCCCGTCGGTGACTAATCTAACAGAATCTATCGTTTGACAAAAAAATAAAAAAAAATAAAAAAAAAGTTAAAGCAACATTAGTAAGGAATTCAATAATTACCAGGGGAGAATGGTCAAAACTGAACAAACTTAGCAAAATGTTGAAGAAGAACTACATTACTATAATGATGAAAATGTTAAAAGCACTAGGCAGCTGGTCACCATCCTAATTAATCCCACCCACCTAGACACCTACATAGGTCGCGACTCTCAATTAGACACAAAATATATAACTTTCATTTTGCATTTTATTTTTTCAATAAATTGTAAGAGATTTGTTGAATTTTGGATGAACATTCATTATATACTTGTTTCCCATAACTTTAATATATTCTAGTTCTTGATTCTAATACTTTATAATCTATATGTCATTATTTAATTTAATCAAAATTAAAAGAAATCACCTAGGCCCCCGCCTAGACGCCTAGGGGTTAGGCCCTTTCCACGACCCAACTAGCGCCTTTTAAAACCTAAAAGCTTAATTGGCCCTACCCCTGATTAACGTGCACCTAGGAATCAAGAAAAATATTTTAATGTGAAATACTCACATGCTAAGAGTATCTCTAATGAAGACCATAAATAGAGTTCCTACAACCGTATGATCCCTAAATATAGGGACAAATGACTTCCAATGAGCCGGAATTGAAGTCCTCAAAGCATCTCAATACATAGGAACTCATCGGATACCTTAAAAGAATTCTCAAATATGAGGACTACATATAAAGACTCAAATAGTGGACTCCATATTAATTTTGAGTGGGAATGGTGCTGCTCCTTATGTTTTTTTTTTTGAACCCACCCAAGTGGGGTAACTTCTCATTTGTTTTTTTTTTTTTTAAATTCTTGAAAAATCAATGGTAGAGATAGTTTTTTATTTTTATCAATGGTTACAATATTTCAATGAAATGAATAATAATTTTTTAATATTTTAGTCTCTATATTAGAAATTACTAGAAATTAGGTCCGCGCGTTGCCGCGGGAACCAGCTGTTTCAGGCATAATCGGATGAATAAAACACATTTAAGTCGAATAAATTCAACACAATTATGAACAAACAAAGGGATACCTGAGTGAATGAGGTCGATAAGATAAGCAGTTTTACTTTTATATACATTCAAGTGAGTTGGCATATAAACACATTGTAGAATGAGTGGAAAGAAACTGAACGTGTTTGATTAGAAAGAGATGGTTTCCAAAAAAAGTTCTGTTTCCTTAAAAAACAGAAGAAATATAAGCAACATGCAGTTCACACATATTTTGCCCTTGTAGTTAAGATGGCAAAATATGTGTCCTGCAAGGCAGGCACCTATTTCAGCAGTTAATAAAAAACATGCACAAATGTAAGAAAGTGTTCAGTAATTGTTCAAGTAGCTAATTTTCCAAGCACAAATGTTCAAGCCAAAAATATGCAGAAGCCCTGTTTCCAGTAGGTAAACTAATTAATAACGCCTTCAAAAATTTTAGTTTCATACACATCAGACTAAGTTCAACGACATGACTCCAATTCTTTAAAATTCTTACTTCTAATCATTCTGCCGCTCCTGCTGGTTCCCAGGCTGCTAAACCACCGTTCTTACTCTACAATGAGCCATAAACAGTAAGAATGCATAGGGTCAGATTCTTAGAGCATACAAAAGGAAAATTCTTAGAAATATAGAACATATAAGTTGGAATAGGTTTAGCAATAGTTTCTTTCAAAACATGTGTAGAACATGTAAAAGAAGACAAATACAGGAAAGGAGATATGGCAATCCATAGAAATAAAAGACCAGCATAACTAAGTAATTCTAGAATACCATACCTCCACAGCAGTGCGGCCTCTTAAAACCCGCCCTTTATCAATTCCCCAAGTGAGACATTCAGTGTTGCGTTTCCCTTCTTTATTAGTAAAATATATATCAGGATTCTTTTGGCCAATTTCTATCACCCAGTGAGGAAGTGGGATATGTACATCATCCTCGACATTGCCTCCACACTCGTGGAATGACATCACGACCTACACCAATATACAGTAGGACAATGCATCCAACATGCATATTCAAAGAAAATATGTAAAGCAGAAAATCTCTCTTTTTGAAATGAGTTTTAACTTATAGTCTCACAAACTAATTTACAAAAAGGAAAGCTAGCAGTGGGTTACTTTTCAGCAATCTACTCAAGACTATTACGCCCCTTACCTAAGACAACAGTCAGAATAAACTTATTTTATGTACAATGCAAGCCAAAAGAAGCAAAACCCTCAGCTAAAATCAAATGAACTTGCCGAAAAGAGAAGTACCTTCTTCATCCGGGTTTTGATTTCAGATTTCTGGGATTTGTTGTAAATACTCCTCTTTTCGGCCTGCCGATCTCTCTTCACGGCAGAGTCAGGCTTCTTCGTGGCAACCTCACAAACAACGGAATGTTGAACCGGCCTCTGATGTGGGCTCACAGCCACACACCCTGAAAATAGTCAAGAACCTGCCCCAACAATTAAAAACAAACAAAGACAATATGATTGAAGAACACAGATCAGAATTAGAAGTGATCTAATTTTGGGAAAACCATATAGAAGTTACCTGATGCATTGAGGAATCGTTTTTGACCAGCTTCGACACGGCCTTCATGCTTATATGAGAGAAAGCTGAAGTTATAATCCTCCAATGGTGCCCTGCAATCGCAGTTTCATAATTCAAGCCCACATGTGAATAGCCAATGTTTTTCTTCTGTATGTAGAACCAAACTGCACTGCATATTCCTATGAAACAACTTGTGGCTGGTTTGTCCAAGATCTCAAAAACCAATGGCCTACACATCTGTGCCAACCCTTATTTCTCAAGGATGTTTTGAACTCAACCTATACTATCCCAAAACCACAACTTCCACAACTGTAGTAAGCTGCAGAAGAATCAAGACCACTTTTGCACTACCAAACATGGCATGTATACAGCTCCTTCAAAGTTCATAATTCAAAGGGCTTCCTCAAAACTGCTTAACTGTTTTGGAAACTCAGAAAACAGTTCATAGGTTTAGAATTACCTAGATCAAATACCTTCAATAAAATGTGATGATTCACAACACCCACCACCCAAAATGTGCACAAAACACCAACCCTAGAAATAGGAAGGGAACTCTGGGATTCAATCCAAAATCACCTCTCTAACGAATTTAATAAGTTCGGGGATTAGGTTCCTGAAAGATAATTAGATCAGAGTAATTAAGAGTTTTGCAGACATGGAACTTACTTATTAACAATTGTATAGGGAGTGATAAAGGTCGAAAAAGACTGATTAGAACCATAAAATGTATGAAAATAATAAGGGAAAATGTAATATTGGGGAAATTTGTTAAGAATTGTCGTGAATATCAATCTGGATTCAGAGAACAATCTAAAATTAGGGTTTTTATTTTCAA
Source organism: Cotoneaster glaucophyllus (assembly GCA_036320875.1). NCBI lineage: Eukaryota > Viridiplantae > Streptophyta > Magnoliopsida > Rosales > Rosaceae > Cotoneaster > Cotoneaster glaucophyllus. The sequence continues at coordinate 27,402,508 of CM070057.1, forward strand.
GTCAGATAGACTGACAGAAATAAACCGAGATCAACACATGAATGGACTCAAATTTGTAATTGTGTAAAACCCCAAATCAGTGAAATACCTGAGTAGTGAGAGTGAGAAGAAGGCAGATGTTGTGCTGTGAAGAAGATCTGTGGAGGAAGCAGATGGCTGTGAACCAATTGAATCCTCAATGTTTTCTAGGAAACACAGCTGGAATGTCGTGAGATGGATTGCCCCGATGGGTAGGGCATTTCTCTTAGTCATACTGCATTCCATGTCCAATGTTGAGACAGATAGACAGATGCTGGATGGTCAAACAGTGAATTCGTTGGAGATAGTTGGAGTAAGGTACACCCATTATGCAGAATGTATGTTTGCCTAATTTGTATTGCTCCCCATACAGTTGAGAATTTCAGATGCAGAGCAAATAAATGAAGACGTAGTTTTTAAGTTGACGTTTTCATCTTTCAGTACAAAGCCTAGGAATACAAAATTTTCGAGGAGTGCCGAAAGATTATTTCATGGAGTTACTGATGAAAGATCTGGAAAATACTCGTGGTGTTTTCTGCAATAGGCGTGCAGCAGCCAAAGATAATCTGATAATCTGATATTTATTTCGTAGCTTACAAAAAGATGCAAACTTTTGCTATACCATTAAAAACTAGGCTGGTGACCCATAATCTCTAAGCAGCCAAAGAAGAAAAAACAAAAACTAAGATATTGTATGCACATTTCAACTGCCTTAGATAAAGCAATGACATAGGCTTGAATGCAAAACCTGCAACATTGGGCAATTAGAAAAAGTAATTCTTTTGATTATGAATATTCAATTAGATTCATTTTAAATAAGAACCAAACAAAAAATGGACCTAAAAGCAAGTTATGAAGATTTAGAGAGCAAAGAGGAAATGAAATAGACCTCGCATGAGTAGTAGTACTGCAGTTTGTAGAAGGTGCCCAGTCCTTAGTCTCTTCAATTAGATTAATTTTAAATAGGACCCACTGCTGCTATTTTTTCGAAGTAGGACAATCGGCTCCTAACGTTTCCCCAATAGAAAACTCTTAAAATATGATTATATATCAGAATTCACAAAGTCAGAGAAAACATGATGATTATTGAGCTAGTATTGAATAATGGGTATAAATTTGATACTTCTGGATGCTCAGTATTGAATAATGGGTATAAATTTGATACTTCTGGATGCTCAGCCTTGTTTCCAGATGAAATTAAGCATCCCAAAAAACCAAAACAAATCAACTTAACATAAAAGTTTGTAGTACCCACCTCAAATCAGCCGGACTGCCACTATGGTATTGAACTTCTTAGTCTGGCCAAGAAAGGCCTCTACCAGCAGAGCATGCGCCTTGTCCTCAACTGGAAGATCAGAAAACTTAGCATGATTTAAGTTTGGATCCCTTATTTTATTAATGGGAAGGTGACCAGCATTGTTCAGAGAAATTCTCTGCCCCTCAACTGCAATCCGAAGGGCATAGACTTCAGATATAACATTGGTATCTACAGCTTCACCATAAGTGTTGGAAAGTGAAAGGAACTATTACTATTGTTAATTATCAATCCGTTTGGCCAATTCATTGAATGCACCACACCAAAAATTTCACAATTCATTGAATTTACATACAATTGAGAGAAGTACAAAAACAAAGACATCGGCAGAAAATTATCACCATAAGAATTCCACCATGAAAAATCTAGAGACCAAAATCCTTGTTAACAGAATTTAATCACATTAAGAGACATACACTTTCGGTTCCAAAACAAATTTTCCTAAGAAAATTAAACGCAGAAGAAAGGGGATAAAAGAATTATCCAGAAAATAAAGGAAATGGTTCTATTTTTATAGGAACCAAACCACAGATAAATTAAATTAAATTAAAACATGACAATTGAAAACCCCAACAAAGGAAAAAGAAAAAGGGAAATGAAATGATCATTGTTCTAAATGGGAAATCAAAATTGAAAAGAAATCCAACACAGAAAACCAAAATGAAAGGGGGCTTTTGGAGGAATGTGGAGAAGAAAAGAATCAGCTGAGACAGAAGAGAGCTTCCCTCCATAGTTGAGGTTTAGGTCCATGGGAGAGGAGTCGTAAGGATGCAATCGGAGCTTCGGGTTTCAGGAAGCAAACGGAAGACGAAGTGCATTTCCATCCCCCCACCCCTTCTACAATGGTCGACACGTGCACGGACTACTCTTGATGGTTTCTAAAACATAAGGGCACAGGACAGAAATGAATGAACTCAATTCCAAATTTCCAATACTCTAAATGTTTAAGGTATATACATCATGAAAGTCTTATGAATAACTAAATTATCTGAAGTTCAAGATGTTGGATTAGCTACATACAGATTTGGAGACAAAACCAACAGATCCAGGCACAGCTTGCAGTGAATAATGTTATCAATTGTTTTAGCAGTGTCACCAATCTTAAAAGCACCAGCTTGAATTCCTCCAACAGTAGCTGGGCCAATGACAACCTGCAAAAGATACGATAATTAAAGTTAGCATCGCCAGTTCATTTTCCCAGGTTAGTGAAATTAAGATGACTTTGCTTCAATCGTGTAACCTTGTTGGTTCCCCATGCATATGCGATCAATTGCTTAGTGTCTGACTCAGGTACACCTTCAGCAATGATTGCCACAACTCTAATGATTGGTTGCTTCAAAGAAGCCACGGAAGAAGCGGCAGCACTGCAGATATATCAACATACATTCATCGTTAGGTACAACCATAGAAGTTTCGCACTTCAAAACACTACTCATAGAATAATCACTGACCTTCTGTATGAAACAAAGTTGATAAAGACATCAGTAGTAGGATGTGCGGCGCATGATGCTTCAATGATGCAACAGTTATCAACCCAAAGGTTAGACAATCTCGAAACAACATATCACAAATAGTAATCTGACTAATAACATGATTTGAATATATTGGATATGGAAAATTAAGACTAACGAAGTATACATGCATATAGATAACTATACAAAAGGTAGCTTGCAGCCACGAAAGACGAAATCTAGGAAGAGGATGAGAGAATGGCAACTTACTTTGAGTGCACCGGTATGGCGATTTCCTCTTGACGGAAAAATAGCTTCTGAAATCCCTCAGAATCGGGGTTAATGAATCCAGCAACTGATGGTGTCTCCCTCCCTATTACAAACCTCAATTATTACATTCACATCTTTTCCAAAAACTAAAAACTATAAGCAAGAATAAGTTCAAAATCAAAGTTAGGAAATGATAGACACCTCAAAGGAAGTCAAAATCAAGCATGGGCTGGACTGGGAGCTGTTTGTAGTTGTAGAACAGCGAGTGAGTGGTGCGCGAAAAAAGTTGTCCAGAGGCCATGGTTTTCGGGTCAAGACCACCTCTGGCTTCTAATAAAAAACCAAAACATCAACTACTAATTCATGGTGATCACATATCAATTACATGATGCAAACAAAATTCATAGCTCTTGTTTCAAAAATTACAGTTTAGGGTTAGTAGAACAATTACAGGTAAGCAGATCAAATCAAATGGTAAAGTTAGGTAGATCTATTGGTCGATTTCTGTTAGATAAAGCACACCTTATGGCAAACAGATATGCAAATATGGTTACCCAACAGATCTCTACGCAATGTACCAACCAAACCGCTACCAAACAAAACCCAATTATCCAAACAGATCCTTACAGTTTGCATAGTTCGTATGTGAACATACAGAGAGCATTATTGAAATTTATTTGGAGAAATTGCTCAATTTTCGAATCGGTGGCCCTGTGAGTGCGTGACATAACATTGATCTCAGAAAAAAAACCAAAATCAAAACTCATTTAGAAAAAAACCAGATCATGTGGAAAGTTAAAAATTAGGATTTAGAGAAGGAAAGGGACCCATTATTCTAAAGCAGAAAAAGTAAGTAAAAAGATTGTGGTTCTTTGCTTTACTATACTCTTGCAATGGAATTTTTATTTTTTCAAATCAAAGCCAGTTTAATATTCATTTATTGGGACAGTGAACTGAAAATAGATTTAGCAAGGGGGTCCAATCTGGAAACCATCTAATAGACTAACTTTTACATCAGATGTGCGTGTGTGGGTCTGCGTGTGAACCTGACTCCTTAGTTGGCATGGTCCTTTAGCAGAAATCTCTACTTCTTATAGCATAATCTTCAACTAACCTAATCATGTTGAAGGTGAATGCCATGAAAGACTGATACTATGGTTATCATTTAAACAAAATGCTGTAAAGAAATGGCCCGATCTTTGAGTTAAATATTGACGCTTTACAAATCATACAACATTTTTATACACAAATAATAAAATAAAAATGTCAAAATAAATATTTTATGGCTACATTTTTTCATCAGTCAATCAATACGCAGAGACCACAGAACCACATATGCACACAATAATCATAAACCTTATTTTCCAGAGATGGAGATCAAAATCTAAATGAAGGAAATCTACCTTCTGAAGCTGTAATTCTTCACTTGGTATTGCACCTTCCCAATTCCTCTGCACATGAAAAAAATTCACAGCTAAGAATTTCATACATCTAATTTCGCAATTTAGAGAGCAATACTTATACTGAAACAACAATTAATTCAAAACATTGAAGGAGAATAAAAGCAAAAGTGGATAAAAACTTAGAATTCGACAAAGATTGTGTTCCCAATCTAAATACATTATAAACTCCAGCACAAATTAAAACCCAGGTCTCCTTCAGCACAAAAGCTCAGTTCATGTGGATTTTGGAGAAAAAAGAAAAAATGCCCAACACTTAACAATCCAGATTAGAGGAAACAATTAAACCGTAAAATTAACAACAAGTAAACAAATTAACAAACTGAAACCCAAAAAAAAAAAAAGCAACTGACCTTAAAACAAAGAACAAACACCAGGAAATTATGAAGAAGCAGAGAAATGAGCACAGTGAAAAAAAAAATTCAAATGATGGTTTTAACAAAGCAAACGGGAACAAAACAATAAATTTTTTTTTTCAAACACTGCATAACCTGTTGAATCCGAAGAAAGAACTGAAAACCCATACCTCCCACACGTCCCTCCGTCACTCTGTCACTCACCCTGCGCACCAACCCATTAATTAACACCAAAAAATGCACACAGCCATGCTTTCTACTCTCTCTCGAAGTAATCCATGGCTGTGAGATCCCCACTCTTCCCTTTCCCTCTCTCTCTGTTGCTCTGTCTCTGTCCGCTGGCGTTCTTACGGAAACATGATATCTTACACAAAACCAATGAATCTAACTGAAAAAAGCCCAAATTTAAACGAACCAAGACAAACAAAATATCAAACACAGTTCATTGTCTCTCTTTGAATTTTAAATCACATGGTGCTGCCCAATTTATTATCGTCTAGCATTTCATATACTCATGCATTAGATAAAAAATGATATCTATGTTAAAATTACTTGGACTGCTTTATCATGACTTAAGAACGCAAGCCCAAATCATAGTATCTACATATTCCTTTAGATTATCTAAAACACTAAAACAAAATCCTCACTTCTCACTACATGTTTAAGATGCATGAGCCCATACAAACCACTTCACCGTTCACCTATACCCTCAGTGCTATAAATCCAAATAAGAAAACCAATAAGTAAAACTGGCTGCTAACCAAGCATCCTTTGAACAAATTAAGAAATTCAAATAAAATTAAACACAAAAAAAATTAAAAATTAAAAATTAAAAAAAAAAACACAAAAAAGTTAACAGCGCGAGAAACAACAGCAAACATACCAGCAGCAGCAGGCACATCCTGTCACACATACCCATATTGGAATCGAATGCACTTTCACATATGCGCTGTCATAAGGATGCAAATTAATTGCTGCATTTATATAATCAAATATAAATCACAAACATACTCCAAAAACCAAAAAGATAACGCTGGAAAGGAGAAATTAGAAAATCATATTGAAGAGCCTTCAAAGCACATTAATAAACTAATGAATGTGATTTAAGAAACTTACCCGTTTTCGGGCGCGACTAATCAGATCCTGCTCTTGCATTGCTGGTTTCACATCTATACACACACATAGTCCACTCACAAATCAACCAATGAATAAAAAAAAATTCCTCTTTTTTCAATCACTTTCTCATCCAAATAGAACAGAGACTGAAAAACGACTAATCACCTGTATGGGGGAACAACCTGCTCATACCCTTAATGGCCAAAGCCAACACAATCTCCTATAATTTCCTCACACTTCGTTTTTCTTTCACAATTTACAAATGCAAAATTTGGATGCTGCAGTGGAAGATGATGCTACAAATTCAAACACAAAATTCAACATTCACAATGCAAAAATCCAAACTAAACACAAAATCAATGCTTTCAAAGTCATATGGCATAATAGCTTATCACAATTCTTTATTATAAATATACCCACATTATATATGGATAAATCAATCTTTCCCTCACAACCATACCCATTTTGGACCCACCCCTCAATCCCGACACCAACCCTTGATTTGAGGAGGAAAAATCAATCCAACACTCTTTTTGGCAAGCCTCACTCCTCCCTCTCCCTTCCCCTCCCTGCCAATCCACGCCCATCTCCCTCGTTGTAGCTCTGCAACCCACGTTTTTTGGCAGACCTCCCTCTCCCTTCCTTTCCATGACATTCCACACCCTCCTCCCCCATTCCATAAACCCAGCCCAAGCCTTACCCCAACTCTGGCCTCCTCACTTTCTCGAAACCAACTCTCAAACCCTAGAACGCAGCACTCTCACTCTCTTGCAACCCACTTTGAGTGACACGGATGCAACAACCCTCGCCCTCTCTCATGCCGTCGCCTAACCCCAAAATCGCGCTCTCCCTCTCTCTCTTTCCTCTCACCAAATCCCTATCTCTCTCATTCCGTGTCTCTCTTCTCTCTCTGCTCGCTCAGTCTCTCTCTCCCGACGGCATGGTCTCACCGAGTCCCACTGCAGCTCAGAAAGAAAGGAAATGAAAGTCTCTAACCCACCCAACCCGTTCGAAACCCTACAGACCAACATGACCATCGCACCCCTGCCTTTCCACGATCATCAACACGCGGCATGAAGATCAGCGGCAGAGAGAGTCAGTGGCAGGCTCGTAAATAAAATGAAATTCGGCTCCAAAGACTATTCATTGGTACAGTGCAATTGAAAAGCTTACTTTAGACTAAAGTAATACTATAAGGAATTTCCATTGTAAACAACATTCTTTTAGCGACTTGAATATTCCTTTAAAGCTCCTAAATGAGTCCTCAAAGGTGGTGACAGAAGTCCCTAAATAGGGAACTTACTAACTAAATAAGCCATTCTCGTTGTATCCACGCTTGTCCATGGTATTTGGGAAAGACCAAGCCACATAGCTGAATCAACATATGTAAAAGAAAACATGGGGTTCGAAAATGAGGGATGTAAGGCCTTCTCTTGGTGCATTCACTTTATCTAAACCTATTAGGAAGATGTTCCGATGCAGATATTGAAAGCTATTATGATGCAGGTTGTGATAGAGCATTTATTGAAATGAAGAAGTTGGGTGAAAGTTTACTTTTGGGGAAGGAAAACGAGGTTACCTTATGAGCTTCAGGCCATGGGGTTTCCCATATGTCAGGTGCTACGAGTTGCGAAGTTAGTGAAAAATACTAAACAGTTGCTTATTTGGTGTATCTTGGATGACTCATACAAGCCATATTTCATTAAAATGTACCATTTGGGAGTTTGTAAAGTAGGATAAACTGTATGCGATGCTATAAGTAGGATGAACTGTATTAACATGTGATGCTTACATTATTGATTTAGCAAGTCAATTTTTTTTTAAGTCAGGAAAAATGTTCAAGTTGTAATCAATATGTTAAAATTCTTCATTACCTATTACTTTTTTAAATAAGTATTGAATAAGCATATTTTTATATATTGAAATATTAATAAAAAATGAGCGTCACATCCCACTCAATTCCATAAACATTGTACCAAAAAAAAAACAGAACATGGTACATTGGTCATTTAAATTTTAGTTTAAGTCATATGCGTACCAAATACGGAACAGAATAACCCATTCTGACCTCCACATACTGAATGTAGCATAGAACCTCCGTTCCATCCGATTACATTGCGTCCCATTCTGTCCCGTATACGTACCAAACCCTTCCATACATACTCTATGGTCAATGGCTCCCCCGTAATTTCACTCGAAATCCAGGGGTATAACGGGGACACCACAAAATCCCAACATGCGTAATAGTTTTCCCACTTTTCTTCTCTTATCGAAGGCGAAGGTCGGGGCTGAGACACTTGCGCAGAAAAGAATAAAAAGCGGAGAGAGAGAGTGAGCGGAAAGTGCGAGAAAAATCGGAGGTTCACACTGCTACGTTAATGGCGGTTAGGGTTTTCTACTGATCACCGGGAACCCTAATCACCCCCTCTATCATCCCCAATCTCTCTTTTCCCCAGCCCCTCAAAACCCTAATTTAACATTTTTTTTTATCCAATTCTCCTGTTCGATTCAGTCTCTTGCCCAATTATTCAATTTTTGCTCCGAATTGAATTCGAATCGCAGACTTCGGAGCTACGATGGGCGCGTCAGATAAAGCGCCGGTAAATTCGAATTCGATGCAGGTGAGTTTGCTTTTTTTCTTTCCCTGCAAAATTAGGAAGCTCGATACTTTGACCTAGAATGGCAGTGAGATATGGTTTCTTTGTTATTTGCGGGTTTTGAGGTTTCAGCTTGATTTTATTCACTCCCAATTTTATGCTTTGTTTTGCTTTCTGCGTAATTTTGTTAGCTGTTCAATTTTTTTTTTTTTGGGGGGGGGGGGGGGGGGAGGGGCAAGGGCTGGTTATATTCATTTGGGAATGTTAGCATTTTGAATTCTTTTCCGTTAGGGTTTCGGTGCAAAATTAAATATTGCCTGTGTTCTTCGAGCTGTCTAAGTTTTTAAAGTGTTGTACATATCAAATTAGCTGGTTGGAGCTCTAAGAGCTGTTGCACTGTGTGTGACACCGGTTAACAAGAGAGTTAGTAAACAGGCTTACTTTCATAGCATTACTTGGTTTCTATTCTATTAATAGTAAGGAAAGTGTTCTTCACTGCAAAGGCGAATAACTACTGTTTGGGCGGTGCGGGTAAGTAGCATAAGTATCTTTTGATCATTTGAGGGGAAGCTATGATTTTGAAGTGTGCAAAAAGCTACTGCTTTGGGTCGAAGGATGTGGTAGAATTTATCTTTATAATCAGGAGTTGTAGCTTGGACTCTCCATGGTTGATACTGCTTTTTTATAAGTTGGAGGAGGATGAGTTTAGTTTATTTATCACAGGAAGTAGTTTAGTGGGACTGTATGAGTGTTTTATTTGAAATCTTCTGTTGTGCACAGCTTGTTTGAGCTCCATGCAAAAGTTCACATTCCTAAAACTTTCTGGAACTTGAAAGGTGGGCACCGAGTTTAATTTGGTGATGGTGTTTCTGATACTGATGTTGTCTCTATATTGACAATGGTAAAATTTGGAAGATTGTTGTCGTCGTTGTCATTTTGTTTTTGCTGAAGTATTGGTCTTCCTTAGAAAGTTTCCTTGTACGGCAATAGGTGACGTAGTGTGAAATAACAACCTTTCTATGACATTTGTTGTTTTCTATTTTTTTTGGTGACCTCTACAATACCTATTTCATTGGGCTAGATCCCTAGCTTTCGGACCTTTGTATTTCCCGTAATTGACCCCTTTTTTTCAGTTAAATGATGTAAATTGACGTGATTAATAATGTGGTCTCCCTAACAATTTTCTTTTTTCTAATCTTAAATAACTGCATTGAATAAGTGACACTATTTGTGATGGTATATTGAAATTTAATTCCCTTAACCCTATCTATCGTGTTAAGAAAAATGGAAAGTTGGACTATCACCATATCCTCTAACTTTATTTGTTTCTGATTTATGCTCACTTTTTTATATTTTGTATGTGTTTGCTAGTTTTTAGAGTCTCACATATGCAGTAAACTCTTGACTTTGGTAATGATCTCTTTATGGCATTGTAAAATTAGACTTTTGCTTATTTATGTGCTAAGAACCAACACAAATATGGAAATGTTTTCTTGGAAAATCTTAAAAAATTTAAAATGACATGGCAGGCGTGATGCAAATAATTTATCTAAACTTAGATGGCGAGTATGCAAAACATCAGTTATAACTTCATGAAAACACTATGTCTAATAAAATTCAAATCTAACAATCAAAATATAGAAAAGGATCCTCCTGAAACCGAAACGAGTTCACTGTGCTAAATGCTCCTATATGCTCATCGTCTTCATTGTTATTCTGGAAAATCATAACTTACAATTCAAGTTCAGCCTCTTTGGTGAAGGGAGTGCTAGTGTTATGTAGGTGTGTCTGACATGTAGTTCATTCTATCAATCATATGGCTCCTGCATTGTACTGTTTCTGTCAGTGTTAATCTGATCATAAGAGCGTCTTGATAATTGATTTGGTCTTAGGGGAGTGTTTCTTTATCTATCTATTTCAGAGAGAGTTCATAATGCTTGCACTATATAAACTCGCTATTTCCATTAGAGAACTAGCATGTGCTGGGTTTAATATCAACGTTGAGCTATTATTTTTAGTTATTCTTTTCTAATAAAGAATAATATCAAATGTGAGCAGATAGATGCTGTGTTCAACTAGTGTTAGAGAGACTTATGGTATATTGCATTGCTTGTGCAGCGTATTTGCACGATTTGCTGTGATAATGTCTGTGTAATAACATGAGGTAGCTGTAAGCAAGTAGTATGTACATTTACACTTTCGATTACAATAATTAATTCTGTGTTGATGAGTGTGTTAACTTTTTACAAGGATCTCTTATGTTTAATGTGAACATGTTACTTTATTCACATCTTTGTTCGGTATAATGGTCTGTTACCTGTGTTTGCCTTTTCGTTTCCTCTTAAATTGCGTTTATGATTGTGAAACCATGCCTTTTTTTTCCTTCTAATATTGGTATCAAAGAAAGTCAATGTCCATAACTTTTAAGATTTCAAAATTATGTATCTGCTCCATGGCCATCTTATAGTTTGAATTTGCATTAATGATGTTGGTATATAGCATGTAGTTGAAGTTATTGGTCTAATTTTTGTTTTTTCATATCTCAGCGTGTTAAGGTTTACCGTCTGAGTGAGGATGGAAAATGGGATGATCAGGGAACTGGTCATGTCACGGTTGACTATATGGAGGTTTGTTTATCTCATTCATTTGTTAATCTGACAGACACAGTAAATTTGTGAGAATTAGTTGTTTTGAGTCACATTTCCTTGGAAACGATTTCTGAACTTACCCTGCATTTTGATTGAATGCAACTGTGGTAACACAGCGTTCAGAAGAGCTGGGTTTGTTTGTTATTGATGAAGAAGACAACGAGACATTACTTCTGCATCGAATCAGCTCGGATGACATTTACAGAAAGCAAGAAGGTATTTTAAGTTTAAGTGACAATATTGCTTTACTATTGTATGGTATTCTCATGTGGTTAGATTGATACTAAATTGTGAAGTTTGGGTTTTTTTTCTTGTTAAGATACAATTATCTCATGGAGGGATCCAGAATATTCTACTGAATTAGCTCTCAGTTTTCAGGAGCCTACAGGCTGCTCTTACATATGGTAACTACCTAATTTTTGCCCTTTGTTTTTCCTGATAACATAGTTGTTACTAATTATTTTATGTGATCTATTCAGGGACCACATATGCAGCGTTCAAAGGAATATACATTTTAATTCTCTTAACAGTAAGTGTTTGCAATATGATTCAAAATGTACTCCCTCTCTGTTCCTTGCATTTTAGATATGTGACTGCTGTAACCCTCTTCTTAGTGAACGCTTATTGTGTTTTCTCTCCATTTTTCAATTAAAAGTGCATGCAAATATTTTCCTTGATGAAAGATTTATCTGCCATGAAGCATTGATTTCAGAAAGTTTACTAGTGTAATAGGAATTGCGTATTTGTGGAAGCAGAACCCTATAAAGTTCATCCATTCTCTATATTATAAGACTACAAATCTGCTCCTTAAAACAAGATATTTAACACAGGAATGCATAATTAAACTATTAAAGGTACCTAAATCCCTGAAGAAAGAATTTGTTCATCAACTTCTGGCCATTCTGGGTTAAGTCAAAGCTCATTGGTTGAATTAATATTTCCACTTTTCTGCGTGAAGGAAGGGTATCTTTCAATAATAGTATGGCTTCTCTTATCTAATGATTGCAGTGTTTATATCTGTTGTATGAGAAAGAGTGAAATTGTTTCAAGTAATATGAATAAAAATGAATTTTCCTTGAATTTAAATAATGTCCATGTATACCTTCATTGTTTTCTATATTCCAATTTGTGATGTTTATTATTGGTTACATTGTGCTTGTGTGTTCTTAAATTTTATTTTTATTTGAAAATCAGTGACATGAATTGTTTCGATATCTGTAGATGAGACATTTCACAGTGCAAACAGTGAGTTGAGGGAGCTCCCTATGGTTGAGCTATCCACAATTCCTTTAATCCTTAAGGTGGTTTAGTTCTTTTGCATCTCATGTGTTTGTTTTATCTTTCCTACTTTTCACTTTTCATTTAATTTTCGAGATTGTCTTTTCATCATACTTGCAAAGTGATGACAATCATGTGGATTTTTTGTCTTGCAGACTGTGACCGAGAGTGGCATTGCTGATCAGATGCGACTTACAGAATTGATATTGACTGATGTAAGCTTTGTACAACTTTGTGTATCTCTGAAGAAATGTGCAGTGAATTATTTAGCATGGTTCTTATTTTATAAAAAAATCAATTGTTGAAGTATGTCCAAACATGTTATCCTTAATCATAAAATTTGTTTATTATTTTAACCTTCATCAACAGCTTGTTGGTTCATGTATATACTATATTGCTTTTTCCTAACGAGTCTTTTAATCTTAACGCAGCAAGAGTTTTTTCGAAAGCTCATGGGCCTATTTAGAATCTGTGAAGACTTAGAAAATGTTGATGGTCTTCACATGATATACAAAATAGTAAGGGGGATCAGTAAGTATTCCTTTTTGGTATTTCACTCTCAGAATCTGCTACATAAATGCATGTCTATCTTTTTATTGAGTGATATGTTGTTTTCTACCTGCAGTTCTGCTGAATAGTCCTCAGATCTTTGAGAAAATATTCGGTGATGATTTAATCATGGATATCATCGGTTCCCTTGAGTGTGAGTTCTGTAATTGGTTTGTGTTCGCTCATATAACCTTCTGTTCTTGGAATGTGATTTAGTTGTAGCCTGGTAATTTGATTCTTAGTTCATTATGATTCAGTACTGTGTTGATATTGATGTTGAATTTTGGTTTGCAGATGACCCTGAAGTACCTAATGTCCAACACCATCGTAACTTTTTGAAAGAACATGTTGTTTTTAAGGAGGTAATAACTTTTGTGCTGTTGGGATTTGGGGCTAAGGACTAGGGATGTTGGATGGCATCTTAATTTATATTCGAGTTGGTTCTTTCTTCGCTGTGAATCTGGATTGACAATTTAATTTTGCACAGGCCATACCGATTAAAGATGCTATGGTGTTGTCAAAGATACATCAGACGTATAAAGTTGGATATTTAAAGGTTTGCCTGTTTTCTGTTTAACCTTTTTGTTTTTCCTACTACTTCAGTTGCAATTCTTACTTTCGACTACTTCTTTAGGATGTTGTTTTGGCTAGAGTTTTGGATGAGGCCACAGTTGCAAATCTCAATTCCATTATTCATGCAAACAACGCTATCGTAAGATTTTACAACTCATTCTTTGAACATGTTGGGCTTTACGTTATATTAATTCTGATGTTCCTATTTTGTTTTAGGTTGTTTCTTTGCTAAAGGATGACAGTACCTTTATTCAAGAATTGTTTGCTAGATTACGGTCACCATCCACCTCCGCAGAATCTAAAAAGAATTTGGTAATTTGATTTCCATAGGCGGTCTTTCATTGTATTTCTGACTTCTGCGGCATGATATTGGTGCACTGCAGTTCTCGAAAGCAGTGTTCTTGAATATGTAACTAGATTTTTACATCTTGTAATTTCTCTCTTTTGATTTTCTTTTCCCTCCAATTTATTTAGAAATATTTATTAATGTCTCTAACGTTGATAAAAAGTCTTATGGTGGTTATTTTTATTTTCTTAATGTCAGCACCTTTAACTTTACCGCATTTTAATATGACCATAGTAATGATAGTGACCTTAGAATTTGTGGCTGCATTTCTCTGGTTAGTTTTCTTGACGTCACTCAGAATTGATTGTGCTTATCATTCCCTTTGCATTGTAGGTATATTTCTTGCACGAGTTTTGTAGTTTAAGCAAAAGCCTGCAGATGGTCCAGCAGCTTCGGCTATTTAGGTAAAAAAATCCTGAAGTTACATTTCTTTACCTGCTATTATGTTTTGTAACTCTCCGTTGGTTTTTTAAATTTTGGTTACTTATGTTATGGTTGTTAGCTAAAAATATTTCTTTTAAGATGTCTTTGTTTTAAAGTGTGAAATGCTGAATGTCTGTAGGGATCTCATGAATGAAGGAATCTTTGACATTGTAACTGATGTGTTGCAGAGTGAAGACAAAAAGCTTGTATTAACTGGGTAATCAGATGTTTAGGAATCTGTATTCTGTATTTAGTTTGCTGCATCTCACTTAGCTTTTTTTCCCTCGTGTCATAATCCTAACAATTGGTGATTATAATGGATGCAGGACAGATATCCTCAGTCTTTTCATGAATCAGGATCCAAACCTTCTGCGTTCATATGTTGTTCGTCGGGAAGGAACTCCACTTTTTGGACTCTTGGTATGCACTTTTCCAAATTATTTTTTGTCTATGATTGGGCATGAACAATAACCTTCACCTGTCTTAGTTGAGCTTCAAAGAAATCTTATAGTGAATTATTCAATTTCAATGTCGTATCGATGACCTGATTATGGCCTGTGAGGCGAAATTACTATCAACTACAATACATGTGTTTATGTTTAATAACAGAAGGAGAAACCACCTAATTAGGCAAGCAACAGGTTGTACTTGTGATTGCTTTGGGGATTGCCTATATTTGTATTAGATTTTTAGAACTGATATTAGGTGAATAGACATAGCAACCGTATCTAAAAAGAATCTAGTTGTTTTCCCCACTCATAATATGTATGATCTGATGTCTGCATTTTTAGAACTGATATTAGGTGAACAGACATAGCAACTGTATCTAAAAGGAATCTAGTTGTTTTCCCCACACTTATTATATGTATAATCTGATGTCTGCATGTAAGCATCCAGCATGGAAAAGACATTGACTGTCTTTGGCTACTTCCTGTTTAGTTGACCACACTGGTCCCAGGCATTTAAAATTTATAAATCCTGATGCAAGTGTTTTAATTATCTCTATCAATATTGATATTTAATTGTCTACTTACAGGTTAAAGGAATGATTACAGATTTCGGAGAGGACATGCACTGCCAGTTTCTTGAAATTCTTCGTAGTCTACTAGATTCATACACATTGTCAGGAGCTCAGGTATCTACTCTAGACATTTGTTCGCTAAATGTATTTTGTCACTGTCGCTCTTCGTAGGACTCACCAATAGCTTCCTTAAATTTAATAGTTTTCTGTGGATATCATCTTTCTTCTCCTCTGTTGTCCTATAGTATGTATACTTTTTTTCATTCTTGAACTGCAACTGCTCCCTCTTAATTATGTACCACTGGCGCTACACCAGTAACTTCACCAGTAGGTCCACTTAGGTTAGAGGGGCATAACAAATATGCACTTGTATACGCAAATAATTATGTATTTCTCTGTGTACTTGTGTTCATATATGTACATGTAATATTTACTTAAGAAGTTGGTGCACATGTTGACACCATTTGTGGGATATTAATTGCCTTTTTTTCTCTTTTAGGAGCTTTTATTATGAGCTTTTTCGTTATATTCTCTAGCTCTTAAATAATCATATTCCCTTGCATATTATACGTATAATTTTAATACTTACCAATAATATCAGAAGAATAATAAGAGGCTTTATGTGTAAGATCCCACATCGCCCAGGGGAGTGGATCCTCTATGCCTTATATGTATATTCCCATCTCTACCTAGCACGAGGTCTTTTGGGAGCTCACTGGCTTCGGGTTCCGTAGGAAGTCCGAAGTTAGGTGAGTTCGCGCGAGAGCAATCCCATGATGGGTGACCCACTGGGAAGTTCTCGTGTGAGTTCCCAGAAACAAAACCGTGAGGGCGTGACCGGGGCTCAAAGTGGACAATATCGTGCTACGGTGGAGTCGAGCCCGGGATGTGGTGGGGGCCCGGGCCGGGATGTGACATTATGCTTTCTAGGGTTATGGTCAATTGTAGATCTCGTTGATTTGATTTACTTTATTGTTTTGTTTGCCATTTTACTTGGGCCAGGTCATTGTTTTTTCCTTTTAACGATTTTCCGCCCTTTTTTACTGAAGTTACTTTCTGTGGCCAATTTTGTTCTAGTCCATCTCATAATTGTTTGGATTGTTCTTTCATTTAGAGTATGATGAATTTTTTTATTATCACAAATACAGAAGTTTCATATATGGAAGCTTTTCATGGAGTTTGCAATACTGTTTATTTCTGCGGGTGTAACAATTTGAATGTTGGTTTGTAGTTTATTATATCATAAAAAAAAATTATTTTCCAATGCCTCATTTTTATACTTGTACTGCATGGGTTGGTTATTGAGTATTTTTTTATCTCGTTTGATTTTGCTACAGAGAGATGCGATTATCGACATATTCTATGAGAAGCATCTGGGGCAGTTAATTGATGTTATAACAGCGTCATGTTCTTTGGAAGGCAATGGTCAATCATTTGATAAATCTTCTATCTCTGGTGGAAGAGTTGAAAGTCAGAGTGTTGCGAAGCCTGAAATATTATCAAATATATGTGAATTGCTTTGTTTTTATGTCCTTCACCATCCATTCAGAATAAAGTAATATTTTGGCTCCTTGTACAACTTTCATAAATGGATTTCTGCTGCTGAACCTTGACATTGGAATGTTTGGGTTTTTGTCACTTGCAGGTGTAACTTTCTGCTTAGTAATGTGATGGATAAAGTTTTGTTGGTTACGCAAAGAAGAGAAAAGTATTTAGTTGTTGCTGCAGTTCGATTTGTTCGCACTATTCTTTCACGTCATGTGAGTTTATGTTGATTAATAAAAAAGTTTTATTTATCCTTGAGCTCAGCTAAAATCCCAGAGAGATCCAAATGATCTGGAGGTGATCATTTTTGTTGTTTTGGACCAATTATCCATGGCAAAAACTGTGAAAAAAATTTGCATGAAAATTTAAAGTATATTATGTCTTGTGCTTCAACAAAAGTGAAGTTTTTTTTATGAAGTTAAGATGAGCGATTTGCCATGCAAGACTAGAAGTCAATACATCGTGACAGTATAGCTTGTTCAGATTTGAGCAGTGGTTTCATACTGAGAATTTCTCATCAGTATGATCGTAGTGGGAATTCTGGATAAAAAGAATGTTATATTTCAAAAAGGTTCTTGTTCTGCGCAACCTTTTCAGCTTTCATAGTACATATAAGAATGTTTATTATCATCTTTGTGCCCTGTTGTACGTACAGTCTCTCTCTACCTGCTCTGATATGTTAAGTATGCAATCTTTCTTTTCTTTTTGGGCTAAGTTGTTCATGTAATAATTGGGCAATGCATGATTCTGCAGGATGAGCATCTGATAAATCATATTGTTAAGAACAACCTTCTGAAGCCAATTGTCGACGCATTTGTTGGTAATGGAAATCGATATAACCTGCTGAACTCGTCTGTTTTAGAACTTTTTGAGTTCATCCGGAAGGTGCTACTCTCTTTTAGACTTAGTTTCTGGAGCTAAAGTATGTCTTGAAGGTATCATCTTATTTGTGTTTTTCTTTTTCCAGGAAAACTTGAAGTCTTTGGTTAAATACTTGGTTGATTCATTCTGGGATCAGTTGGTCAGATTCGAGAATTTTGCATCGGTTCACTCCCTCAAAGTAAAATATGAGCAGGTACTATGCTCCTATATTTTCTCCACTCCTAAATTTGGAGCTTTTGTATTTGACAAGTGCTTTTGCAGTGCCTAGAACACTTTGGAACCAAAGGCACCGCTAATGTGTCAGACCCTAGAAAACGAAACGATGAGCGTGCTTTGGAGAAAGAAGAAGAAGAGTATTTCAATGAGGACAGGTATGTCTTTGTGTTGAATGTTTATCGTGTATTGATAGTGCTCTTTCCTGCTATTTTGTTACCCATAGCCACTGAACATGATGGAACTTGGTAATCAGTGATGAAGAAGATACAGCATCTGCATCCATGCCAAATACCCAAAAAGTACAGGCCCAACCTCAACCTGTTTTATCCAATGGAGTTGCTGCAAGTTATCCACCATCCAGGTATTATATTCTTCTGGTGTAGATTTATCCGAGTGCATTTTCAGAATATTTTTGGCTATACGGCCCATATGTTCACATTGATTTTTGTAGTCCAAGGTCTGTCGGGCTGGTGGATTATGATGACGATGAGGACGACGAAGACTACAAGCCACCGCCCAAGAAACATCCTGAACCTTCTGATGAAGATGAAGGAACAATGGAGTCCCTTAGGTTGAAGCGGAAATTGGCTTCTAAGGATAGGGAGACCGAGCTAGCAAAGAGGCAACGGTTGGGTAAAAACTCCAAGCCAAAAGAAAGTGTGTTTGCTGCTTTGTGCACAACTCTAAGCCAGGCAGTGCTACCGAATAAGAAAATTGCAAGCAGTATGCATACAACTCGCACAGCTGATGGGGTCAACAACTCAGGTGAAGGGAAAAATCAAGAGAATGATGAGCATGCTGTTTCTAAGAGCTGTTCTGAGAACAACAGTTCAGATGATGCTGACAATAGGGAAAATGAGTCTACTACTTCTAGAGGCTGCTCGGATCACTTGCATGGCACTCCGGATGATAGACAGTTGGGTGGAGAGGACTGCCCGTTGATACCACCAAAATCTTCACCAGAAATGGCTGTAAATGGGTCGTAAGTTATATTTAGCCAATGGGGTTACTGCTTTGTGTTCTTTATGCAACTTGTGAATGCGTGCTTGGTGCCAGAAAGCGGTCCCAGGCCGCAGATGAGCATACATTTGGAAGAGAGGAAGTGAACCGACAGAGAAGAGAGGATGAATTTGGTCTATGGCTTCCATCGACGATGGTAGGAGTGAATACTGTATAGTGCCACTGCGACGCGGAAAGAAAAATGAAGTCAATAGTCACAATGTGGGGGGCCAAGCCTATCATCAACTCTTCACTTGGCCTTATTGGGGCTTTTGAAGTATTTTGGTTTTTGTAAAACATTCATCAGCATTGGTTTCTCTATATCCAATTCTCTTTCTTTTTTTTTTTTGCCTTTCATCTCAAGTTTTGTGTTTCATTCAATTTGTTCCGTCTATTTTTTGGGGCTTGTGATGGAAATTAGAAAGGGCACCAAATTATAAAAGCCCTGTGTTGGATGGGATTGTGCCCTCTAATGCCAAAAGTATTTTTGTGGTCGGGGTGAGGGTGGGGGACTGGGTTGGTTGTAACTTGTAATAGAGAGAGAGAGAGAGAGAGAGAGAGAGAGAGAGAGAGAGAGTGAGTTGGGGTTTTTCAGTAGGGAGTGAAATTTTCATTTTTCACTCGCTGTAAATTGCTATTGAGTTTTCATAATTATCCAAGGTAACTTTATGGAATGATTTCTACCTTTAATAACATGGAACCCCAAAGTCTAGTAAATTTTGATTTGTTGGCATCCTACCTCCATTCGCATTTCGCAAGAAAAAAATACCGACCCTTTGGTCTTAAAAATGTTGGTTTTAAGAATGAGTGATTGTCCTTTCTCAGACACTTACTGCCCAACTTGAAAGCAGATGAATCGAATTCGATTACGATTTCGCGGCCAAGTGATTGACGTTAAATTGTGATGTTTGTTTATCTATCACATCCTAGTCCGCAAAGTAAGATATTGTCTGCTTTGGGCCACACTCTCACGGATTTGTTCTTGAGTTTCCACCCAAAACACGTCTTACTATAGGGAGGTAGACATGTACATATAAGGCACATCACCTCCTCTCCCCCGGACAATGTAGGATCTTACAATCCACCCCCTTAAGGGCCCGACGCCCTCGTCGGCACACTTCCGGCCAAGGAGTGGCTTTGATACCAACTTGACACACCCGACCCACCTAAATCTAACCCAACACCCTTTAAGGTCCAAACCCTAAGCCCTAAACGGATCCAACCCTTTGACCCAATTGAACTGGACCGACCCAAACCCGTTGATCCGGTCTGGCCGTTGACTTTGACTTTGACTGTTGACTTTTCAAGTTCGGACGGGACCACTCATGTTTGTTTTGCGCCCCCTCAGAACTTAGAATCGAGGCGTATGATCCCGGCATCAAGGCACTTCCGCATCAGCATCTTTGAGTCTTCTCAGTGTAGGATTCGTTCCTTGTTCATTCAATTTTATATTATTCATCTTTTAGTGTTTTAGTTTAGTTGTATGCTTTGAACATGTTTCTCATTTGCATATTAATTATATTAAAATTTATAAGACTTATTTATTTCTTGTTTCTCATGCATTCTAATATGGCTTCGTCACCTTTGGATGTCAGCCAGCACATACCTACCTTGATGTTCGAGGAATATCGGAGTCGGGCGTGTCATTATCTGCTCCAGTCGAGTGACAAATTCTAAATTTGACTCAGAATCTAAAGTCAAGAATGTTATGTTGGAAGGTGATGGGTAGAGTTTAGGGTAGTGATGAAAATTTGAGATGCATTTGAATTTCTAAATCCAGTCTGTTGTTTGTCCAGACTCATTACATAGTGTTTGTGAGGCAGGTTAATAGGGGACAGATGGCAAACAGTTGGAACAAGTCGCCCCGAAGTTCGCAGGAGAAAGACACGTACGTAGCGTTGCATGAGTACGTGTCCTCCTCGTACCTTGTTGCCTCATTTTCTACTTGTTCCCCGCTGCAGTCTCATCATTCATCACAGCAGTATAACCTCAAACTTTTACGATATCGAACAAGTAATACTGAAGCAGGGTGAAGATATGTTGAACACGACCAGCAGCACTAGTTTGGAAACAAAGCCGTCGTTGCTGCAGGAGCTGCGCAGCTTCGACAAGAGCGGCTTCTTCGACCTCGGCCACCCTCTCCTCAACCGCATCGCCGAGAGCTTCGTCAAGGCCGCTGGGGTATCCTCTCCTCTCCTCTCCTTACCTTTCTATTTTTCACTCTCTCTCTCTCTCTCTGTATATATGTCCGTGTGCCTTGTGTTATATATAAACAAAAGTACGTCCAAAATATATGAGCATTTCGTTAATAAGGTTGTGTTGCTGCAATGGACAGATCGGAGCTATTCAGGCTGTGTCGCGTGAGGCTTATTTCATAGCCACTGAAGGTAATAACCATATAATCTATCTGTTTCCTTCTACTTTGGAATTTCTTGGTGTTTACATATGTACGTATGTGAATGTATGGATCTACAAGTATTCGTTAAAATTATAAGTAATTATCTGAATAACTTGATGGGACAAATTATGTTTGGGATTTGAGTTATCTGCGTATAATTAATGCTGTCTATCTAAAGAGAGACAATTGTTGATGCGTACGTATACGTGTTCATTATAATGTGCAGGATTCGATTCAAGTACAAATGGTATTCCGCCCGAAATCTCGGTTCCAGGCAACAAAAGGCAACGCTTCCCTGACCTCAGAGGTATATATGCAGCTAGCTACCATGGTTATTTTTATAACTTTTATTGATGTAGTATGCCCACCCGACTACAAAATTACGGATGTAGATTACGAGAGAACCCTTTGTAATATTATGTATGTGCTTGCTCAGTTGTTGGTATATTGAACAATTGATTGTATCTCAAGCGGCTGTTATGTGCTTTGCAGGTGAAAACAACAGAAAATCTCTTGAAGCTATGGTGAGTTGAAAACTAGCAATCAAGCATATAATTCCAATTACCAAGATTGTATTTCGTCGTTGCCCTCAAATTACCAATCAATTATATATTGAGGTGCTTTAATGTTATACCTCTTTAATGGACCACCACAAATTGATCCATAAATAATTGAATGCTCTGGCGGCCGTCTGGCCTTATCTGCATTGGAGCTTTCTGGCTTGTCTGCCATTTGATAATTTATGTACTTATTCGATTTCTTGAATAAGCTCTAGCAAAGTCGTGATGCAGTTAGTACTTAGTAGTCACTGATTCGTTGTCACAATGTTTTCCAGGTGAAGAATACAGGAAAGGAATCATTACAATGGGGTAAGCACATCTTCTAAATTAAATTGCAAACATGAAATGCATCAGTTTGCAAGCTGTAGGTTTCGGTTTTTCCTGGTTACAATTATGTATGCGCGGTTTGGAAAAACAGGGTCATGTACCACTGGGATTTGAAGGAAGATTTGAAGGAAGTTAACTTATTTTACTTCTCAGGGCTGGCTGCGGGGGTGTATTCAGGTCTTACATATGGCCTGGCAGAGGCTCGTGGAGCTCACGATTGGGTAATGCTTAATTATCTTGTGTCACTGTCATGGATTGAATGCTGCAGCATTACTGAGAGCTTGCTACTTGTATGGTGCTTAAAGCCGTTATTGCTTGGTTCTTTGGTGCAGAAAAACAGTGCAGTTGCGGGAGCGATTACAGGCGTTGCCCTGGCACTCACATCGGAGGGTTCGTCCCACGAGCAGATAGTGCAAGGCGCTATCACCGGAGCTGCCATATCCACCGCTGCAAATCTTCTTTCTGGGATATTTTAGGCTGCTGATTGGGGTCATATTCCTTCTTTTTGATAATGTAGAGATGTGACTTTGCCCCATCTCTCGCTAGTTTTAAGGAACTCCTGGTTAGGGTTTTGCTTTCACCATCTATAATGTTGCTGGTGCGCTGCCCTTTGTTCTTTCTGGATGCTTAAACTTCACTGGTTTAGTATCGAGATTTCCAGATGTTTTAGATGGTTGGTTATTCAAGGTTTGTTTTAGTTATCGGCAAGTTTTTATGTGAGATCCCACATCGTCCAGGGGAGTGATCCTTATATGTATATTTTCATCCCTATCTAGCGCGAGGTCTTTTGGGAGTTCACTGGCTTCGGGTTTTATGGGAACTCCGAAGTTAAGCGAGTAGCGCGCGAGAGCATTCCCATGATGGGTGACCCACTGGGAAGTTCTCGTGTGAGTTCTCAGAAACAAAACCGTGAGGGCGTAGTCGGGGCCCAAAGCGGACAATATCGTGCTATGGTGATGGAGCGGGCCCGGGATGTGGTGGACCCCGGGTCGGGATGTGACAATTTGGTATCAGAGCCTAACCCTAGCCGTGGTGTGCCGACGAGGACGTCGGGCCCCTAAGGGGGTGGATTGTGAGATCCCACACCGCCCAGAGGAGTGATCCTTATATGTATATTCTCATCCCTACCTAGCACGAGGCCTTTTGGAAGTTCACTGGTTTCGGGTTCCATGGGAACTCCGAAGTTAAGCGAGTAGCGCGCGAGAGCACTTCCATGATGGGTGACCCACTGGGAAGTTCTCGTGTGAGTTTGCAGAAACAAAACCGTGAGGGCGTAGTCGGGGCCCAAAGCGGACAATATCGTGCTACGATGGTGGAGCGGGCCTGGCATGTGATGGAATCCAGGTCGGGATGTGACATTTTAGATGTTGTTCCTCCATTGTACTATTGTCATACAATTATTCGTCATTATTTGAATTTTAAGGACTTAACATTAAACCACAATGCAAACCATACCTAAACCTTTATTTTCCTTTATGTTTATTATAGACAGACCAATCATGGGATTCAAATTTATGACTTCCTCCAACACCTGTGAAAAATATAGTCCAATGTATGGTAAACAAATTGATACATTTTTGTTCTTGCATTGCAATATTAGCAACCCGCCCACGAGTACTTGATAATATTAATTAATAACACCGCCATGACAATATTATCCTCATAAACAAGCATTTCTCTACTAGAGGAATATGAGAACTTATGCTATGCTACCGCTCATAAGCTCTTTTTTTTTTGGTTAAAATGCGGTCAAAGTTACGACAATCCACTTTTCTGGGTGCAGACGCATTTTATCCTTTTTATCAGGCCATCTCTAATCGGGTTAGCCATAGGGCAAAGA
This sequence comes from Cotoneaster glaucophyllus, assembly GCA_036320875.1. Classification (NCBI taxonomy): domain Eukaryota; kingdom Viridiplantae; phylum Streptophyta; class Magnoliopsida; order Rosales; family Rosaceae; genus Cotoneaster; species Cotoneaster glaucophyllus. Next base: position 27,426,696 of record CM070057.1, read on the forward strand.
TAATTATTTTTGACACAAAACCCATCTGTAATAGAGGTCTGGACTAAAAAATCTTGAGACCCACTGGGTCAAAATCTAGCCATCTTTAGCCAACGAGCTAGCCCGTTCATTTGGGCCCAGCTGCATTTTTGTTTTTTCCTTAAGACGAAATTAAAAAAAAATTAAAAATTCTAATTTTTTCTTATAAATACCTAAGACATATCTACACCATTTCAATTCTTCATATTCTATTGACTTCAAACACTCTTTTCATACACACCCTCTCTTACTTCTTCCAATAATATTTCCTTTAATTTTTTTTAATAATTATCAAAGGGCCACATCTTCAAGTGGCACTCAAAATATGTCGAAAACCTTATTTTAATATGTTAGTTTAATTCACTTAACTAATAAAATTACATAACAAATTTAAAATAATAAATTACTGTGGGGATTAAAAAATAGCCCATTTTGGTTGGAGATGATATATAAATATGGTCTGACACTGTTCATTAAATTTTTTTTTTTTTTAAGAAGACTATAATCTAGATATAGGTTAAACATAGTACTTTTTGTTGGAGATGGCCTCACCTTCACGTGATTTACAAACGTCATGAATCGATTGCAGAACTACGGCTCATAAGTTTAGTGTCTCCAAACCAATCAAGAAAAGGGTAGCGATTACATATCGGTTTATGATGTCAAAATCAAAATTTTGCGTGTTAACATAAAGAAAAGGGTTTTTTTTTTTTTTTTTTTTTTTTTTTTTATCACCAATGGTTCCTGAGATTGACTAAACTCATCATTTTGGTCTCTCACTTTCAAAATCAATCAATGTCGTCCCTGACATTCACCACCGCACATCAATTTGGTCATTCCGTTTAGATTCCGTCAAATATTTTTGTTAGTTTGCAAGTGGGACCCATAAAGCTAATAAAATGGTGACACACGTATTACACAAATAAAGGTTTTTATCACAAATGGTCCCTGACATTGATCAAACTCCTCATTATGGTCTCTAAGTTTCAAAAATCAATAAATTTGGTCCCTGACTTTCACCATTGCCCATCAATAGAGTCCTTCCATCAAAATTTCATCAATATTTTTTGTTAGTGTGCTGATGCGATCCCACTAGTCCAATCATATGGCGCCAAGTGGATTAACTATAAGAAACTATTTTTTTTTAGGGTGAACCAATTGGCGAATATTTCGCGCTGACATTTATCTCACATCCCACAATTCCAATTGGAAAATAAGATTCAATCTAAATTCGATAAAATCGAATTCAAATTCAATTCAAATTTGATAGGATTATAACCAACTAGAGAGAATGAGAAGTGAGTTCACGGAGGACAAGATGATGATGTTTTTTTTCCTTTTTTTTTTTAAATTTCTTATAGTACTTTTAGTTTTAAATCTTAAAAAAATATTTTTTTAGTTAATTCATGTGACGCCATATAATTGGATTAGTGAGACCATATTATCACACTAACAAAAAATAATGACCGAAATTTTAACGGAATGACTAAATTGATGTGCAGTACTTAAAGTCAGAGACCAAATCTATTGATTTTTGAAACTCAGGGACAGAATGAGGAGTTTGATCAATGTCAGAGACCATTTGTGATAAAAAAAACTTCTTTTGTGTAATACACATGTCACCATTTTATTGGCTTTGTGAGTCCCACATGCAAACTAACAAAAATATTTGATGGAATCTCAACGAAATGACCAAATTGATGTGCGGTGGTGAATGTTAGGGACGACATTGATTGATTTTGAAAGTGATGGACCAAAATGATGCGTTTGACCAATTTCAAGGATCATAGGTGATAAAAACCCTAAAGAAAAAAGGGCCGCTTTTCTCTATGAAGCCGGAGCCGGAGCCGCAGCCGCCTAATAGTAAATCTAAATTAAAGGCAAAGAACCACCCTTTTCTTTTCCCCCAAAACCCAGATTTGGCTCTCTGCCCTAATTCAAGTTCCCTCACCGATACCCGACCCTTAGAAGGTAAGCCTCCTCTCAAATTTCTGTGGTTTTTTATTTTCTCTATGCTTTTGTTTAAATAATTGCTCTAATCTCCGCCTCTGCAACTGTTTTCGAGTAGATCGGTAGGGAAAGAATGTTTTTTTAATTGTTTTGGATTCTTGATTGTATGAATTTAGGTAAATTTTGGGTCTTTTGGTACAAGTATTGCTGTAATTTCGATGTTGCTTGAACTTATCGGCCTCAGTAGTTTGAGGGGGAAAAAGGGTTTAGATTGCAGTTTTTCTGACTCTGAATTGTTTGAACCCCACTTCAACCTTACCCAAGTGTAAAAGATATTAACAAAAACACTAATACAATCAAATATTCATTCACACTTTGCATCTGCACATACATCAGCTTACATAGCTGGTTGCGATCGCCAACTCAACAAGAGACACCTGGGCTAACTAAGTGATGCCACTTGACGTCCTAACAGAAACTAGGTTAGATTGATAGCATTGTTGAAGAAAATGCTTAGTTGTAGGTTAAGTTGTGAATTAAACCGATGACGCTGTGGAACGAATAATTAAGTTGAAGAAATTGGCCCAAGAAAGTTTTTCATGTACTAGGTTTTGTTTTTGTTGTTGTTTTGTTTATACAAAGGTATTGATGCTCAAATATTTAATGTTCGAATATGTTTTTTTTTCCAGTTAAATTTGTAGTCTTATGATTCTTGTAGATTTATCAGCCCTTCTTTTTACAGGGAGATCTTGTGTAACTTTTGTATGCTTATTGCTGATGGATTACCAATTTATAATTTTTAGTTTTATTTTGGTAGATTTTATGTATGTGAGAGAAATCTTTGTTATGTTTCGTTTTTATTGATTGGGGAGTTTGAAACTTCTTCCAGCCATACAAAGTTGGTCATTTTTGTCGGTTTTTTAATACTTCAACCTGTACGTTTCACGTGTTTTTTAAAGCTAGTTGATTTAAATGTTTTCGCTTTTGGCTTTTTTACCCTTTTCGTTCTTGATATTTACTGAAAAATGGGAGTTTTTTACTTTATTGACCGAAACATGGCGATATTCAATGAATGTGAATGACCTAATTACCATTTAAATGCAGGGTCTGAGAGCATTTGGAGATTGTGGCAGTGATTGCCTTGGAACTTCAGGCCGTTGGCATTCAATTGCGTGTATTCTGATTTGAACATTGTGATTTAGAACATGTCGAGTAAGAAAGAAGAGAAAGCTCAAGCTGCGGCTGAAAGGATCAAGGCAGCAGCCTTGAGTGCTGCAAAAGGTCTTAGTCGAGCTCAGGCTGAAAGGGCAGCTGCTGCAGCTGCTCGGAATGTTAATGCTTATGGGCAGAAGGAAGAAGGACCCAGCAGATGGCAGGAGAAAAGGGAAGCCAAGAGACAGATGTATTTGATGAGTACTGAAAAGGCTGTGAGATTGGGTGAACGGAAAGACCTCAAGTCAAATGTATCTACCGTTGGTGGTGCAGCTTCACAATGCCAGAAGTGTTACCAACCCGGGCATTGGACATATGAATGCAAGAATGAACGCGTTTACATCTCGAGACCGTCTAGGACCCAGCAACTCAAAAATCCTAAACTGAAGATGAAGGTTGAAATATCATATGATTTGGACAATCCAGAAATTAAGGAAGAGAAGGAAGAAAAGCAGTCAAAGAAAAGCAAGAGGAAGCATCGCTCAGCCTCTGATTCTGGAAGTGATAGCGAGGCTTCAGTTTTCGAGACTGATAGTGGTGCATCATCAGTTACAGGATCTGAATATTCTTCGGCGGAGAGTAGCTCAGATTACAGCTCATCTACTGACTCAGAGGAGGAGAGGAGGCACCGAAGGAAGAAGAAGAAGCAAAAGATGGCAAGGCGTAGAAGAAGGTACAGCTCATCATCTGAATCAACTGATTCTGAGTCAGCTTCCGAATCTGATTCTGATGATAGGAGGAGCCGGAAGAAGAGCCCGAGGCACAGCAGAAGGCATTAAACGAGGTGGTCGAGCATAGTGGAGAGCAGTCGTGTATTTGGTTCAACATGTGTAATGTTAAATTAGGTTGTGATTTTAAGGCTTCCTAGACGAAGGGTTTCTTTCTTTTCTCTCTTGAATTGTTCTTCAAAAATTAAGTTGGTCATACGGTGGAAGCCAGCGTTTTTTTTTTTAAACTGATGCATATTTAGTATCTCTGTGAGAGTGAGTTGATTGTACAACTGGCTATTGGCTTATGCCCAAATGAGTTTGTTTATATCAGTTGATAATCCTTTCTGAGAGGATCATGATTCTTGATGGCTTTTCATCAAGCAAATTCTTAGCTGTTCACGGTTGTATAGCTGTTTGTGTTTATTCCTCGCATCACGTGGTCCGAGAGAGACAAAAAGAGATACTATTGGTTACTAACAGATTGGATTAACAGTTCGTTCACTTCTTGATCGATAAGCTTTGAAAGGCTTAGTTCTTGATGATTGGAATGCAGATCGAGAGGGAAATGATAGTTCAGAATTTTTTGTGATAAAATAAGCACTAACGTGATGTTTTAGAGGAAGAACGATAATTTGACACATAAATTACTAATAGTATATATGAGGATTGAAACTTGAACTCGGATTCTGTATATGGGCACAGTGCTCTGGTTAATTGGCCAAATTACCTAGAGGTTTTAGAATCGAATCTCCTACTCTCTGAGTGTAAATATATCATCTGTATCAACAAAATAAATAAATAAATTGATAAAAAAAAACAATAAAAACGTTGGGCCTTTGGGCTTTCATTTGCAGGTGCTAAAGGCCTTATTGTTTAGGCCTCTACGTTTCCAGTTTACCGAAAATACCCTTAAACATTCTTGAGAATAACGGTCAAGACTGAAGCAGAGTATTTATAAGATCTGGTATTAAGAAGAGGAAGAAGAAGAAATAGCAGAAAACCCGCCATTCGCCAAAAGCAAAAAACTCAAACTCTCCGAACCCTAAAAACTCAGAGCTTCTCCACAATGAGTACCATGAAATTTTGCCGCGAATGGTCTGTAAATCCCACCACACTGTATTTAAATTTTTTAATTTTAATTTTTCGATTTTTTTCTTCTAAAATTTTCAATTGGGTTTTCAGTAACAACATTCTGTACCCGAAGGAGGACAAGGAGCAGAAGGCCCTCCTCTACGCCTGCCGCAACTGCGATCACCAGGTCAGCTCACACTCCATCTCGCTTCCCTTGATTTTTTTTTTCTTTAGCAATTATTTTGCATGATTTGTTTAATTTTAGTCCTGCGGTAAGTGGTTTGCCCTAATGCCTCGTAATCTCATTTGGTTAATTAGGTTTAAGACAATTAATTTCTATAACCCGAGGTTAATCTGGCCTTTACTGAAGCTTGGTACAAGGATGGAACTTTTTTCTTGGTTTCTTTCAAGTGAATTGCATCAAAATTTGCTGTCTTTTTACAAATGTAGACCATTCTGGTACCCACATTTTGGAATTCAGTTAGGGTTCCCAATTTCTTTCCTTTTTGCTATTACTTTCTTCTTTAAGGGTTTTTGCTAGATCCTGAAAAGTTTATGCCCGAAAACAACAACAACAAAGCATTTTCCCACTAAATGGGGTCGGCTATATGAATCCTAGAACGTCATTGCGCTTGGTTCTGTGTCATGTCTTCCGTTAGATCCAAGTACTCTATATCTTTTCTTAGCCTCTTCCAAAGTCTTCCTTTACCCCTTGGGGCCTGGACTTCTGTCCCGTAGTCGCATCTTTTAACCGGAGCGTCAGTAGGCCTTCGTTGCACATGTCCAAACTACCGTAACCGATTTTCTCTCATCTTTCCTTCAATTTTGGCTACTCCTACTTTACCTCGGATATCCTTATTCCTAATCTTATCCTTTCTCGTGTCCCCACACATCCAACAGAGCATCCTCATCTTTGCTACACCCATTTTATATACTTGTTGATGCTTCACCACCCAACAGTCCGTGCCGTACAGCATCGTCGACCTTATTTTCGTCCTATAAAAAATTTCCTTGAGCTTCAGTGGCATACGACGGTCACACAACACGCCTGATGCACTCTTCCACTTCATCCATCCAACTTGTATTCTATGGTTGAGGTCTCCATCTAATTCTCCATTCTTTTGCAAGATAGATCCTAGGTAGCGAAAACAGTCGCTCTTTGGTACTTCCTGGTCTCCGATCCTCACCCTTAACTCATTTGGCCTCCATTTGCACTGAACTTGCACTCCATATATTCTGTCTTTGACCGACTTGGGCGAAGACCTTTAGATTCCAACACTTCTCTCCAAAGGTTAAGCTTCGCATTTACCCCTTTCTGAGTTTCATCTATCAACACTATATCGTCTGCGAAAAGCATACACCAAGGAATATCATCTTGAATATGTCCCGTTAACTCATCTATTACCAATGCAAAAAGGTAAGGACGTAAAGATGAGCCTTGATGTAACCCTACTGTTATGGGGAAGCTTTCGGTTTGTCCTTCATGAGTTCTTGTGGCAGTCTTTGCTCCATCATACATATCCTTTACAGCTTGGATATATGTTACTCGTAGTCATTTCTTCTCTAAAATCCTCCAAAAAATGTCTCATGGGACCCTATCATACGCTTTTTCCAAATCTATAAAGACCATGTGTAAATCCTTTTTCATATCTCTATATCTTTCCATCAATCTTCGTAAGAGATAGATTGCCTCCATGGTTGAGCGCCCTGGCATGAACCCGAATTGGTTGTCCGAGACCCGTGTCTCTTGCCGCAATCTATGCTCAATGATTGTCTCCCAAAGCTTCATTGTATGACTCATTAGCTTAATACCCCTATAGTTCATGCAATTTTGTACGTCGTAATTATTCTTGTAGATAGGCACCAAAGTACTCTTTCGCCACTCATTTGGCATCTTCTTCATTTTCAAAATCCTATTGAAAAGGTCTGTGAGCCATGCTATACCCGTCTTTCCCAAGACTTTCCATACTTCGATTGGTATATCATTTGGGCCCACTGCTTTTCTATGCTTCATCTTTTTCAAAGCTACAACCACTTCTTCCTTCCTAATTCGGCAATAAAAGGAGTAGTTTCTACACTCTTCTAAGTTACTCAACTCCCCCAAAGAAGTACTCCTTTCATGTCCTTCATTGAAAAGATTATGAAAATAACCTCTCCATCTGTCTTTGACCGTGTTCTCTGTAGCAAGAACCTTTCCATTCTCATCCTTGATGTAGCTCACTTGGTTTAGGTCCCTTGTCTTCTTTTTCCTTGCTCTAGCTAGTTTATAGATATCCAACTCTCCTTCTTTGGTATCTTGTCATGCCCGGAAATTGAAACAAAAATCCGATAATTCATACCCAGTCTCTGTTTGTTTTTATGAACTTATTCTCTTAAATTATAAATTCCGTGACCAGTTAATTCTCAGGGTTGATAGGGAATGTGTTATGTACTTACTAGATTTTATGTTATTCTTTGTTTGCAGGAGATTGCTGAGACCAACTGTGTCTACAGAAACGAGATACACCACGCTGTTGGTGAGCGCACTCAAATATTGCAGGATGTAGCTGCAGATCCTACTCTTCCAAGAACTAAAGCCGTGCGCTGTGCTGAGTGCAAGCATGGAGAAGCTGTTTTCTTTCAGGTTATATGCCCAATCCTCTATCTGTTGTGGTGAATTTTATTGGTAGTTGCCTTTTCAAACTTTTGGTGTTCAAGAGCGCAATGCTAATTATTTTAATGTCACATAAATATTCTAAGTCGTCACTTGTTTGGATGAAATTCCAACTGCTAATCTCTTTATCATTAGACAATTGGATTCATGATGCTAGGGCCGGTTTTGCTATTAGTATAGTTTAAGGTAACTCTAGAAAGGCATCAGGGTTAAAGGTTTTTTCTGGTGTTTGTAAACTTCTAGCTCTTCGTGTATCATTGCTTCTTGCCTTTCACTTCAGATTTCTGTTGACTATTTAACCAAGTATCTATTAAAATTAGTGACCATGATTATGGATTTTCCTAGGAGACGCTTAACTTGTATTCAGCCCGGGTTCTTGTGTTATTTATTGTAGACAGATGGGTAGGCCACTTTGTATTGAAACATCGTTCTGTTTTGAGCAAATCTCCACCATTGTATCATTGGGAAGTCGGATTCTTTTCGTCTCTGGGGGTAATATGTTCACTACCATGCATACAGTGATACCATGTTGAACAGTCAGATCGAAGTCATGTGCAATAAACTTGCACCTGATAGCTTTTTGTTTACTCTATATGATGGAGATTTGTAACTGCTGCTTTAAGTTTATTGTATATGTGCAGGCAACTGCTAGAGGAGAGGAGGGTATGACATTGTTCTTCGTCTGCTGCAACCCCAGCTGCGGCCATAGGTGGAGAGACTAAGATTCACCCCCACCTCTTTATCCGCTCAGTTTCCGTTGTACCGGAAACATGTGTTGTTCCCTAAAAATGTGACTCTAGGATGGAGATTAGTTCGAAGGACTTGTGTTGAAAGCACTTCCCGCATTTGTTTAGACTATCCTTTGACATCCAATTTGGCGTGGATTCAAAAATGACTTTTGTTTCTGCCACAATACTTTGCTTCCATGCAATTTTGAATCACAATGGGTAACAGGCAAGGCCATTTTTTAGGAGAAATCCCGGGGCGGGAATGGCGAAACCCACCCTGGATACAAGTATTGGATGGGAAGTGATTTTCGCACTCCCATTTTTAAATAAATCAAAGTATATCGCGAGAAAACAAAGAGTGACCGAAAAAATGGGATGTGAAAATCACAAGTTTTTTTTTCCTGTCGTTATTAGTGATTAAATAAAACCGAATGTCTGTACAAGAATGAATCTGGTAAAAAAATTTACACAAGCAGATCTCAACTTCCCTTCTAAACAGAATACCCCAAAGGATTCACCCATCTCCAAAATTGAAGAAATGGTAAGATCCTCGAGGATATAATGGTAAAATACCTGAAAAAAATGAAAAAAAAAAACGTAGGAAGAAAGAATAGAAGGGGGTAAAAACTGAAGTAAAAATCAAGATGGGCTGCTTCAACCTCATTAGTGATTCAACTTCTTTACAAATCAACGGGAGCTACAAGGATGATATCGTCTGTGTGAACCAGTCTGATAGGCATTTCAATTTCCCTAAAAGCTCTTTATCTGATGCGCGTTTGACCGCGTTGCTATCGAGATAGGTTTCAGCATTTGCCAGCATGACCTTAAAGTCATGCTTCAGCGCTTCCAGGCTTCGATAGTAGTCGTTCTCTAACCTACACTGGATCACATCAAGAGATACCGGAACCACACACCTGAGAGAATTCCATAAGACACGACTACATGTCAACACCCAGATAGCATTTGAGAAAAAGAAGTTCCATCACCATCAGTTTGACGGAAAGAGCATGCACGACATGGAAATCCAATGATACATTCGAGCAACGCTATAAGAATGACGAAGACATACCAGTTTGTAAACTTTGGCTTCTGTTGAAGTTGCATCAGTTTGTCAACCCCAAAGGGATCCTGAATTGTACACAACAATATTGAGAAAAATCCTCGTAAGTCTTCAAAGAGTTTGCTAGATGGGACCATTGGCCAAATTTTGTTTTTGAGTTATTAAAAGTAAAAGGTATTTTCTCCTTAATACCTGACGACTTCCGGCTGATCGCTCTAGTTTGGCAAAGGCCGAATGCAGCTTCCTTTTGCTTTTATCATCAATGCGTGGCGGCTCCCATTGAGTATTTTCATCAAAAAGCTCCCAAGGACTATGTAGTTGTGCATCACTAGGATCACTCTTGTACTGAACAGTGTACATCTCCCAAGGACTGTCTGGGAACTCTGACGATTTAAACTGTTTAGACTTAACCCTGCCATGCCACCACTTACCGTCATCCTCGCCCTCATTTTTCCACCAGACTTTGCAATGATCCCTACACGACCAATTTCTCTCCATGGAAGAGTCGAAGCGAGTTCTTTCAACAATGAAGTCTGGGAAACCAGTAACTTCCGGCAGAGTCATCTTAAAAGATTTACCATACACATCAGAAGAAGGATCTACAAATTGAATCGTCAATTTACAGCAGCTATCCCCAGACCCTGCACGTGAAGAATACTCTAGGTCTTGAACATTGCAAAATTCGACAGCTCTTATTCTCCCCTTTATAAACCTCCACGGTGGGTTTTCTCTCAATCCACCCAGATCGAAATACTCCTGATGCCCCTGGTAAGAAAGGAAAAAGAAAAGGAGGTTACCAAAGTAAATGATACTATCGACATTCATATGAAAAACCAAAATGAAAGGGGAGCCAAGTGCACAAACATGGGACAGTGCGGGGCCAGGGGAGGGCAAACATACACAGCTCTATCCCAATTTCAAGAAAGCTGTTTATGTAACTTGTGCGATCAATGGGTCACTTAGGGATACCATTTTGTGTCGCCAAGGTACAAGCTCCACCCTCCTCCCGCCCAAAGGAAGAAATAAAAAAGGCAGCAGAAAGATATAGAGAAACCTGTCTCAGATAAACAACTTTGTCCCCTAACTGGGGGATGTATCTTGAGCTCTCCTCATGTGCTGACAACATTAACCATGATACTTTCTTTCCTGACTGATGCGGCTTCCTTTTATCCATTGGACTCATGTCAAGATAACTGCTTCTCCTGTTTCTACTAGACCTCAAACCAACTTTAGTCCTTGAACTTGATCCCCGTTCTTCATTCCCAAGTTGAAACTTATCCATGGAACTTTTCCGGTTCAATGTATAACCTGGCTCATGTCCTTCCGCCAACTTAGGATCATGATCTGGACTACTTGGATCACATGCAGATGCCTTCAGCCCCATGGACTGTGTCTTGCATCCTCCATCAGTTGTGTCATCCTGAATGTCTCCAGCAATGATATTGTGGTTGCTTGTATTTGAAGTATATGAACAGCCTTCTCCGTTGACACCATCACCTTCTAAGTTACTTCTACCCCTATGTGGTTTCACCCTTCTATAAACAGCACTGAACATTTTGTTTTTCTGTAAACTGGATTCGACAGATTCATGTGTGCTAGCAATAACATTCTTATCAGATTGATTGTCTGATTCTTGTGAACCATCATATCTATGATCTGGAATAAATTTATGGGCTCCATCATCCTCTGGCATAACTGGACCCTGTTCCATCGTCCTACCATTTTCCATGTTCTCTACCACAGAGTTAATTTCCTGTTTGCAAGGACTAGGATCCCTTGAAATCCTCCTCGACCTTAATTTCGTTGAGACAGGTATGAGCTTCTCATTTTGTTCGAAAGAGAAACCAGTCCCGTCCTTATCAAGGCAAGAGGAAGTGCTTGCATCCCAAGGAGCCATGTGAACAGATTTAGGTGATTGATCATGATCCTTGCATTCACTAAAATCTGAATGCTCTTTAACATTGACTTCACCATTAAGGCCATCGGAGGTACTAGCCCTAGTGGTTTTCTCATTCCCTATAGCCACTGTGTCCATCTTATCCCTGAACCTTTGGCTTTCTGAAAGAGGAGAACCATTTTCAGGCTGTGTGTAGTCTTTTTCATTGTGACCAACAACTGCACTGGCTCTGGCAAGTGCATCCAATGACATGAATTCTCCTGATCTCTGGCGCTTTGCTGTTCGTGCTCTGGACCCTCCCCAACTAATCCTCCCTTTGAAATTTAAATGATTTTCTACTCTCTGTGACTGCCCACTCACTGCTGTTTCAAATTTGCTGCATTTTTCGTCACCTGGGGAGGACATTGGATCCTGAGGACTTGTATTATTCTCATTTGCTTCTTGAGGTACTCTGTATGATTGGTCAACCAAATCATCCTCATTTCTACGATTATTTACTGTGCTTTCTCTAGACACTAGCTTATTTGACTCCCGTCTTGGTAATTTAAGCACCAATCTCCTCCTGCTCCCAGTATTTACTGGAAACTCTTCAATAGGTTTAACCATGTCTTCAGACTCATCGAGTAAAACCTCTTTTCCTTTCGAATGCTTGCCTTGCTGATTTTGTTTATCAGATTCATCACTCTCAATGTTGGAATCTTGAAGTGGGGATTCACTTCCTGACATATCATTTTCCGATGCATCTTCATCTTCTCCATCTGCAGATCTTCCAGTAATCTTAGAAAATAGACTAAGAGCATTACGTGCAGCAGCTCTTTGAGGTCTCAATGATGAGGAACATTTCTTTCTTGAAGCTTTTCGTCCATGTCTAGATTTCCTTGCTCTGTTACTTCTGGATGAATTGGCAGCACACTCATCCAAATTCCTTCTTTTGACACACCTACCAGAGGAAGTCACGACTTCGTTCTGAGGAAACAGAAAACAGAAAAGAGAAACATTCAGGCAGGTCCTAACCAAATTCTGAAATATAATTTGTTACTGAAAGAGAACTTACGTCAGCCTTTTGTTTTTTTCCTTTTTGATCTTCGAAGTCGATCCATTTCAGCATCCTCATCCTCACTTTCTTCACTGCACTCTGGATCGATAGAGGGATTTGAACTTAAACTTCCTTGCTCCCCTCCAGTAGAATAATCTTCAGTAATATGGTACTCTGAATCCGTATCATCACTACGTATTTCATTTTCTGGTTCCCAATCCATTGCATCTAAAAACTCTGGCAGAGGCTCAGTCAATATATCCAAGTCTGCCAAAGGCAACATTTGGTAATCCGGATCTAGACTGAAGTCAGGCCCAACAGCAAGTCTTAGAGAGGAAGGACGCCACTCGGCACCCAGAGCTCCTAACCGCCGCTTCTGGTATGCACTCTGGTAGGGTTCTTCATACGGTATCATGCCTAGGGTTCCACCATAAACCAGTGCTTGAGAAAATAAATTTCCAGAAGACAATAATTCCATACAGGAAAAGGAGTAGAGAGAAACCTGAATCACAAAGTAGATCTTGCATATTCCGCCGGTATGCTGGAAGCTGAGTTTCCTGAATCAAACATTGTGAATATTTCAAACTAAGTTGCCACATCATTTAATAATTATAATACACATCCAACATAAGAGCATTGAAAATATATTCAGAATTAAGTTATGGTAGGTCGATTACAAACAATAGTGCAAATGGCCAACTAACCTGGTCAAGAACATTTCCAAAACTATCGTGAATGAGTGGGCGATAATCACCAAGAAAAAACTGTCAAAGTGTACGCACAATTAAGTACAACTTGAAAAGTGTAAAAATAAAATCCAACCAAAGGCATATATTTGGATTTTGCTAGAAAAATTAAAGGGAAAAAGCATACCTGATCATATTGTGCATCATCTTGGGACTCCCCTTGGCCACTGTCCAATATATACAATTGGCCAACATCATCAGAGAGAATAATTGATGTCCCATCCCTATATTACAAAGAAAAAACCCTTTGTAACTGCCAGAAAGCAGTTTGGAAAGCAAAGTATATTTCACAAATAGTAGCCAAAAAGAAAAGAGAGAAATGGGGTGCGGGGATACCAACAGATAAGATCTGCCACGAAAAAGAGAAGCAAAAATAACTAATCATGGAAAGCTAGGGCATAAAGTACCATATAAATAGCCAATTTGAACACCAATGAAACAGGGTTTCACACAGTTATAATTAGATAAAGAATAAAGAAAATTTAACGACAATACAACAGGTATAGCAAAAAAGCTTTCAAAATGGAGAGTTCTTATTAGTCACTTACGGTGAGAACTTTCCATCTACCAATTTGTAGTGGGAAGTTTCAAATGTCCGGATAGGTATGCCTTCCCATATCTGAAATCACAAGTCAACAAAGCATTCAAAACCATAGAACATAAAAATAATTGGAAGAAAAATAAGGAAACTGGAAACTCACATCCCAGACAATTGTTTTTCCATCATAGCCAGCACTCATTGCTATCCTGGGGTTGAAAGGATGAACATCCAGCACATATGTCTATCAATAACAGAAGTGAATACTGTCAGAGATTTAAGTTTCACTTGCTCATGAAAGGTTGCAATACCTAGACTTCTGAAGCAATATGACAGACAATAAATCAACAAAAGGAAATGGAACGTTATAGCTAGAAGAATAGAACACTAAATCAGGATATTGGGAAAACATAAACAGCAAAAGCAATTTGTAGGTAGACTAGCACATGATATATGAATGATCAAAAAGGGCCCCATTTTCTGTACAGCACTAAGACATTGTAGTTAAGGCAGCAATAGATAAAGAAGGACGACTATGGCAACCAATTGAAAAGATCAAGCAAAGCAATGACCTAACCAACATCTGACTGTCTATAACCAAAGAAAGTTTCCACAACAATGCAGTGTCATGTTTTTCTAATAAAAAAATGATAAGCTACCCGAAAAGTGTTCAGTAAGATATATATTTTTTCCACTTCTGGAGGCACACGCTACTTAACCCAGTCTCTTCACCATACTTCTCTTTGCAAGATCAAATAATAAAATTCTCGAAACGAGAATTAGGAAAAAAAAAAAAGGATAATCAATAACGAAAAGATTGAGCCACATACAGATTCAGTATGACCTGTCAGTGAATGCACCAAGCTACCATCAGAAGCATTCCACACACATATTCTGCAATCTGCATTATAAGAAGAATTTTGAAATGTTAAATTACAGAATTTAAGGCCTTCAACTCAATCCTAGTCCGTGAAAGGTTGCAAGACCTAGGTTTCTTTACTCTATGCAAAGGCATTTGACAATTACTACGATGCATAGAAATGATATTCTAATACATAAACTGTACATGAGAAACAACAAACAAATTACCCATGATAGCAGCAAGGACAAAGCGATTGTCAAGACTCCAGGTAATCATATTAACACCACGAGGAGTTGGAAGAATCCTCTGGCGAGGGCCTCCTCGTGGAGGCTGAGGCAGCATTGGTGGAGGTGGGACTTTCAAATGATATGCCCGTGTCCAACGACCAGCTTTTCCCTGGAGTATGAAATTAGCTATACATATTTTTTTTTTCCTATTTAAAGCGAAAAATTCAAAAGATGGTGGATACAACTGTTTCATTAGAAAAGCTTACTGAGAAAATGGCAGGCTACAAGGGAAGTTATAAGTTATCTTTGCTAAAACTTACATGTGATCTTCGTGATCTGGGAATCCAGATAATCGCACTCCCATCGCGAGAACAAGTGACTATATTGTCATGATTGAACCTGGAAAATAAAGTAGATCATGTACTACTGGTAGTGAACCTAATCCCAAAAGGAAAAGTGTAGAATAGACAGATATAAGTGCACACAGAGGAGAAAAATTTGAACATATCAGAGAAAAATTAACATAACAATCACAAGGAGGGAAGAGAAACAAACCATGAATTTTTAAATTTGGGAGTGTTCTCTTCCTTTGAGGTGTCAGCTGCCATAAATCTAGATACTCCAGCACAACCACTGCAGTGTATGAAGCAACATAAATCAGCATGCAAAGATTGATATATATGTTGTCAGCAAAACTTCAGCACAAACTAACCTAAATTGTACATAATTGACATCATTCTCATGGCCAGATAACACATCAATCTCATGATTTGGTTGGTCCGACTCATCTGAGCCTGGCTTAGAAGCAGTCCACACCTACAACCAGCAGGCTCTTAGTAGAAATATAGAAATGAATTTTTTTTTCCCTCATTTATATTTGAACTCAAAACTATTTAAGATACAATTCATGAGTTTATTCATTACTCATTAGAGGCAGAAAATTTTCATTTTACTGAAGCAAAAGTAAGCGAAGATAGTGACTAAACCAAAGGCTGCAGAAATAATAACAAGGAACATGAAGGTTTTATATACCCTTGCAAGAGTGTCCGAGCTACCGGTGACAAAGACTGTTCCATTAGCATTGAATGCACAACAGAAGATATGATGGTCCTGTGTGACAGTGCTTGAAGATGGACCACTGTTTCTCCCTGCAGTCAAACAATTATACGACCACACTAAGTTCTCCTTCACCAGTCAATAAGTTCATTGAACTTAGCTGCACTAGAGAAACTACTGACCAACTACAGCATCCGAAGGTCTTGGAATGTATATCCTTGGACTCACTTGAGAACTCCTGGCATCCCATATCCTACAAGTTCCATCATCAGATGAACTGCAAATGACAAAAGAACAGCACAAGGTTAATTAATAAGGAGAAAGACTTAAGAATATATAATAACAATGGTCCCCACCAAAAACACGTTGCAAGCTAACAAAATACAAGATTAACAATCTTTCCTTCCTTCCTTAGCCCATGGCTTTCTGTCTCCAAATAGGTTTTCCTCTACAAACTATTACCTCAAATCTTATTCTAATCTTTGATATTTCCCCTCCTAAAATCATCCTCTAACTTATCGAATTCAACTATCCTCCATTTCCATTTTTCTTCTTTCGCATCCCTAAATATCTCTCGCATTCAAAAAAATAGTTTTAGTAGCAAAAGTTTTCAATAACAAATTGTTTCCATACTTAGAAGTCACTGATATCAGCATCGCAAAAAGATAACCAGTGAAAAACAAAAGAATAATCAACATCACATTGCAAATTGCATAAGGATCAGCAAGGTCGAACAGAAGAGTAAACTACTTACAGCTAATTAGACACTCCACATGAATTCATTTAAATAGAGTGAGATAATTGGCCTTACGATAGAAGGTGGTACATAGAGCCTGGCCTGGGATTAAATGTAATGGCAGTAACAGCTGCAGTATGTCCTCGCAATACTGAAATTGGCAGTCCGTCTGGCAAGCGCCACTAGTAAACATGAAAAGTTAAAGCAAGTCAACATTGAGTTCCCAGCATAGGTCAAAGCTAAAAAGTAAAAAGCAAAAAAAATAGACACATTATCCTTATATATTGGCAACAGATGAATCTTACTACTCGAATCATATGGTCATTTGAGGAGGATGCCACCAAAGCATTATTGGAACTCACAGCCAGATCCGTGATATCTCCCTTAATCATAAAATGAGTATAAATAGATAAAATGAGTATAAATAGAGGGACAACAATGGAAAACTATATCTTTGAGGGGCCAATAACAAGTTACTTCATGTCCACGGCAGCTGGCTAAGCAAAATGCAGTTTCCATTAACCAGATCTTCACTAGGCGATCGTCTGAACCGGTAATAACATACCTGCCTGAGCAATCAAATGTTGCTGCATCATTCATGTCCAAATAAAACCACCATGAGAAATATACCACATTTTAAAGGTGTGAAACTGCAAACTTGGTAGAGTGAAACAGCAGACAAAAGCTTACAATAATTCTCTCTTTTTTTTTTAATATATTCTTTCCGTCTCCTTTTCATATATCAATTCTCATAATCCTAGATCAACTATGGCAGAAACTAGATACTAAAATTACATAAGCACACAAACGAGAGAGAGAGAGAGAGAGAGGTATAAAAAAAAATCCCATGCTTCCTTGCGAACTGAAGTAACTCGGTTCTTTGCTAATAGTAGTAAGAATTTGTAAAATGAACTTCCACGTCTACCTAACAGTAGTAAACTCTGACAATGAGAAAACATACCACAGTAGACAGAGTTTCGATGGCCCCTTATCCTCTTGGTAAATTGCATCTTCTCAAACATGGTTGAGGGCTTTGCAATGGCATAAGATGCAGCACGAATAGACGGTGCACGGTGATGTCGGGTGAAACCTCCCCCAATTTCTCTCAACCTTAGCCCTTGAACCTGATGAGCTTTCATGTGAGGCCAACGCATGTGAGCAGGAGGGGGCTTCATTTCATTGTGTACTTGATCCCTTTCATCTGAAAAAGGAGAAGGTATTCCTTTTTAGATATACTGAAGAAACACACATTTTCGAACAGGAAAGGAAATTGAGGATGATCACCAGTAAAACAAATGTAAATGTTGCAGAAAGAACTTCCAAAAAGAAAGGGAAACGTTTTCAAACCCCCAACAGATGATTGAACATGATAACACTATGAAAACTTGAAATGAAGTTTAAGATATATACACACACACTCACACACCAAGTTATATATGTATGCGTGTATACAGTACACGCACACACAAGAAACAAATTTGGAATAAGGAAAACATTGGTCAATAACGAAAAAATCATAACTTCAACAATAAAAGGTATCACAAGCATATGAATTAAGCATTTAAAGCTTAATAAATGTCACCTACAGGTCAGAAGCGAAAATGAACCACGTCCCAAGAGAGTAGGTACATCAGCTGCATTTGGAGCATTTCCACCACTCATACCTCTTGATGGTGGGGCTGCACTTGAAATCAATTGCTTCAAAAGCTTTACCAAATGGTCATTTTCAATGTGAGGATACCTATATGACGAGGAAAGGGAATCAATAGGATATTATAGGAAAATAACAAATATAATACAATCGTACTTATTTCCTTCAAGGACTACGCTTACTGGCATGAAAAAGTTTGGAACAGAACTATCAGAACAAGCAGCAGCAAATAAAAAGTGTGCCCTACATGGGTTTTAGAAAGAGGATCCCCAGAAAGACTAAGATCTACAAAACGTCCATTTGAATTGAGATGAATGAAACAAAGACTACAGCTGCTGGATAATATCTCATGATCCTAAAAAGTCATGACAGAGCAAGAAGTAGATTAAGGTAAGCAATCACACCACCCTCCAACCATCCCAAAAGGAAAAAAAAATTTTAATCAAGTTTCAAAAATTAATAAATAATGTAAGAGTCGCCCATATAGAAAACAGCATACATACTTGAACAGTGCCGGCCAGAATCCAGATCATACCCACTGTTTATTCTCAGAAAAAGAAAAGAAGAAGAAAAGCAATAAAGAATAAATGCTTCTATGTAATTAACTCAAAAACAAGTAGAAAACAACTCATGAAAGGAAACAAAATTGTTTTATTAGTTATATCTGTCTATGTTATCATTTTTTTAGTTAGAACAGCATGATAAAAAAATAGCTATTGTTTTTCATTTTATGATCTAAGTCTATCTAAGTAATTAATTAATGCCACACAATATTGAGTATCACAAGATGCAGTGAAATCTAATGAAGGTTACCTAATAACTGCCTATTATAAAGGTTGACTTATAAAAAAAAATAAGAAATAAAAAAAGGGAAATTCCATACCTGTGCACCAGCATATTGTAATTTAAAGGAAATGACTTCCCATCATCATTTTCATCCTCGCTGTGCATGCCCTTCCTTGAATACCAAGCATGATATCTTCTAGGTAAAAGTTGATGTTCAAGAAGTTCATTCCACAACTGTCCACAAGTTCTATGGCATGGGCCAGCTGACAGAAAATGCATGATAAGAAAATACACTTCTCTGAGGTCAATATCCGCATCAGGCTCCTTAGCATGAGTTATATAAGTTGTCTCTAGATCCTCAGGTTGATTCTTGTCATGCACCTTACTGAGAAAGCTCAAAGGTTTCATACTAACAGAAGGTGCATCACGAGAAGGAAATTTTTGAAGAGCCATAGCTCCCGTAAAACCTACAAGTAAAAGTAAGTGAGGGTAAGTGAAGATTAAGGCACAGCGGTAACTTGACAATGAAAATTAGAAAAACATGCTCTTTACAGAAACAGTGCCAGACACCACAAACATGGACTCCTCCGCATCCATAAGCTGGAAACCAGATTGGACGGTGGGGATCCAAAATAAACTAAGATTAGCTCATCAACAAACACCATCTAGGTAAGCAAACACTTGTTTAAGTCTCAAACTCCAAAACCCTAAACTAAACCATAGGGCAAAATGCAAATAGAGTCCCGACCATTTTAAAACTCACACCAACACCATATGAGCAACAATAAAAATCAGATAACATCCAAGATAATCGGAATACCTATTAGAAACTCCTAAATTGAACCTAATTGAAACAATCAACTCAAATTACCTCATGGGGAAAACAAAACCACCAGTTCAATGAGTCATACAATTGATTTAACCAAATGGGCAATCCAAAGAAACCCAAAACACCATTACCACACTCATGAAAACCCTACACATTCCACAATCCACAATGCACTCCTCTGTAACAACCATTAAAACCCTAAAAATTCAATTCCTTTGCACTACAATACAATTCAATACAAACACACAGACAGACAAAGCAAAACACAATTTGCACAAAACCCAATAACACAAAGCCCTTGTCTAAATTCCCCGAGCAAGAAAAAATATATATACCAAAGTGCAGAAAATAATTAAATTCCAAAAAGAAAGTATCTTTCTGTGAGTACCTTCAAGACGGCATCTTTCAGTAGATTATTGTGGCGTTTGCTTCCAGAATTTAGAATCCAGGGGTGTAAAAACCAGAAATTTAGAACCGGAAATAATAAAAAATCAATTCAATTTTTTCCTTTGAATTAAAAGGAAGAAAGGGGAAGATTGGGAATGTCAGAGAGTGTGTTACACGCGCCAAAAGAGGGGCTCTTTTAGATTCTTGGAGGGAGCTCTCGGGCTTTTGCTTGCTTGGATTTTCTAGTCTCTCTGTGAAAGAGGTGAAGGAAGCCGAAAGAATAAGGAAGATACAAGTTCAGGCTCCAAACGCAGCGTTTTGGACCTTTATCCCCACTCTACTTCTGTACGGACACTTGTCAAGCAAAAGTCATCTTTGCATGCGTATATATGGTGCGACGTGTAACGGCGTCGTATGGTCTCTCTCTATCTCTCTCTCTCTCTACGTTTCAATTGGTCACGTCATGTGTACCTTTTGTGTTTATCGTACTTTCACAGCTCCAATTTAATTCAAAAGTTTTGGTTAGGGCATCATCTGCGCTATTACAACGTCTAGTTTTTCACGGTTGTCCATTGGGCTTTGTTTAGTGGAAGAATTTTTGGGCCGGCGTTATCAACATTCTCATTTTTATTTTTCATACATTTCTCAATTTTTCGTCATCAGATCGAATGAATTTAATAATATCAATGGTAAAAAATTAACAAGAGTATATCAGAGGTAAAAATGAGTAGGGCTGGGAAAAAAGACCAAAATTCCCAAACCAAACCGAAATATTCCCGAAACCAAACCGAAAATACCGAAAATTTCGGTACTCAATACCGAACCGATCCCGAAATTTCGGTACGGGAATCGGTCTCAAGTTTTCGGGATTTCGGTAATCCCAAACCGAACCGAAAATAAAATAAATTATATTATTTAATTTTTATATATATATTCGGAATTTTAATAGCCGTCGATTTCGGTTGAGATTTAATCACAACCGTTGAAAACAACAAAAGGTTTCAAACCCTCAGATAACTCACACAACCTCAGTCACTCTCTCTCTCCTCACTCTCTCTCTCCGTCTCTCGACTTCGACTTCGACTCCGACTCGACCTCACTCTCTCTCTCCGTCTCTCGACTTCGACTCAACCTCCTCACCTCAGAATCCGGCCACCCACATCACACAGACCCTCTGAACTCTCTTTATCTCTCGATTTCTCATCCCTCAAACCCTGACTGTGTGAAGGAGGGAGCCTTCCTTCACGGCACAGAGGCAGAGCTACGGCCACCGGTGCCGCTCACCTCTTTAATCTCTCTTTCTCGACTTCTTCATCCAGATTCCAGTGCCTTGCGCACCGATTCTCCCCCAAATCAGGTAAATTTGGGAATTAATTTAGGGTTTGAAATTTAGGGTTTGTGAAATTTAGATTAGGATTTGTGAAATCTAGATTAGGGTTTGTGAAATCTAGTCTTGGTTAGGCATTGTTCTAGAGATGATGCTACAGAATTAATATGGGTTGCATTTTTCTTTCTTTTTTCCCGCTTCTCATTTACTCCGTCAAAAATGGCGAATTTTTGTTCTCCTGATAGAAACTGTTAAGGATTTTGTATGATGGGTTCGATTGTCATTTGTTGTTTCCTGGTACAAGTTAAGGTTGATCTATTTGTTACTAAGTCATTATTTTTCTATTAATTCTTAGTTTTTCCCCTTTTCTTATGTTTCTTGTTCTTCTGGGATTCTATGTAGTTTTGTAGTCAGATCATGTGGATCTGATCAGAGTTTCGAACATGAAATTATTCTGCTTGTTTGTAATTTGATATATACTTGTACGTTTTTGGAGTTTTTGTACGCTAATTTTGGTTTGTTTGAACCCAAATGCAATCGATTTTGGGTATAATGTTCCGGATATCTCCCGGGATTATATGTTGCATGATAGAGTGAATTATCCGAGATTATTTTCTGTGATCCTAATTAGTTTGTTTCTGCGAAACTCATTGCTTGCATTCATCTGTTTTCAGCAACGTTTATATCAATCTTTCTTGATTTGGGTGGCTGCCATGGTTAGGGTTTGTGATCTATGTGTTGTAGTTGGATTCTTTTTTTAATTGGTTGCGTGGCTTTGAATGTATTTTGTAATGGATTCTTTTTTTAATTGGTTGTGATTTAGGGTTTGTGATCTACTGATAGGTACCGTATGCTCCTCAGCTGTGTACTTTCATGTAATTTCCATCTGGGTGTTTGTTTTTTTTTTTCAAATTCTATGACCGTTTTTCAAATTCTATGACCGTTTAATTGGTTGTGATTTAGGGTTTGTGAATCTCGTCTCTGTTCTGTCCCGATGATTGAGTTCTGACTTTAGTATTGGTAGTCCTTGGAATATCTTTGAATTGTGTAGGACCATTGTAAACAGACATCTATTAATGGGTGTGTGCCAACAAGTTTTTTTGAAATATTCTTCTAAATTCCTGCAATGAGTTGCAGTTGCAGATTGTGGAAGACCATATTAAGCCAAAACTCATTACAATATAGTATAATATAAAGTAAAGCTCTCTTAACTAAATTGTTTCTGTAGCAAGGAATAGACTATTAGAACTGAAATTCTGGAATTTCCTTCATATCTGTATATTTGCAGGTTGCTTTTGCATATAAATCTTCTTTTTCAAAGAAATTCAAAGGGCTCTAATTGTATTGGTGGACTCTATACCCTGCTATACAGTTGTCCCCTATTTTTAATCTTCAAGCCTATCATCTATATGACAAGTTGTCAATCATCAAAACCAATTTCTGGACTGATGTCAAATTTTGCTATTTGATTGTCTCATTTGTCTGTATTTGTATAATTTTTGCGAGTAACGAATACTAATGTTTTATTAAATATGATGCAGCATATGAACTAGAAGAAGAAAGAAGGCAAAGTTGGCACGCCTGAAAGACCCCTCTCTGACCTAGGATTGCTGAGTTACAGAGGGTACTGGACCCGGGTGCTTCTAGATATCTTGAAAAAGCACAAGGGAAATATTTCGATCAAGGTGAGTGTCTCAAAGTTTTTAGTTAAACCAAAGTCTCCACCATCGTATAGTTGTGGCTTTCCTCTTTATGAATATATATGAATTCTCTTTAATTGTTTCCTCTTACTTTGCACATATGTGATTTATTGATTGGAATTTGGATATATGCTGAACTGTGGTTGTGATATATTAATGTGCATTGTTATTTTATTTGTTAGGATGGACGGGTCTAGTAGCCAATCTAGTACACCTATGGTCTCGGTATTAGGAAAACGAAAACAAACCCAACCTAGTAGTACCCTTCAACTAGGCACTCCCTCACCTCAAGATTATTTGCATAATGATTATTATGAAGATTGTTGGGATGATGATCCGGATGTGGAGGAGGATATTGCATTAGAACAAATAGAAGAAGAGGGGGAAGAGGGGGAAGAGTGGGAAGAGGAACTAGAAGAAGTAGAAGAAGTAGTGAGACAATGGGATGGTCCTCCTCGGAAAAAGGGCAATAGGAGAAAGGGTCCAAGTCCGGCGTGGAACGATGCTAAGAGGGTAACGATCACCGATAATAATGGGGAGAGATTGTTCATGGCCGAATGCAAGCATTGCAAACTCTTAGTACCGGCACACCCTAGAACTCATGGGACGGCGGGAATTCTTAAGCATTTGAGGAAATGCCCGGGTTCTAGTCTCTTTGAGAATGTGGATCCGAACCAACCTACATTGACACAAGCAAGTATGGGAGGTCCGGTTGTCACTCACACTTTCAATCAAAAAAGACTTGATAGGAGATGTGTGAGGTGGATTATAATAGCGGAGATGCCTTTTAGGATGGTTGATCAAGAGGACTTTTGAGCTTTTATTCGTGACTTGAATCCAAAGTACAAACTTCCTAATAGGCATAAGGTGGCGGCGGCGGTTTTGGAGTTGTATTTTGAAGAGAATGCAAAAATAAAAAGTGTGATTGAGGGATCGAGAGTGAGTATCACAACCGATACTTGGACCTCGATTCAAATGATAAACTACATGGCCATCACGGCCCATTTTTTGGACGCTAATTGGGGATTGCATAAGAGGATCCTAAACTTTGTCCAAGTTACTTCTCATAAGGGTGATGATATTGGAAGATGTCTAGAGGTTTGCTTGAATGATTGGGGCATAGACAAGGTGTTTAGCATTACCGTTGACAATGCTAGTGCAAATGACACCGCTATTGCATACATGAAAAGAAGACTCAAGTCAAATGGTACTCTTTTACTTGACGGGGCTCACTTGCACATGAGGTGTGCTTGTCACATCCTCAATTTGATAGTTAAGGATGGAATGGCGGAGCTTAGTAGGGAGATTGATGCCATAAGAAATTGTGTGAAGTTTATACACTCATCCCCGGCAAGGTTGGAGTCTTTTAGGGAATATTTGTGTCTTGTTGAGATTTGATAGGATGTCAAGTATCCCTTTTGATGTTGTCACAAGGTGGAATGCCACCTATCAAATGCTTAATAGTGCTTTCAAGTTTAAAGAAGTGTTCTCTAAGATGGCCTTTGAGTGTGACTCTTTTATTGCTTACTTTAAAGAGGAGGTCTCGAAAGAGGTTGGTGGGGTGACAACAAAGGCCAAGCGGGTGGGTCCTCCGGAGTTGGAAGATTGGGAAAGGTCGGTGAGTTTTGCTCACTTTCTCAAAAAATTTTATGATGCCACCTTGACATTGAGTGCAACCCTTACTCCAACGTCACACTTAATACTTAGCACGGTGATTGCCTTGCAAGTGGAGATAGAATAACAAATTTTAAACGCCTCTAATGCCACTTTGCAAAGTGTGGCTACCTCAATGAAGCTCAAGTTTGACAAATATTGGGGTGACATTGAAAAGGTGAATCCTATTCTCTTTGTGGCCCAATCACTCGACCCGAGGTACAAATTTGATATGTTGGAGACAAATCTAGAAGAACTCGGCTATGGATGTGACAAAATAAGGGAGGTGAAAGTAAAGGTTAAAGGCTATGTAACGGAGTTGTATATTGCATATAAGGAGGGAGTGGTCCTTAGTGGTAGTAGTGGTAGTAGTAGTACTAGTAGTAGTGCTACCTCAAATGTGAAGCAAAGATCAAGTGTTGTACTAGATGATGGGGCGAAGGGTGTGATGGTAGATATTGATGTTGCTTCAAGAATGGCAAAGAAGATCCAAAGAAAGAGAGCGGAGGCACAACAAAATGAGATAGCCAATGAAGTGGATATGTACTTCAATGATCCACATCAAAGCCTAACATATGAGGGTTTCAATCTTTTGGATTGGTGGAGAGGAAATTGTAGTCAATATCCAACTCTTAGTAAAGTTGCTAAGGATGTATTGGCCCTTCCTAGTAGCACCGTTGCTAGTGAGAATGCCTTTAGTCTAGGTGGGAGAGTTGTTGATCCTTTTAGAGCTTCCTTAACACCTAAAACGGTTGAGGCTTTAGTGTGTACTAGTGATTGGCTTAGAGGAAAAGAATTTTGTTTCTACAAGGAGCCTACACTTGACGAATTATATTTCTACGAGGAGCTTGAACGCTTAGAAAGAAGTAAGCAAACAATTTAATTTCCTCTTTTATTTTCTTAGTATTTATTATCTATTACTATTAGACTATAATTTAATCTAAATGATTTGTGGTTTATTGTTTTAGGCATGGCTAATTTGGGAGGTGAGGAGAATACAACACAAGAAAATGAAATGCCACCTCCACCTCCACCTCCACCTCTTCGACCACCTCAAGTTGAAGTTCAACGTCAAAATCAAATTAATCAATCACTACCTCCACGACCACGACCACCTACATCAATATCAAGAGGAAGGGCTCAACCATCAATATCAAGGGGAAGGGGTCAATCATCTACATCAAGGGGAAGAGTACAAGTACAAACAAGAAGGGAGCAACCACAAGCATCAACAAGATCAAGGGGCCGAAGGGGCCGAA
This sequence comes from Cotoneaster glaucophyllus, assembly GCA_036320875.1. Taxonomy (NCBI): domain Eukaryota; kingdom Viridiplantae; phylum Streptophyta; class Magnoliopsida; order Rosales; family Rosaceae; genus Cotoneaster; species Cotoneaster glaucophyllus. Next base: position 27,452,788 of record CM070057.1, read on the forward strand.
GAGGCCAACAACAATCTTCATAAACGTTAAACTTTGCTTTTTTGCTTTTGGTTTGTAACTTAATTATTTTGAAACTTTGGTTTGTAACTAATTTTTTTGCATTTGAGTTTGTTACTCTATTTATTTTGAAACCTTGGTGTGTAACTAATTTTTTTTGCTTTTCGATTTGTTACTTAATTTATTTTATTGCATGCATGTGTATTGTGTAGTAGAAATTGAATAGGTAGATCACATATGCTATTAGTAGAAATTAAATAGGCAAATCACATGGCTAGTACAAGGTGGATTAACCAAAACAGATTTGTGCACAGATTGTGCACAGATTGATATTGCACAGATTGGGCCACAGATTGGGCCAAAACAGATTGCATTATAGTCCAAAACAGATTGGACCACAGATTGGGCCAAAACAGATTGCATTATAGTCCAAAACAGATTGGGCCGCAAATTTTATTCCAAATGGGCCGCAGATTTTAGTCCATACAGATTGGGTTGGGCCGCATTTCGGGATTCCCGAACCAAACCGAAATACCGAAAATATTTTGGGATTCCCGAAAATTGGGATTCCCGAAAAATTGGTTTGGGATCGGTATTGAATTTGGGATTCCCGAAAATTTCGGTTTGGGAATCGGGACAAGGGTTTCGGTATGGGATCCCATACCGAACCACCCCTAAAAATAAGTGTGAATAACACCATCACTTTCTTAATATCTTTCACGAGCATGTTGTCTTTGTAAGAATTAACAAATCTATAAGGAAATCAAATCAACTTAAGACGTTTTTCAATCGGTAATACTATTTTGAATGTGCAAACTTGGCACACACTATCTATATCTAATATAATTGGACCATTATGCGACTCATTTTGTGTTGTGTCAATTTATTTTTTATTAACAAATGTATTGATCTTTTGTGTCTAAATAACACTATTATTTTTCATTATGCATTACAATGCTTGAGAGGTTTATTGCAAACATAAAATTATTAGGAGGAAAATCTTTTTTGGAATTAAATTATAGAAACGGAGAGTAGAGTACCAAGAAATTTATATAGCATGGATGGCCTCAAAAGTTTTGAAAATTCTCCCATACGCATCAAGTTTGCACATCTAACTAGCATATTGAAACAAGGACCGTTAGATTATTGTTAAATCAACCGATCTAACGGTTTTTCTTCAGTTGTGTAACTTAAATATGCAATTTGATATGTGTATCTTTAAAAAATTGAGCTCAAAAGACCTAGAATAAGCCAGAGCGGTTGCTCAAGAGAGGAATTTTTTGGTTTGGGCAAAAGATGGAAGTAAGCAAGGACCAAACTTTGCTTCTGTGAACCCGAGCCCACTATTAGAGCAATTCCACCCCTAAGACTGGGTGCCAGCACCCAGCGCATTTATCCACTCAAATGAACAGTAATAGACCCCAGTAAACAGTAATAGACCAAAACATCTCCACCCCTAACAAAAAATAGCCTAGTCAATTTTATTAAAATATTATTATTTTTTATTATAAAATAAGAAAAATAATAATTTTATTATAAAAAGAAAAAAGAAAAAGTCAAGAACCTCCTCGGTTCCACTGGAACTCTCTATACTCTCCCTCTACATCCCCAAACGCCAAACGCCACTCCCCGACGCCACAACTCGCGTCAACCTCCCACTGCATCTCTCTTTCTCTCTCTCTCTCTCTCTCTCTCTCTCTCTCTCTCTCTCTCTCTCTCTCCATCCGGATTTGGAAACGTCTGTTGGATGGAGCTCTGCAAAAACCCACCACCCTGTGCAATGAAAATCGCACCGGATTCCAACTTTCCGTCCGGTTCACAATCCCCTTTTGCCTATCAAATTCCCTATCAATCCAACCCTAAAACCCAATTTGATCTTTTCCTCAACCGGTGGTTCTCCGCCGCGGATCTAGCCCGGCACCGACCCGTATGACAATTCGAGGTCAGACGCCTTTTGGTGAAGGCCCCGGAATCTTCCCTCCGCCCCGGAATCAACCTCAGCCCCGAGGAGCTCTGCGACGTGTTGATCGTGTAGGAGGTTGATGGCCTGGCTGACGTCAGATGGCCCGGCATATGGGTCTGTCGATTTTAGGCCGGTCTCTTGCCTGGCTTGGGCTGGGTGCCGGTCAAAATGCTCGGCTGGAGTGGATAGCCTGGGTGCCGGGCAATTTATGCTCCGGTGGAAGTGCTCTTAAAGACCAATCTCTATACCAAGTAGACAATCTACATATACAAAGTCGCAATGAATTTTAGGCTAACTTGCTAAGGACTTTGAAAATATGATTAAATGAAATATTTTTTAATGACACTTCGAAAGTTTTTTTGTCTAGTTATTTTTTAGTGCAATTGTAGTGAATTTTAATATAATTTCGTTGATTGACTGAGGATTTACATGTAAAGAAGTGTACTTGGCACAAGCATTAGAGATAAAGCAAACAAGATACTAGACACTAAGGCTCGATCATCGGTGTTATTCTTTCAAGCCACCTATTTTTCTCCCGGTCAGAGCAAATTGAAGAGAATCAAGATTCGATATAACTCAAATCCACCCAATTATAAAAAGATAAAAACATTCATTGTTTGAGACCAAATAACTTTTTTTTTTTTGGAAGATTGCAAAATAGTACTCCAGTTGAGTATAATGCATAAAGTCCCCTTAAGAATGATATGCAATTAGCGAATCTCATGTTATTTCGCAAGCAAGCAACCAACTGTTTCTTAAGTGAGATGTCACGTGTTAATAAATAATTATCAATTCTCTCTCTCACCAAGATGGGGTGTGAGACTCACCTCTGCAAATGATGAATTTTATATGATGCTCTCTATACGTAGATGAATGCAAAATGTTCTAATTTCATGGTTGGGATTATAATTGCAAGATGGCTGATGGCTGAATGTCATTGATATTTTTGTTGACGTGACTCAATCATAACTAAAATTAATATTTCGGCTAGAAATCAAGTTGTCAAATTTGTTCAACTAATACGAGAGGACGTGGTGCTTTCCAATGCATAACCCATAATCGAACTTTGGACCTTGACTGCAAAGGTAAATGCTCTTAACTACATGAACACCTGAGTACATGCCCATTGCAAAATATATCATTATATAAAGGGTAAATTACATAGTAGCCCCTCAGGTTTGAGGTCTATTACAACCTCATACAACATCTTTAAAACATTTCACTTTCATACCTCACGTATTATTTTATTTCAAAATAATACCTTCGTTACATTTTCCATCCATTGATCCGTTAAGTGCTGACATGGCTGCCACATTTATACCACGTGGCTGCCATGTGGCAAAAAAAAAAAAAAATTTTAATTTTTTTTTAAAAAAACCTTAATCTTCTAAATAAAAAATAAATAAAAAAATAAACCAGAAAACATATCGCCCCAACCCCGTCGACCACCCCCAGCCTGAATCTTGAAAGGAAAAGAGGAAAAAAAAAACTGAGGATTTGATACCCCAAATCCCATACCACTACCACTACCACCCCTAGAAAACCCATATGCCATTCGAACCCAGATCCCACAGATCCCATACCACCACCCACCCACCCACCACCCCCCCCCCCCCCCCCCCCCGGCGCCCATTATCCCCCCTTGAACCCAGATCGCATAACCCCCCCTCCACGCGGCGAAGAACTCAGCAACCCCGTCGTCCCATCCTCCACTGCTACGCACACCCATCCGAGCCCAACCTGCAACCCAGAAAGAAGAAGGAACAAAAAAAAAAAAAACCCAACGCACCCACCCTCGCACGCATCCTCTTCCCTCCTCTACACACCTCACTCCTTAAATCCACATTCATTGGGGAAGACGAGATCTGGGTTGCAGGGAAAGGGAGATGGGTTTTTTATTTTTTTCTTTTCTTTTCTGGGTTGCAGGTAGTGGGTGCGGAGGAGGAGGTGGAGGATGGGTGCACGATAGGTTTGAGAAAGACGGGAAGGGGAAGAAAGGGGGGTCGGGGAAGATGAAGATGAGTGTTTTTTTTTTTCCTCTCCTCTTCTTCTTTTGGGTTGCAAATTGGGTAGTGGGGGTTGCAGGTTCAGCTTTTGTTTTTGGTTTTTTTTTTTTTTTAAATTTAAATTTAGAAGATTCAAGTTTTTTTTTTTAAATAATTTTCTTTTGCCACGTGGCATACATTTGGCAGCCACGTCAGCACTTAACAGATTCATGGATGGAAAATGTAACGGATGTAATATTTTGAAATCAAATAATACGTGAGGTATGAAAGTGAAATGTTTTAAAGATGTTGTATGGGGTTGTAATAGACCTCAAACCTGAGGGGCTACTATGTAATTTACCCTTATATAAAAGTATTGATTAGTAGATAAATAATAATTATTAAGCAATTGTTAAGGCTCTTCTAGGATGGTTTTAAAGCCAATGAATGTCAACACATTATTGTTTTGCCGTTATGATGTTATTAGGCTATAATTACATTTATGTTACATTGTAACTACTAGGTTAGCAATCACACGCTTCATGTATAAATAGGTTGTAATATCTCAATTCCAATTATTGAATACACGGTTTCTACAACCTTAAAAGGTCAATAGCCGTGATCAGACAGTGTAGTACTAGTACATCATCTCTTAATTATTTTATAAATTTAAGGAAGAGCTTAGCCCATGATATATGAAATCATGCCCTTCTGGAACTGCGAATTATACTACATGCACTTAGCGTGCATGCATGACTTATTAATATTTCCATAATTCATATTCAATCTTCTTCTTCTTCAGTGTCCGTGCCGCCACGACCATGCGTGTTGCCAACGTTGAAAACTCCATTGTGGTCTCCTTTGTTTCCACTGACTCGGTTCCCAGAAACTTTGTAAGATGTACCAGTAGAACCGCTTTTCCCATTTTTACCATTCTTGGCCTTGGGACGTCGAGCAGGCTGCAGTGTTGAATACTCTTGGTTAGAGTATCCATAATATGATGGAGGTTGAGGCTGAGGTTGAGGTTGAAGTTGAGGAGCGTAGTAGTCAGTATATTCATGCGACTGATACGAAGCATGAGCAGGTGGAGCAGACTGCGCTGATGGATGGTTATTACCGTAGTATCCATAACTATAATTTGGTACTGGAGGAGGAGGACCATAGTTATTGTAACCTGCAGGAGGAGCGCCAAAGCTGGGATTGTGTGTAGGCTGAGGGGACATGGGGTCTGAACCATTGGCGAGCATGCTGCCACGGTACAAGAGGGTATGTGACATTGTGTTGGTTGGAGGCTCAAAATTACTTGATTTCTTTTTTGCTGTAGTCACCAATGCAGCCATCTCGTTTCTATATATAGGAGATGGAGTGGGAATATATACCAAGTTGCTTGCTTAATTTCCAAGCTATATTTTTTCGACAAAAAAAATTAATAAATAAATTTCCAAGCTATATTTTGTGGTACGTATACATTTCTATCATGTATATAATCCACATGTGCTAGTGGAGTTGATCACCATATCTTATAATTTGGATAAATCCAACAAATAGGCAATAATAATCGAGTTAGCAACTTGTTAAATCACGTTCAAATGAGTATTGATCGGATGACCAAATTTTAGTATAGATGTGAAATCTACCAATACAAGTAAGTCACAACTCTCTAAAAAAGATAGTACAAAAATGTGTTTTCCCATTAAAAATAACAATAAAAAACTAGAATTCATGCGAAAAAAAATCTACATATAAAATTAGAATAAATTGTAACAATGGTCTTTCAACTTTAATCAAATTGGAGCAATGGTACCTAAACTAAAAATTCATTACCCTTGATCCCTCAACTCATCAAAATGTGTAGTTGTGGTCCTTTTCGTCAACTTCGTTAGAACTTTGTCAAAATAAGTTATGTTGGAATGACCATTGCTACAATTGGGGTCCATCAACTCATCAAAACGTGTAGCTATGGTCATTTTCGTCAACTTTGTCAGAATTTTGTCAAAATGAGTTATGTTGGAAGGATCATTACTACAATTGGGTTAAATATGAGGGACCATTACTCCAATTAGGTTAAAGTTAAGGGACCATTTCTCCAGTTGGATTAAAGTTTAGAGACCAATGCTAAGGATTTTTAGTTGAATGACTATAACTGCACGTTTTGATGAGTTGAGGGACCAAACCAATGGTAATGGAGTTTTAGTTGAGGGACCATTGCTCCAATTGAGTTAAAGTTAAGAGACAATTGTTACAATTTACTCATAAAATTAACATAAAAACTTTCTTCGGTAGAAGTGTACACTAGTCTTAATTCACTTTATGTCGACATAGATATGAAAATTTATTATGTGGTACTAGAACACATTATGTGATATAACTAATCTACTCGTAATTTAGTTACTAAATGTGGATTGATTATTAATATATTCTAAAATATAGTAGCTCGTTTGGAAGTGATTTTAAAATGACTGAAAGCATTTTTGGTATCAATCCTTAGAAAAAATACAAGTGAATTTTGGAAAGCACTTGAAGTGCTCACTTCAAGTGTTTTTGGAACCCAAAAAATATTTTCAGTCATTTTATAAGCACTTCCAAACAAGCATTCCATCGAATATTTAGACATATGGAATAGTTCTAGTATGTCTTGTCTTGGTGCGCTACAGAACAATACAAATATTGTTTTCCATAGATATGGCATAATTTATTTGTGACAGTTTACTATCAGTTAATTAGACTCTCAACTCAGCGAGAGATATAATTGACACCGTTATCTGGTATAACAAGTTCACTCATGTTGAGAATGTAAATTTTACATCGAAAAATTATATGATCTTTTATGTACTTATAAGAAGTTAAACTACTCTCTGTTTTATTATAGAACTTCAACTTCCTGCATGATATTGGAATATGTTACTCACGTGTTGAGCCAAACAATCCACGTGCTCTCATGTCACCGAATGTGTGTTTTTCATGTGTTAAGTTTAAATAACTCAGCCATGAAGGGCTTGTTAAGAGTCTGAATCCATATCAGAAACTAAAAAACCTTACATGTGCTTATAAAAAGTGAAATTACTCTCCTTATATATTGTCAATTAATTTTATAATAAAACCTCAACTTACTTATTCCATATTATTATAACACGTAGATTCGTTTTTAATTAATATTACATTATAACATAAACTCAGTCATCTATACATATTATACAATGCATGTATCGAGTATACCAAGTAACAATGTTATAACAGCATACAATATATATATATATATAATTTTTCGAACCTAGCATGCAATTAATAATTTTACCAACACGATCAGTGTACCCCCTATATGATATGGGCATATATACTAATTTCTTCTTTCCCTTTTGGACTTTAGTCAAATTTTAGGCGCACCGTCAACACTTAAAAACAGATATATGAAAGAAATCTACCGACTAGCTCAACAATACTTTGAAAGTTATCATAATATAATCTTCTTATATTTGAATTTCATATCAATAAATTTTTCTCGTACAGTGGATGTTCTACAAAATTTCTTATACATATATTAATTAATTAAGGCACGTAGAACAGCAGATAGTTTTATTATGGTGTGGGAATCGCGGGAACATAATGTATATGCACCGAATTGCCCTAATATATTCACTCTTCTTGTTCTTCTTTCAAGTCACGACGACCGTATTGGATGCCAATTTCTTATTTTCCTTCTTCGTCCTCCGCATGGCTTAAATCACGAAAACTGTATTTGATGGCAATGTTGTAGATCTTATGATTGTCCCCTGTGTTTTGGCTAACTCGATTACTGCAAACTTTATACGATGTTTGTTTGACAGATTTTCTTTTCTTGGGCTTCTTGGGCTTGGCTTTAGGAGGAGGAGCAAACTGGGATTGATGGTTGTCGCCCTGCCCATGTCCGGGATCTGGAGTAGTACTACTACTGTAATACTGAAGATGATGATCATACCCATCCTGAGGAAGAGGTGGTGGTGGTGGTGGTGGAGGAGGATATTGAATTACCATATATTGATTAGGAGGCTGGGCAGGATGATAACCCGGATGAGGATATGATTGTCCAGGAGTAATGCTACTGTATAACATTGACTCTAGACTGTAGCGCTCGGACATGGGGTTTTCCTTTGTATGATCGATTTAGTTGGAGGCTTTAAACAAGAATTGGTTTAATTTTGCCTGGTCCTGTCTCATGAATGAATGCTATAACTTTATAGTTATATAGATGAAGAAGAGGAATCCAATACGTATAAAGCCTTAGCTTAATTCCCAAGCCAAACTACTAGTAGGAGTTCTTGTTAATCGTACAACATTAGTTCGTGGCTTCCAACTTAGTTATGCACTGTGAAATATTTTGACCAATGCTAATTAGCTTTTTGTGAATCATGGGGATTTACTTTTGAACAATAATATTGTAGAATATAGTAGCTAGCGTATATTGTAGCTATTGTAAGTATGTTGTAAAACATTGCATTACATGTTATTATGCTACTCTCGAATCATGTATATTTCTTTCGTTGGCAAGAAATTTGGTTTGTATTTTTTATTGATTCTCACTCTCATCCAATAATATTAATTTTGAAATATCCTTAATGGAAAAGAAAATTGAACAATAATTTAGTCCATGTCCGAGCAAACACCAAATTGTGGACAGTACTATTTTCATTATCTTGCTTCTTAGTCTAATATTACACCCAACGCTTCACTAAGTCAGTCCATTCTAGTCTAATCTAAGTTAGTTCGTCTTAGTATAGTCTAAGCCAGTCCAGCTTATTTCCTGAAGTTAATCCAGTCTGAGATAGTCCGATGCAACAAATGCACCTAATAAGGCAAGCATAGGCCTAGGCCTACCCTCACTCTTTTTCTTTTCAATTCTAACAACACTCATCTTAAATCTAAATTTAATATCTTATTTGATAAACAAATCAATAACTCTTAAAATTAAAATCGAAAGTCTGGTTTAGTTTTTCAAAAAATATTCTTTCACATTGTCCAACCGAAGAATAATATACTTTGAGCTTTTCCTTCTCCCTTTCTTGAAATTTATATATTTTGTCCTCCAAATTCTCAACCCACAACAATATTAAGATTTGTAAATTTCTCTGTTCTCTTTAAATTTTCACTAGATTTTTAAATTTTCATATATTATATTCTCAAAATTTCCGATCCATTCTTCTCATTTTTTGGTCGAAAATTCACAATCCATTCTATATTGAATTGGGTTGATGCTAGAAAGACCATCTATTTGAACCATATTTTGAGACACATGATTTGGCCGTTAATGGTTTGACTACTTCTTTAAACCATTAAAGAAGGAATCTAATCATCGACCGCCACATCATTTGGTCTCCAAAATATAGTAAAAAATATGATCTCTGTAGCATTTTAATTGACTTGATATTGGAAGGTTAATTTCAAAGTGAAAAAACAAGAAAAAAGCATTTAGCCACTCTTTTTTTTTTTTTTTTTAAATAAACGATAGTATTTACACTAATGAGGTGGAGGAGTGGGCCATAATAATGTGGTTCAACTTCGCCTTTGGCGAGAATCGAACCTAAAACCTCTTACTTACAAATGAAGAAGAATATCACTATACCGTAGTACTAAATGGCTGTCGAACCTAAGACCTCTTACTTACAAATGAAGAAGAATATCACTATACCGTAGTACTAAATGGCTACCACTCCGCCCCTGATTTCCTTTAATCTTATAGTATGATCTTATTCGAATATTGATATACTTGCAAAGTGATTGCTAAACCGAAATTCCAAAGTACCATGCATGCGGATGCAACATAACTCATGAATCATGACTTGAGTTGCATTGGGTGCTCGATGTACACTCTGGATTCTTCATGACCAAGGTCGCTTGTACATGTGAGCACTTAGAGGCTTGCATAAATTAATATTCTGCGTAAATTATTAAGTACTCTGAAGTCCATGCTAGATGGCCCAGATGTGCAATGCGACGTCTTGGACTAACTTTTAGTTTTTATCAAAAAAGGGAAGAGAATTACAACAAGAAACTTTCCTAATAAAGGAACCGACATGTAGTACTTTAGTTAAGGGGGTGTGATATTCACGCATCTCATTTTACTTTTCACACACCTTTCTAATTTTCGACCGTCGGATCGGATGAATTGAAAAAATTTGTGTAAATTGGCCGGTGTTTTTTGACGATGTTACTCTCAGAATGCTATAACATTTTGACATGGAAAAGATTCCAATGTCCATGATCCACAAGAAAAGATTTGTGTAGAAGTTGCGTGCACATTTTCTTTTCCAACGGCTTCGCGACAACCTTAACGCATCTACTTTGGTGCGGTTGTTGAAATAGGGTAGAGCTATCCAAACATTCATTTTTACTTCTCACACACTTGTTCTTAATTTTTTGCTATATAATTGGATATGAAAATTAACAAGGGTGTATAGGAAATAAAAATGGATGTGTGATTAGCATTATCGTTGAACTGGGAATGTGAGCATTATCGTTGCTGCTCGCGGTTCAATCTTGTTCATATCAATGGCTTGTCAAGGTTAATACTTTCAGCGAGCATATTATAGATCGTCGACTTACAAGAGCAGGCTCACCATTTCTTTTGGTTTTGGAATTCTGATCTGGATTATTTTTGGGCAACAAGCAACAAAAAGTTCTCATTATGTTTCAGTTTGTAGATTGGAGGCTTAAAATTGTTGGAAATTTTGAGTAGAAATTTTTTTGTCCTGCATTGGCCATTCTCAAAAGGTTTCTTCACTTTATAAAGCTTTCTCCCTTATAGAAAGTTATTGGAGTGATAGGCCTTGGAGACTAAAATTGGGCTCACCCTTGGGAGAGATTTTTCAGTGTGACTGGTACACGAGATGGTACACCACGTGTCATTATACAAATGGTGGGATACGTGTGCTAAAAAGTTAATAACTTAAAAAATAAAATTTCTCACCACTCCTATTAAAACACGTGGTGTACCACTTGTGTTCCTATCACAACTAAAAATTTCTCCACCCTTGGGGTTGGGCTTTGGGGTGTACTAATTAATTGATAATTAATATATAATTAATTATCAAAAGATGGGCATTGGGCTCTAATAATTAAATTAATTATTTTCAGATTTAATTAATTATTTTTTAATTAAATTCGAATTTAATTAATTATTTATTTATTACCAACAGACTCATCTTTTCAGATGAAGTCTGAAGTGTGAAAGAACGCAGAAACAAAAAACACCCCTTTGAAGAGATGTCTCCCAACAGATGCATCCCTTCCTTATACCTGTTGCGAACATGCATAATCACTATAAATACATGCATCTGCATATCATTTAAATCACTGAAAATCATCAATCCTTATATACCAAGCATACTGAGAGTACCACAAACAAATTCGCCAGAAGTCTAGTTTTCCGGTGCAGGAATTCTAACTTAGATCGTTGAATCCTGGTGAAGCAGACGTCCGTAGAACTACAAGCACTGAGTAGGGACGAAATTTCTGTTTCAAGGATATTGCGGTACGCAAGCCTCGATCTTCAAGTTGTCTGTTTTATATTTTTTGTTATTGTTCATACTCTGTTAAATTTCTATTCGCATTTATTATTTATTAGCATATATAATTTATCATAGATTGTTGACATTTATCCAACCAAAATTAGGATAATGATTGCTTAATTATTTGCCTTGTTCGGTAGGTTTAACTCAAGATAAAAGCCCTTACATAGATGAGTGAACCAAGGGATTTTGGAGTATCATTTGCTTGCTTGCCAGGCTGCTACATATGCTTGACAACAACCTGAAATTGGGGATGAAATTTCTCTCACAAGCAAGGATGCTATATGCTGCACTAATTTTAAACTTTATTCAAATTTTATAAAGCATACCAAATGATACCTCAATTTCTACAACTCTTTTCTACCAAAAGCCCATTTGTTCAAGACAAGTCCTGAGTGCCGTCTCTCACTCGGTTAACACCTTTAAGGAGGCAATCTCTTCTACTGGTTCGGGTTCTGTTACCCCTTCTATCCCCGTGAGGGCCACTTCACACTGGTGCCCCCCGAGTCTTGGGTTTGTGAAGATCAATGTGGATGCTAGCTAGGGTGCTCAGGGTGGCGTCGGGTTTGTGGGGGTGGTTGCTCGGGATGCTGATGGCAAGTTCTTGGCAGCTTGTAGGCATAGGATTAAGGCGCCTAATGTGGCTTGTGCAGAAGCTTGGGCTATTTGGTTTGGGTGCAAAATGGGAATAAGTCAAAGCTGGGATTCAGTCATTATTGAATCTGACTCTTGGGACTCTATTTCTTACCTTAGTGATAGTGAGAAGCTGGGCTGTTGGGAAGCTTTCCCAATTCTGGTTAAATGTCGCGGGATGGGGAGGTCCTTTCATCAGTGCCGCTGGTCTTGGGTTCCAAGACTAGCCAACTGTGCTGCAGACCTATTGGCGTCGCGGAAAAGTAGAGAGGTATGTGATGAAGTTTGGGTCGATAGACCTCCATCTTCTCTGGTGAATGTACTGTGTAATGATGGGCTCCCTTGCCCCCCTTAGTTTGCTAGAGTTGTGAAAGAAATGACGCTCTTAGCATTAGATGCGGCGTCGTGATCTATTGTACCTTCTCTCACCTCTCTAGCCTAAGTAGCTTGTAGCTTTGGTTTGCTTGCCTCGGCGTGGGCTTTCTGTTTTCGTTCTGGCGTCTTTGCCCGGTTTATTAATTATATTCCGATTGTCAAAAAAAAAATCATGATGGCACTATCACATCGAATTCCACAATTCATCGAATATTAATCCAAGTAACCTACAACGAGCAAGTCTTTATCAACTTTTGTCTAACTCTAGCCTGGCAATGGGCCTTGGTTCGGACTTATCAAATTGCAATCTACTTGCAACACTTTAGCTTCGTATTCCTTGGAACATCATTACTTTTGATTTTAGAAGTTGTATTTTTACTAACAATGTATAGAAATATAAGCTAATTAAGTAACTTATAAATTGCCACTGAGTACTACGGTTTAGTATTTTTTTCATTTATAAGTGAACAAAGGTTTTAGGTTCAATTCTCACCCAAGACGAATTCAAACCAAATTATAATGGCTAACTTATTGTTAGGTGAATTCAAACCAAATTATAATGGTTAATTCATTGTTAGAATTAGCCAATTCCCCAACCCTTGTAAATAATATCGTATGTACTAAAAAAAACTACAAATTATCAACTTTTTTTATCCAAAAAAAAAAATTTATTAAAGGAAAAAACCTCGACAGCAACTGATGTTCAAGCAATCAAAGTTGAGGGCATTAAACACTACATAAGGAAGACAATGATCCGCAAAGAAATTTATTAAAAGGAGAATCCTCTACAACAACCGATGTCCAAGTAATCAGAGTTGTGGGCATTAAACACTATAGAAGGGAGACAATGAATCCAAAAATGCGGATTATCAAGAGTGAGAACTAAATAAACTAATGCATCCGTACAAAATTTGCTTTTCTGAAAACATGGTTCCATTGAATGTGATTGAACTCTAAGGCCATCCCACGAATATCCTCAATAATAGAATTTAGGTTCCAATGACATCCCATTTTCCTCTATCAACGGTGGTTGTCGAACAAGTCTTTTTCATTTCTTTTTTGAAAAAATATATTTTGCGGTCCATTTTTAATTTTAATGTCACTAGAACGAACATTATTGTTGAGGCATTAACGAGTGTAAATACATTTTATACTAGTACTATTACAAGGAGAATACCATGTGCATAGTTTGGTCATCGAATCTCAAACCTCTCACTTACAAGAAGAATATCATTAGACTTCTCATTCATTGAATGTTCGTTATATGTATCATTTATTACATCATATTGTGAAACCAATATAATACAAATATATCATCTCCATATGCTCTGCCACGTCGTTCTTTAATTGTTTCTTGGTTGGGGATTTCTCGTGGTGAGTTATCTTTCACTTATTTAGGTGTTCCTCTTTTTCGTGGGAGACCCAATCGTTCTTTTTTCCAGCCTCTAGCTGATAAGGTGCGGCAACGAATGTCACATTGGAATGGTCACTCTCTATCTATGGCGGGTCATCTCAAATTGGTTAAATTTGTGGTAGTCAGTATGTTATCACATAGTTTTTCAGTTTATTCATGGCCTGCTTCTGTTCTAGCTAAGTACGGTCTTGGGTTTTGATGAGTCAATTTCATATTATATATTTCATCATATTCTTAGTATGTTTTGGATAATTATTATAATTTTTGATACTTTGCTTTATATTTTTAATATAGGACATCCAACTTCCTCTGGAGCAAAAGATGGTCAAACAGACGAATTTTTGAGTGATTCAAATTGAAGGATGTTTTTGTGTCTCTTGGCGTGTTCGTGTCAAAATTTGGGATTTTTCTACCAAGCGGTTATTTTCTGGCAATAAAATAAAGGAGCAGTGCGCAGTGTTAGAAAATGACATTTCTGGGCTTAAATTGCGTTTTTGGAGCCTGAGATGACCTCTGATGGGTTCGTGGCCTTCTGAAGAAGTGTTCAGAATATTTCAAACCTCAAATTCAGCTACATTGGGCCAGTTTTAGAGCAGCTTAAAGATCCAAAACGTGGCTGTTCAGATTTTAGGCGAATTTTACCATTTAATTTAGGATTATGTTTCCTATTTTATTTTAGTTATCTTAGTTTTCTAGTTGGAATAAAGGACCCACAGTTTTTTATTACGCTTTTCTTTTATGCAACTGTGGAGACAGAGAGTAATTGTTAGGCTTCTTGGAGATTTTCTACTTTAAGGTGTTTTCATTCCTTTTATTCTTAATGATATTTTCTATGATTTTTATTATGAATATGAGTAACTAATTCTCTTTTTGCTAGGGTGAGGTCATGAGCCTTAGCAAGAATATGTAGTTTCTCTTCAATTTGCTTATGACTATATGCATGCATGTTTTTGAATTATTAATCACTGGTTTAAACTATCTAATTATCTTGATGCTTGATCACCATTAGGATGTTTAGAAAAGTAATTTGATGCAATTTTGGTCGGAGGTCGGTCCCTGAAATTGACGAAGGCTTCTTGTGATTAATATGTGCAAGTTCACGTAGGATGAATTCCACGTGGGTTGCATAGTTTTTCAAAAGGTTTCACGGAACTTAATGAGTCAGACATGTTTAGATTTGATCTGAATACCGTAGACGGATTGCATGTTTGATATACGCTCTATGTTGGGGGTCCAAGTAGGTATATATTAGGAACACCTAACCTTCGAAATAGCAATTGGGAGAGCTATATAGGATTGTTAAGGTGACGGCGGATCCCTAGTGTTTCCTTAATTTATTCTCTACAAATTGTTTTTGTTTTCTTTATTTTCAATATTGCAGACTTGTTTACTATTAGTTAATTAAATTCGTTTTATTAATTTAGGTCATAAAATCAAGCATCCTTAATATTTGCTTTACAAAAATTAATTGGAATTTGATTTGTTTTGAATTATTTAGTAATCCTTATGGAGAACGACCTTGCGGGAACCATTTATACTACAATATCCTTGTCATTCTTGCAAGTACTATAGGTGTTTTAGCCTTTTTGCGTGTGTGGTAAATCCCTATCAAGAAATTGGCGTCGTTGCTGGGGATTATTTAAAATAATTCGTTCTAATCAGACTTTCAGTTAGTTATTATTGTATTAAAAAAAATTAATTTTTGTTTTTATTTTATTTTTACAGATTACAGCAGTACAACAGTGCATATTACAACAATGTGTGCATGGTAAGTACACGGTCAGCAGTGTAGAAATTGTTTGCATTTGATCCAGAACCTGAGCAGATTTTAAGGAGGAGACGCATGGAGCAAAATTTGCCGAGGGTTCCTTCACTGCATGGGACTTTTCTACAGTCTTTATTTTCTGGGGACCTCCACAGTAAAGAGACAATGGCTTTTGTTATTCCAGATGTTGGTGACCCTTTGGGTGATTCTTTAACAGCTCATGCCACTAACATACCAAGTTGCATTACTTATCTGGAAGTGGAGGAAGGGTCTACATTCAAAATAAAGCAGCACATGTTGAATATTCTACCTACATTTTATGAGTTATCAACCGATGATCCTAACATGCACATTGCATAATTTTTAATGGGATGCAAGAATATTTTGGTGAGAGGATTTTCAGCCGCTTCGTTTATTTCCTTACACATTGAAAGATCAAGCACGAAGATGGCTCCTCACACTTCCATATGGAAGCATTAGCACTTGGAATCAACTCAGTGAAAAATTCTTAAACAAGTATTATCCAGCCTCAAAGACTCTTGACATGAGAACTCAAATTTTATCTTTTGCCCAAAAACCAAATGAAGAGTTTCTTGAGGCGTGGGAACGGTTCAAAGAGTTGATTAGAAGATGTCCACATTCTAGTATTAACAGTACTGATCAAATGCATATATTTTTCAGAGGGTTAAATATGTCAACTAAAACTTTTGTCAACGCTTCATGCGGAGGTTCGTACAAAGATAAAAATGCACAAAAGGCTTGTTTATTATTTGAAAAAATGGCAGCAGATACACAGCAATAGGCAGTAGAGCAGCCGCTTTCTAAGTCTGTTTTTGAGATGTCTAATGGGTCTCCATTTGTTACAACACAAATTGAAAAAATGGAGAAAAGGCTTGATGCAAAATTTGACATGTTGTTACAAAAAATCCCAAATTCACAGGTTATTGTACAACAACCATTACAAGCTGCCTTCAGCATTTGCAGAATGACAACTCATGATTTTATAAGTTGTCCACATAAATATGCTTTTCCAGGGTTTACAGCGGAACAGGTTAATGCATTCAATAATTTTCAATGTCCTAGACATGACCCGTATTCAAATTTCTACAACCCGGGTTGGAGAGATCATCCACAATTTCAACAGCAGATCCTGCTGCTCCTAAGGCAGCTTGGGAAATTGCAATTGAAAAATTAGCAACAACTACAAATGCAAGATTTGAACAGATAAATCAAGAAATCCAAAATATGCATGCAACAATGAAAAATATGGAACAACAAATTGGGCAGATTGCATTGTAGGTCTCAGAAAGAGCACCGGGTACATTTCCTAGTCAAACAGTACCTAATCCAAGAGGACGAGAAGAATGCAACGCTGTATGAACTTTACGGTCTGGCAAAAGTTATGTCAATAGACATGAAAATTGCGCTGGAAATTCGCGAGCAGCAGAATAGCCCCAAACTAAATTTGCAATTTTTGTAGATCCTGCAATTTCTGCAGATTTTGGGCAGCCACTAGACAGATTCGAAAATACTACAGAACGTGTTTATATGCCTCCAATACTTTATCCTGAAAGGTTGAAGCCTAAAGCTAAAGATCAACAGTTGACAGATTTTGTGAAGACTTTGGCTAAAGTTCAAATTAATCTTCCATTAATTGATGCAACCAAGAACATTCCCTCTTATACCAAGTTTTTGAAGGACGTTTGCACAAACAAAACAAAAGCTTGTGGATTCCGAAAAAGTGATTCTAACGGAATAGTGCAGTGCGATCTTATTGCATTAATTGCCTCCAAAGAAGAAAGATCCAGGGAGTTTCACTATCTCTTGCACCATCGAAAATTGTGATTTTAGTAATGCTTTAATTGATTTAGGTGCTAGTGTAAACTTAATGCCTTATTCTGTTTTTAAACGTTTAGGTGAAGTTGAGCTGAAGCCAACCTCCAACATTATTCAATTGGCTGACCTTTCAATTACCTATCCTAGAGGAGTCATCGAAGATGTTATTGTTAAGGTTGACAATTTATATTTACCACCTGATTTTATGGTGTTGGACATGGATGAGGATTTGACAACACCCATCATTTTGGGCTGGCCATTCCTAGCAACAGCCCGGATTCTTATTGATGTTGAACCCGGAACACTAACATTCCGGGTTGAAGATCAAACGGTTGTTTTTAGGTTGTTTGAAGCCACCACACATCCAGGTGATAAGCAAGAATGCATGCGTGTTGATGCACTAGATGGTTTACCTCGTGCAAAATTTATGAGCAAATCATCAACTGACCATCTATCCATAAAGCCTCCGAATTTGACTCGTGATTGCATAAGTCCTAAACCACAGCAGGAAAGAGTGCTACATGATGACTAGCCACTTAACATTAAACAAAAACATGGAACGTTGTCAGGCAGCCCAAATTTTGAAGAAAATACAACCTAGTAGAAAGGTATGGTTGTTAAATTCCAGTTTCAAGTTAATTCCAGGGAGACAAGAGTCTCGATGGAAATGCCTTTATATGGTTAAGCAGGTTTTTCAAAATGGTAACGTGGACATTGAACCAGAGGGCAGGGGTGGTTTAGAAGTTTAGTGCACTCGAGTCATTGACTCTGAAGGAACCAGTAATCTGACCACCAGGCTTCTGCAACGTCTAGCTACACACTTAAAATAAAGCGCTTATTGGGAGACAACCCAATCTTTCTAAACTCTTTCCTTATTTTATTTTTTCATTTTATTTTTAGCTTAACTTACTAGATGCATTCACATATCTAATTTTACAAAACAAAAAAAAATATATATATATATATATTGCTGTCTTTATCTACTTCGTCATTTAGATCTGTTTTTAATTTTTCACAATTATTGATTAATTGCAGGTTGCATACATGGAAAATAACGAGCATCCTATACTGGAATCATGCACCTAGCAGCAAGTCTACATTAACATCAACCACATCCACCCTATTCTGAAAATTAAAACAAGGGTTTATATCACAAATGGTACCTGAAATTGACCTCATCAATCATGATGGTCCCTGAAATTGAAAATCGATCAATGTAGTCCCTGAATTTTAACTCGCGAATCAATGTCGTCATTCTGTTAGTGTTCCGTCCAAATTAACACTAAAAAAAGGTTAGAGAACTAATTTTTCATGGTAAAATGACCAAAAAAAGGTTAGAGAACCACTTTTTTTTTTTTTTTTAATTTTAGTTTTAGCACCAAATCCATGGAAAAATGGAGAGAAAAGTGAAGATGGAAAAAGGAAAACAGAGGTAGTAAGTAAAATTATAAGTAACGGGGTTATTTGTGATCATTTTACCATGAAAAATTGGTTCTCTAACCTTTTTTTTAAAGTTAATTTGGACGGAACACTAACAGAAGGACGACATTGATTCGCGAGTTAAAATTCAGGGACTACATTGATCGATTTTCAATTTCAGGGACCATCGTGACTGATGGGGTCAATTTCAGAGACCATTTGTGATATAAACCCTTAAAACAATTAACATGAGCACATTCATAGATGCAAGTTTGGGGGTGGTTGTTGCAGATCCAGCACTGAGGCATAATTTTGAGCAATTAATTTTCTGCGGCTCAGTTTTGCAATGCATGGATGAGGAGCTGTTTGGACCTAATTTTGCACCATCGGTCCGAGTAATCGACCCCGTTAGATGAGCAGAGTTTTAGATCGTCGCATGAGCTAAATATCAAGATGATTTCCAATTATTTATATTATTATGATTATGATAATCATACTAATTATCTTTTGAATAATTGGTTTTATTTTAATATTTTATAGTCTTGTGGTGTTCAAGTGCAATCACATTTGGGGTGCCAAGGTCATCTAACCAGGCCTAAGATCACGCATGCTAGTCTGCTGTTATTATCCTTTGGATAAAAGATTGGAATGAAATAAAAGAGATGCAGGTAATATCTATAATTTGGGAGCCAAGACATATTCAAATTAATTAGGGGATATTCGGCTTCTGGCAGAGCAACTAAATGTGATGTGATTAGGATGAAGGTGAAATTGTGAGATGGTGATGTGATGTGATTAGGATGATTATATCTAGATAAAAAAGGAGTAGGCTTCAGCCTAGATAGAAGATGAGTAGGCTTCAGCCTATGAACATGATGGAAAAGCTAAATATCAGAAGATAGTGACGTGGTAATTTCTTGACCATTGATCACATGATGATGGGATAAAGCCATCACTGTTTGGTCAGATGTGGTGCATTTAAATATTGAGAGATTTGTGGCGTAAGAAGACTCAGGGATTGCTTCAGTTTGGTAGTCGTGATGCATCAGGAGACTCAGAGATTATTTTCTAGTAACCGTGATACATCAGGAAACTCAGAGATTTACGGCTTGGCCATCAGCGAGAGCAGCATTATAAATACAGAGGCACTGTGCATCGAAAAGCCCCCTCAAATTCAACACACAAACTGTCTTGCGCAAACTCTCGCTCTACGCGAAACATCTCAACAACCTTGAGATTTTTATTTTCTTTTTCCGCCAACACATCTTCAGTTTGGATAAACAGCATTGTGAAGGCAACCGGTGACATCTTCAGTTTGGATAAAAGCACTGTTGTCGTAGAATTAGCTGACCGCGGAGCACCTTCAGTTTGGATAAACAGCACTGCGTCGAGGCCGACTGGTTATCTATCTAAGTCTCGATCGAGAAGGATTTTCGGATCATTATTGGCAGAGGTCATCTCATTAGCTTTCTCGGTGAAGTGAGGTGTTACAGCTTACTACATTCGGCACATTGAAAGCCAAATTTAATATTGAACTTCACAGGACTAGCAGCCTTGTCTTCAGGCTCTAGAACCCAAAGGCGGAGGCGTGTTCCTTCCTCGGCCGCAGTCACAAGATTCAGAAGTCAGCATCGCACTCAACGCCTCAACACATTTTACTCACCGGCCGAGCTCGGCCGTCGAGTTGGCATGCCCCGCACACAATAAAATGACGTTGTTAGCTCACTAGTTACTCGGCCTGCTTGCCACGTAGGCTTGGTAGTTTTTAGGGTCAACATGAGCACAGTTAAATCACAGATCCATACACCACAGAACTGAGTACATCTAGTATTACCATATCTACAACAACTGAAATTGCAAGGATATGAAATTTTACCTCCCAGATGCACCGATCTGGGCTCTTCGACGCTTGTGCTATTTTTGGCCATTGAAGCTGGTGTATTCCTTTTGTTTCCCTTGGATCTATCATGGATCCACTATCCTATCCAGAAAACACCAATATGAGACACTGCAGGGACATAAAACATACTCTTTACAGATCGGAACCCAAATACATCCCAAGATAAGTTTTACCTTCATATGGGAATCGAATCTAAGATGTCCGAGTTGTTCCTGTCTTCTACCTATGTCCCGACGCCAGATTGTCGTCCTGCACAGCTCACAATAGAAAGATTACTGACAATATGACTTTCATGATCCAGGTTATGTATCACTTAAAACACACAATATTGTGAAAGTCATAATTTCTGCAGGTACTATCTATTTTGTTTATTTGTTCATCAGATATGGCTTCTATGTTTTAGGTTCCATCTTTTTCTCGATCATTTAGGCTTCATTATGTCTCATGCATTTCAAGTCCACCTTCGTCATCTTCATTTTAGTTTGTATGTTGTTAGTCCGATTCATGTTCATACACGCATATACATATGGTTTTTGTTAACATTTTTCGAAGATCTATGGTTAAAACCAACATTTAAACAAGAGCAGGGATGAGTGGTTATATCTTCTAAATTGACAGATCCAATGCCTTTGAGATGTGTCCAGCCTTCTGTCCAGGGGATCCCTAACTTGAGCGTTCTTTTTCTCGGATCTGTCACGGATCCGAGTGTTCTTGTCACGCCCCAATCCCGACATACGTCTAGGATTGGCACGTGACATCATAAAAAAAAAACACGTATATCTCACATACCCCGCCTCCGGAATATGTACAAAGCATAATTCAATATTCAAATTGTGTTGTAATTTTCGTATATTTTATGGCTGCATCGAACCTCCTCGTTAGACTGCCTACGTACCCTCAACAGGGATCAAGCCATTCGTAGTTCCCTTTTCACCACACTCAAACATTTATCACATAAATTAAATCATACAATACAAACAATATTTCCTATGAGCCAGTCAAATCATAGTGAATAAAATATAAGTCTATGGCTAAATATATAAAAATCACATTTCCATAGAAATCATATTCATCAGACCAATTCATAATCACAATTGATATTAATGTAAGAAATTAAGGTAAACCATATCACATATGTTCAAGTTACTCTCTAACCAATGTAGGCTCACTAGACTTCAATTAGTCTCCCATAATACTAATTTTAGTATTTAAACTGTTTCGAGACATGGTGACCAAAAGTTAATTCTCGGTCAACAATAGGATCCATAACGCTATCTAATTTGATCCAGAAGATCCGCACATCAGATTCCGGATCCGTAACTTCCTAAGGTCCACATTATACTCAAATAACAACATACTAAAATCTCATCACGATCCGACGGTCGGATCTCCGCCAATTTCAAATTCAAGTGACGGTCGACAATTAATTTTACAAACTTAGAAATCCAATTAGGGAAGATCCGTACGTCGGATTCCCGATCTGTAAGTTTCTATGATCCTCAAATATTATATTCTATCACACATTAAGGTTTGGTGACGATCCAACGGTCGGATCGTCGATTCACATTTTGACCTAACCACGTATCGTAATGAAATTAGGTTCAAATGATCAACCTACGCCAAACAAATATCAAGACTGAACCCAGGGCATTTAACATAGCATAAAAATAGCGCTGGCGGCCCACTGGCCAGGCGCCGCCGTGGGTGGCGGTCGGCCGCCCCGACTCGCCGGAAAATTCAACTATTTTCAAAAATTACCAAATTTTGTAGAAGTCAAGATCTCAATGAGTAGAGTAATTTTCATACCTGTGACCAAGTCCAATTTGGCCTGACAATGCCTCAATCCTCCATGAACCCGCCGGAACCCTAGAAAAGGGTGTGTTTCGATTCGGCTTCCAAACGAGCTCCGACGCCTCCACCACTGCTTGGGCTTTGTTCCTGGGATTGAGGGGAGTCTATTGGTGTGGTGGTCGACGGTAATCATTGTGGGATTCACCGGAAAAATGAGAAAACCGCCAGAAAACCGTGGACTTTGTAGCTTCGGTTAGGAAAAATGGGAAAGAAATGGGGAAATATAACACTACAGATATGTAGAGCTTGTCAAGGGCTTTCCATGGACACCAAGATCACCCAAAACGGAAGTCGGATGAAGAAGATATGGCCGGATCAAAAATGGTGATTCGCGGGTGAAAAATGACCCATTTTGGGTCTCTCCTTTCCCCTCCTTTCCTTCTTTTCTGATTGGGCTTCCCCCCTCCTTTTCTCTCCCGCACTCTCTCCGTTCCTTCCTCTCCCTTGCTGCCACTTAGCAGCTTAAAAACATTTATTATTTATTTATTTCCCAACACCAAAACTTCTCTAATTTCTTAGTTATAACTCCATTTCACTAACGGTTTGCGCCTACGCGTTCGTGAGATCGAGCTCCATCCAAAAATATAAATTGTGACCTCGCAATAACCATGAGTTTTAAATAAATAATTTTCAAACTTCAAACTTCGTAAATAGTTTAATTAAAATCTAAATTCAAACAAATTAAAATAAATTCTTGAGAAATAATATAAAATCTCAATAATACGAATACGTAGATTATAACAGTGAAATCTGGGAACGAGATTTCACAGTTCTGCACACATACCATACCGTTATAATTATATGCAGCGAGAGATGAGTTATGGCGACTAGTAATTTTACCTTATATGTCTCGGATCTGAGCTTTTTTAATGTTGTTCTTCATTTCCCGACAACGGCGCCAATTTCTTGATATGTATTTTTACCACCTGCAAAAGTAGGGATAAAAACACTAAAATACTTGCAAGAGTACAAAGTAATTGTAGTATAGATAGCTCTAGCAAAGCCGTTCTCCACAGGGATTGAATGAATAATCTATGTTAAATCAAATCTTAATTAATATTTAAAACAAAGCTTGAGAAAAAAGGTGATTTTATGATTTAAAATAATAAAAACGAATTTAATAGAAAATAATTAAATAAAGTAATAAAATAAAATAAACTAAAAGAAAATAATTTTTGAAAATTAAATTGTAAAAGCTTGGGGTTCCACTGTCATCTTAACAATCCTATGTAGTTCTTTCAATTACTTATAAATTACACATGCATATTTTTAAGGTTAGGTTTTCCTAATTTATATTCTACTTGGAACCTCCAACATAGAACGTATATCTAACATGCAATCCGTCAAGACGTTCAGATCAAATCTGAACATGAAAGACTCATTTTGCTTTATGAAAACCCTTTGAAAAACCATTCAACCCTTAAGACGTGGAGTTCATCCTAAGTGAACTTGCACATATTAATCACAAGAAGCCTTCGTCAATTTCTGGGAACCTTCCGACCAAAATTGCATCAAATTACTTTTCTAAAGATCCTAATGGTAGCTAAGCATCAAGACAATTAGATAGTTTAAACCAGTGATTAATAATTCGAAAACATGCATGCATATAATCATAAACAAATTGAAGAGAAACTACATATTCTTGCTAAGGCTCGTGGCCTCACCCTAGCAAAAAGATAATTAGTTACTCATATTCATAATAAAAATCATAGAAAATTATCATTCAGAATAAAAGGAATGAAAACATCTTAAAGTAGAAAATCTCCAAGAACCCTAACAATTACTTTCTGTCTCCACAATTGCATAAAAGAAAAGCGTAGTAAAAAACTATGGACGGCAAAGCAATAAATGTTGCTATGCCATCGCACAAATCCTAAAAACCAGGTCCTTTATTCCAACTAGGAAACTAAGATAACTAAAATAAAATAGGAAACATAACCCTAAATTAAATGGTAAAATTCGCCTAAAATCTGAACAGCCACGTTTTGGACCCTTAAGCTGCTCCAAAACTGGCCCAATATAACTGGATTTGAGATTTGAAATATTCAGAATACTTCTTCAGAAGGCCACGAACCCATCAGAGGTCATCTCGGTCTCCAAAAACGCAATTTAAGCCCAGAAACGTCATTTTCCAACACTGCATACTGCTCCTTTATTTTATTAAAAGAAAATAACCGCTTGGTAGAAAAATCCCAAATTTTGAGACAAACACGCCAAGAGACACACAAACGTCCGCCAATTTGAATCACTCCAAAATTCATCTGTTTGACCATGTTTTTCTCCAGAGAAATTCAGATGTCCTATATTGAAAATATAAAGCAAAGTATCAAAATTCTACCAAAATAATTATCCAAAACATACTAAGAATAGGGTGAAATATATAATATGAAATTGACTCATCAGGCTTGTAATTTTATTTGGACTGGTTCTGCGGATTCGTAAGGGTTTTCGACAGTCTCTTGGAAAAAGTGTTATTAATTGCTCGGGATTGGTATTCGTAATTTTGCTTCTTTAAACAAATCATTTCTTCTTAAGAAGTTTTGGGACATTTTGACCACCTCCTCTATGGCTGCAATTTTTTTTCGAGGCCACTTTATTAATTGCTCGGGATTGCCTTGTTTGACTTATAAATGTTCCTCCATATGGCATGGGTTGTGCCCTCTTTTTGGGGATATTGTTTCTAGATCTCATTGGATTATTGGTACCGGTCACAAAGTTTCTTTTTGGCATGCAGTTTGGTTAACTGAGCCCATTGCGGATGCTATGGATATTCCCATGTCTATGCGAAAGTCATTGAAATCTAAAGTTTCTGATTTTATATATAATGGCCACTGGTGTCAACCTGCTTTCCTTCATAATCGGATGCACTCAATATGAAATCAATTGCTCTCTATTACTTTGCCTATGGATCCTGGAGTGGATGACATATTGGTTTGGAGTGATGCTACTGATGGTCATTTAACTCTTAATCGGGCTTATGATTTTAAAAGAAGTAAACAACCGCTGGCTACTTGGGGCAATTGGGTTTGGCGTTCTTGCTACCATCCTCGTAATGCAATTATTTTATGGAAGTATATGCATGGTAAGCTTGACCGGTAGTATAGAGGTGTTGTTCAAGGCACATCATAGCTCCATCCCTTAATTCTAGGATTTATGTTTTCTAGATTACTTTTAGTCCAATCCCTTAATTCTAGGGTTTATGTTTTCTAGATTACTTTTGGTCTAATCCCTTAATTCTAGGATTAGCCTTTTCTTTATCCATCATTGTTTTATGGTATTTGTTTTCTTGCTTAGTTCGGTCTCTATATAAGAGACTTTCCTTGTAATTCATAATTATGAAATATATACAAATCTTTTGTTAACCAAATTTCAATATGGTATCAGAGCAGGAACTATAGGTCCTGTCTCTGCAGTCTGATTCTTTCCACAATTTCTACTTTATTTCATCTGTTCTTCCTTTACCGTAATGGCGGAAGGGCAGGCTTCAAGCCATGAGGTTAACAGCTCGTCAAACACTTCACCTCCCAGTATAACCCATGGTGAGATCAATCCAAATCAGCGTTTGTGCTCTGTGTTGTTAAATGAGTTCAATTATCTTCCTTGGTCTCGTGCCATCTCTCTTGCCCTAGGTGGAAGATTGAAGCTAGGGTATGTTAATGGAAGCATTGAACCACCTGAACCATCCTCTACATTGTATGGTGCATGGCATGCAAACGATCAGCTTGTCATGTCCTGGATTCTTAATTCCATGGAACCTAAGCTGTCAGAGCTCTTCAGTTACTCAGAGTCTGCTTATACTCTGTGGGAATCTATCAAAGAAATGTATGGTAGTCAAAATAATGCTGCTCGCATATTTCAACTCAAGAAGGAACTTGCTGGACTACAACAAGGTGATCAATCTTTCGTGCAACATCTTGGAAGCATGAAGTCCATGTGGAATGAACTCGACATGTATCGTCCACATACAACTGATTCCGCTGTTCTCCTTAAAAGAGCTGATGAAGACAAAGTATTCCAACTTCTGGCAAGTCTAGGAGCTGAATATGAAGATCTCCGAAGTCATTTGTTGATGACACCTGATCTGCCTTCATTTAAAAGTGTCTGTCAAGCAGTCCAAAGGGAGGAAACTCGAAGAAAGGTCATGAACATTGAGCCTAAGTCTAATACTGAGGCTAGGGCTTTCACTAGCAACCACAAACACACTGGTGAAAATTTTTTTTCTGGAAAGAAGGCTGACTGGAAATGTACTTACTGCAACATGAAAGGGCATCTTAAGGAAAAATGCTGGATCTTGCACCCGGAGTTAAAGCCAAGGTTTAATAAGGAAGGAAGAATGATCAAAGAAGTGAAAGGAACTACTCCAAGGGCCTTTCAGTCAACAAGCTCTTCAACTGGTGAAACCTCAAATTTTACTGCAAATCCAATAGATTTGATAAATGAATTTGCAAGCTTTCTGCAAAGAAGAGGAGACACAACTGGAGATGAGGAAGTGACCACTAAGAATCCTACTGCCATGCTCGGAAAATTTGCAGGTTTCTTGACCGAGACCACAACCCAAGAATGTGTTACAGGTATTATCACTGCTCTTTCCACTGCACTCAATGAAATTACACGTGATTGTTGGATTATAGACTCAGGTGCCACTGATCATATAACAAACCAGACTTCTTGTTTAGATGGTTTTCAAAATCTGCCTACACCTTCACATGTGTCTGTAGCAAATGGGAAAGGAGAACCTATTTTAGGAAAAGGAAAACTTAAACTGTTAAGTGATAAGATTGAGTCAACAGCTTTGTATGTACCGTCTTTTCCTTTCCAGCTTTTGTCCATTGGCAAACTCACAACCACTCTAGATTGTCTTGCCATATTCTCTCCTCATAATGTTGTATTTCAGGATCGAGTTACTCGGAAGAAGATTGGTGAAGGGTTTCTCTTAAATGGCCTTTATTATCTCTCAAAGAAGTCCAAGTCTGTTAAGCACCCTATTGCCAGCCTAAGTCTCCTTCAAGAACACCAACTTTGGCATCGTCGATTAGCCCATCCCTCAGAACCTGTGATGATCAAACTCTTTCCTAATTTTTGTAAAACATCAATTGAGTGTGAAATCTGTCAAATGTCAAAAGCCACTAGACTTCCTTTTGTTTCTTCCAAGTCTAGAACCAGTAAACTGTTTGAGCTTGTTCACTCAGATATCTGGGGTCCTTCGCGTGTAGAATCTTTTGATGGATATAAATACTATGTCACCTTTATTGATGATTATTCTCGGGTCACCTGGGTTTACCTCTTGAAGTTCAAGAGTGAATTCTTTGATGCTTTCAAAGACTTTCATAAATTAATCACAAACCAATTCTCATCTAAGTTACACATCTTACAATCAGACAATGGCACTGAGTACACATCCAATAACATGTCTAATTATTTGAGCAACCATGGGATACTACATCAAACCAGTTGTGTAAGTACACCACAACAAAATGGTGTAGCTGAAAGAAAGAACCGTGACCTATTGGAGAAGACAAGGTCTCTGATGTTTCAAATGCATGTTCCTAGAAGGTTTTGGTCTCAGGCTCTTCTCACTGCGGTTTATATCATTAATAGATTACCTACTCGTGTTTTGAATTCAAAAGCACCCATGGAAGTAATGAAGGGAAGGAATATTGACATCACACACCTCAGAACTTTTGGGTGCACTTGTTATGTTCACATTCAAACTGCACATCGAGATAAGCTCGAACCTAGAGCTGTCAAAAGTGTGTTTTTGGGATACTCCAGCTCTCAAAAGGGATATAAATACTACAATCCGCATAATGGAAAGGTTGGAATCTCAAGAGATGTTCGATTTGAAGAGTGTGCACCATTTTTTCTCAAGGGTTGCAGTGAAGAACCTCAGGGGGAGAGTCTTATAGACATATTTCCTTTGCCTACCCCACCAAACCTACATGAAGGCAATCCTCAAAATGCTTCTCTCAACCATCACTCGGAGCATCATGATAATGAGGAACCACAGTCTGTTCAAGAAAACTCAGTTAATATTCCACAACCTATTTTGGCACCACGAAGAAATCCTACTCGAGACAGACATCCTCCAATAAGGCTGGAAGAGTACATTACGTACACTGCAAGACATCCTATTTCCAAAGCCTTAACTTATCAAAAACTGTCAACTTCCCATGCAGCATTCATCAATCAGCTGTCCACCAATGCTGAGCCAAGGAGTTTTAATGAAGCTGCTCATATTCAAGTATGGCAGGAAGCAATGAAAGAAGAACTCAAAGCACTGAATGACAATCAAACATGGAGTGTAGTTGATCTTCCAAAAGGAAAAAGGGCAGTGGGGAGTAGGTGGATATACAAGACAAAGTTCCATTCAAATGGCAATATTGAAAGACACAAGGCTCGATTAGTAGCCCGTGGGTTCACACAAACGTATGGCATTGACTACAAGGAGACATTTGCTCCTGTAGCCAAAATGAGCACAGTACGAGTACTGTTGTCCGTCGCAGTTAATCATGATTGGCCTCTATTTCAAATGGATGTGAAAAATGCATTCCTTCATGGTGAACTTGAAGATGAGGTATACATGAAGCTTCCTCCCGGACATCCACAAGAGAATGAAACCAACAAGGTTTGCAAGCTTCACAAGGCTATATATGGTCTCAAGCAATCCCCTCGAGCCTGGTACTCGAAGTTGAGCTCAGTTCTTGAGGCTGCAGGGTTCAAGAGAAGCCATGCAGATTCTTCATTGTTTGTTCGCAATGGTACTAGTGGTAAGCTCATTGTTCTTATTTATGTTGATGATCTTATCATAACAGGCGATAACATGGAAGAAATCAATGCCCTCAAAGCCTCTCTTCATCAACAATTTGCCCTTAAGGATCTGGGAACTCTAAAGTACTTCCTTGGTATTGAAATGGCCACATCTTCCAAGGGTTTGTTTTTAAATCAAAGAAAATATGTTCTTGATCTACTGGATGAAGCTCACATGTTGGATTGTAAGCCAGCACGTACCCCTCTTATGAGCAAATGCCAATTAGATGTCCAAAGTGAACCACTGTCAAACCCTAGTGCCTATCAACGTATGGTAGGGAAGCTGATTTATCTCACAATTACTCGACCTGATATTGCTTATTCAGTAAGTTTGGTCAGCCAATTTATGCACTTTCCCACTCTCATTCACTGGGAGATTGTCAAAAGGATACTTAGATACTTAAAGGGGTCAATTGGCAGAGGCTTGATCATGAAGAAAAATGGTTCAAACCACATTATGGCATACACTGATGCTGACTGGGCTGGTAATGCTCTTGATCGCAAGTCCACCACTGGGTTCTGTACATTTGTTGGTGGTAACCTTGTAACATGGAAGAGTAAAAAACAAACGGTGGTTGCGCGATCAAGTGCTGAGGCCGAGTATAGAGCCATGGCAGCCACTGCTTGTGAATTAATATGGTTGAAGAGTCTCCTAGCTGATCTTGGCTACATCGACAAGGAACCTATGTCTTTGTTCTGTGACAATCAAGCTGCCATGCACATAGCTTCGAATCCAGTTTTTCATGAAAGAACAAAGCACATTGAAGTTGATTGCCATTACATACGTGCTCAAGTCCAATCCAAAGTCATCAACACAGTTTACACTCGCAGTTATGATCAACTTGCTGACTTGTTCACAAAAGCTCTCGATTCTACTCATTTACAAAGATTGTTGGGCAAGCTTGGATCAATTAACCCTCTTGATCCAGCTTGAGGGGGAGTGTTGAAACTGACCGGTAGTATAGAGGTGTTGTTCAAGGCACATCATAGCTCCATCCCTTAATTCTAGGATTTATGTTTTCTAGATTACTTTTAGTCCAATCCCTTAATTCTAGGGTTTATGTTTTCTAGATTACTTTTGGTCTAATCCCTTAATTCTAGGATTAGCCTTTTCTTTATCCATCATTGTTTTATGGTATTTGTTTTCTTGCTTAGTTCGGTCTCTATATAAGAGACTTTCCTTGTAATTCATAATTATGAAATATATACAAATCTTTTGTTAACCAAATTTCAATATATATGCATGGTAAGCTTGTCACAGATGTTCTTTTGCAAGATCAAGGATTTTCTTTGGTGTCTATATGCTCATTCTGTCGCTCGGCAATTGAAACACCTTCTCACCTCTTTTTCGGGTGTAATTATTCTCCACAAATTTGTTCTTCATGTTTACGTTGGTTTCAGGTGGACGTAATTTTTATGACATTTTAAGTTTTTTTTCCTATCCTTTTGAACATGGTTTTGGTCTCAAGTTCAAGTTTTGTGGTGAGGGATGATTGGCGCGGGTTGGTATTCTATTTGGGCGGCCCGCAATGCAATGCGTTTTGAAGAATTATCTCCTCAGGTTTCCAATATTGTTCGTGATATTAAGTTGTAGTTGATTGAGATTGACTCTTTGAGCATTGGTACCATGTTGTGTCTAATCTTTGTATTCTTCGTGCCATTGGAGTTAAAGGTCGTCTAGCTAAAGCTCCTCATATTCATGATGTTCTATGGCTGCCACCTCTCATTTCTTGGATTAAAGTCAACACTGATGGTGCTGCTTGTGGTGCTCCTGATTTAGCAGGTATTGGGGGTATTTTTTGGGATCATTTTGGCAGTTGTTTAGGCTGTTTTGCAGCTTCCATTGGAATTGCTTATTCTTTAGAAGCAGAGTTGCATGCAGTTATTCATGTCGTGGATTTGGCTTGGGTTAACGGTTGGAATTATTTGTGGATCGAATGTGATTTTTCTTTAGTGGTCCTTTTTCTTTCTTCTACTTCTCGGAAGATTCCTTGGCGTCTACGTGTTCATTGGATTAATTGCCTTACTCTTCTCTTTCGCATGCATGTTCATGTCACTCATATTTTTCGAGAGGGTAATGTAGTTGCCAATTGTTTGGCTAACTTCGGTGTGGATCATTCTGGGAGCTTATATTGGGACTCTTGTCCTCCTTGTGCAACTTCTGCTTACATTCATAACCTTTCTTCAAGACCTAATTTTGGGTTTTGCTAGTTTGGTCCTTGATGGTTACAGAAGTATTCAATTTCATTGAGGCGGTTCGTGCTGGCTTTTGCGCCTGCCGCCATGCTCGTGACTTTGAGTTTCATCTTGTTGTTTGTTTTCGTTGATGTTTCTTTGTTTTCCCCTTAGCGGGTTTTGGCTCCATCCCCCCGCTTGTATTGATTACTTTTCTTTATTTAATAAATTCGGAGATAGGGGACGGGGGGTCGTTCTATCAAGGAGTTAGCCCTTTCTCATCGCTCTGAGAGGGAAGAAAGTAGCCTACTTGTAGTTGACAGCTAACCCCGGGGTTTGGTTCTTTCTTTCCGCATTGTGCGGGTTTAGAGAGTAAGGTTTCTACTATTGTAGTCCGATGACCAAGCCTTATGAGTAGCTCGATTCGCCTAATCCATTATCATCCTTATTAAAAATAAAATATAAAAACCTTTCTTCTTTTTTTACGAATAAAAGAGCTAAGTTTTGTGGAACACGCTGTGTCTCATAATATTATTTATTTTATTTTTATGAATAAGCAGATTGTCTCATTTTACCATTAAAGATTAAAAATAAACATTTAATTACGAATATAAATATGATTTGTCAAACACTTTAGTAGTACATCATCAAACGATTTTGAGTCTGTAATTGATACCTTGATCAACCATTGATCAATATAAATATGATTTGTCAAACACTTTAGTAGTACATCATCAAACGATTTTGAGTCTGTAATTGATACCTTGATCAACCATTGATCGGTGAAGTACGTAATGGTTTTATTTGAATTCATAGGCTAGGTGAAAATCATAAGATTAGTTTCTCAAGTATGATTTACATCAGGGACAAGCTAGCGGATGAATTACAATTATTGATGTGCAAATTTTTTTTTTGCTAATCCCATGCAAAGCAGAGAGATGAATCATTGTCATTGAAATAGGAAAGTGTTAGCCTCTTATAAAAATCCAACATAAACTAACTACATATATAAGTTTTCTTTATTTCTCTCTTAAAAATTACACATATAATTAGAGATGATTATGTAAATATACAAGCATGTAAATTAATTTGCATAAAAAGCAGAAAATGGCCTACAGACCTCGGTTATTATATGTATTTTTATATTATAATGCATATAATTAAGGCAGTGAACAAGCCAATGGTTATTTAGTTATGGTCCAAAAACCATTGATATATAATAGTTCACTCTTCATCTTCACTGATATCACTTTCATCTTCGGTGGATTCATCATCTTCTTGTTTCTTTCGGCCTATGTACTTATTGCCAAAGCCAAAAACTCCAGCCTTGTCGGCTTTGCCGCCGTTAATGGTATTCCCTTGTACCCTAAAAACATCGCCTCCCGGCTTGCCATTCTTTTTCTTGTGGCCCTTCTTTCTTTTGCTGTCAGTAACTTTGCCGTTCTTGGCAGCTGCAGGCTGGGATGCACTATATGCTGGCCCCAAGCACTTGCTGTTTTGGTGCATCACTGTACGTTCTTCCGAACCAACTTGCTTGTGATTATTGCGAGGCCTTAGAAACAGCGTGCCTGCTGTGTCCATTTTTCTTTCTTTGCATACATCTTCGCGATGAACTTCTGTCCTTCTATAGTCGAACTAGGAGAGAAAGGAATCTCAGTACAGCTTCGAGGAGCGAACACGATTTGACTGATCGACGTCCTTTATACGTAAAGAATCGAATTCTGAAAATAGCGGATGATTAGCTTTCGGTTATTGTTATCAGACATATCAATTCATGTTGTTTTCGCGCAATAAGAATGTTACAGAATTTCGAGTCTTTCATGTTGAGGTGAAGCCCACATTGATGAGATGATAGACCTTGCATGAGTTTATAAACAAATTGAGTTACTCCCCATAATACCAATTAATTTTGATGTGGAGGCTCAACTTTCATCAACTCGACCACAGTTTCATGCTAATAGGTTTGCACAATATTCTTACCAGTAATTAACGTGTACGATCGCCAACTAAATAATATTCTTACGACAAGTAGCACAGCTGGTGGGCTAGATATATACAACTTCACAATCAACTTTATTTGTAGCATCAAACGAAAAGAAAAACTTTATTCCATTTTTCTTTATGTTTTTCTCCTTTTGGCTTAACCAAATTTGACTTTCCATAGTATTTGCAAATGTATTCGTTTCATCCCAAGGTATATATAGGATGCTTTACTATGAACGTAGGATGTTTTAGATACTCTTATTGATTAACGGGTGATTCGAATTGTGGGTCTCTTTCAACTTTAAAGAATATAAATTCTACTATAAACTAATTAATCACTTTGAAAAGAGTAATGCTAGAGAGACCAAATTTGCAAACTAATGATGTGTCATCAATAGGAATAAACTTGTTTATCATCGTTTAAGTAATAAATCAATCATTCCATATCCTTTAGTTTTCAAAACTTTGCCTACAAATTTAGTCTCCTTAGCATTATCCCTTTGAAAATGGAGGAAGGCTAAGGAAACTCTCTCAAAGTAGAACTCTCCATGAACTCTTTTTTTTTTTGGTAAATCTCAGTTTACCACCCTCAAGTTTCGTGGTTTTCAACATTTGGTACATGAAGTTGTTTTCGTCCCAGAGTCATACCTAAAGTGTTAATTTTGGGACAGTCTCATACATCAGTTAGTCTAGTTGTTAAGTCTCCCGTAAACTGATGACGTGGCGCTAATGTGGACAATGACTGGGCTCCACGTGTCATTAAGGGGTCCACGTGAAAATTCAAAATTCAAAAAAAAAATTTGGAGACAAAAAAATAATAATAATTTGGTTGTCTTGCCTAACCTTCACTTCCTCCCTTATCCCTCCATTCTCTCCTTTGCGCCAACCCACCAAACCCTATCTCCTCTCCTCTTCGACTCGTCATACATCCACCCTTCCCCCTCCATCTTCGACTCCACCCACCCACCACCTAAAAGCGTGGGGCTGTAATCGACCGGTCCGGTGCCCAAATTGATCCAAATATACCGGTCTTTTCCGGTGCGAGAGGGATTCATAGGGGGTGATAACATGGAAGTGGTTAGAGGGATAGGAGACGGTGGTGAGGAAGGAGGAGATGAGGGTGGCGGAGCTGGACGGGCGGACGTGGAGAGAGAGGGGGAGGGAGAGGGCGAGGAGAGAGGAGAGATGAGATGAGGGAGTAGGGGTAGTGGCCAATGGCTATGGAGGAAGGGAAGGTCATGGAAGACGACCTTTTTTTTTTTTTTTTTTTTTTGTCTCCAAAAAAGATTTTGAACTTCCACTTGGACCCCTTAATGACACGTAGCGCCTGGTCATTGTCCACATGGGCGCCACGTCATCAGTTAACGGGAGACTTAACAGCCAGACTAACGGATGTATGAGACTGTTCCAAAATTAACACTTTAGGTATGACTCTGGGATGAAAAAAACTTCATGTACCAAATGTTGAAAGCCACGAAACTTGAGGGTAGTAAATTGAGATTTACCCTCTTTTTTTTGTCAAACACTCTCCATGGACTCTTTATCACCTCAAAGTTTAGGGTAATGCTACGAAGACCAAATTTTTACCAAATTTTGTAAACCAAATCAGGTGGTTGTTGATGATTGAATTATTAATTTTGATAACGTGCTTATTTTCAAGGGAACTTTAACGAAAAGCTCTCAGTACTATTCACTTTAAAGAAAAATCACATTTTTCCACTAAAAAGTCAATCCTGATGCTATTCACTTTACCCTTTATTTTGTCCTTATCGTTAAAACTCAAAGTTTTCAAGCCCTTTTCATTAGCTTTCCTTATTTTCAATTGGTGACACATCATTTGGTTTGCAAATTTGATTTGGTCCCGTTAACATTATCCCACAGTATAATGTTCATTCCCGTTCCAACATATTATAAAAAAAATAAGGAAAATTAATGAAAAGGTTTTCAAAACTTTACATTTTAACCAAAAACTATCTAATAACTTTATTTAATGATAAGGACAAAAAGAAAAAAAAACAATAAAATATAAACATGTGTGCCCAACGCACGTTAAGTTTCATAAACAGTGTAGTACCGTTAAGTTTCACAAACAGTGTAGTACCGTTAAGTTTCACAAATAATGTAGTATCGTTAAGTTTCACAAATACTGTAGTACCGTTAAGTTTCATAAACAGTGTAGTAAATCTTATTAAACAGTGTAGTATAGTTAAGTTTCATAAACAATGTAGTAAGTTTCATAAACAGTATCTGTGACGACGCACGGGTCCTGCGAGTCAGACTATTTTCGGTTCACTGACAAGGAAGATAGAGTTGGGGTGGGGGGTCTACAATGTGATACTCAAGTATGACCCGGGTTCTTTTTAATTTTTTTAATATTAAAATTATGTTTTTTTTCATTAAAATTTAAGTTTTTTTTGCTTTTTTTCATTAAAGTTTAAGGGTTTTTCATAAAATTTAAAGTCATTTCCATTAAATAAAATTATAACATGGTTTTTTGTTAAAATAAACTTAGCCCAAACCTTTTTCATGAAAGTTCCCTATAAAATATTGTGAAAAAAAAACAAAAGGTGGCATAGAGTCCATGAAGAATCTCACTTTTGAGAGAGTCTTCTTAGCATTTCTCTTGAATATATTATTGTACAAGTTACGAATAAGGGTTTTAAAGACATAGATTATGAAGAGTCATTTGTGATTTTTTTTTCTTGATTATGAGATGCTACTACTAATAAGTCTGTAAGCTACACTAAAATTAAAGAGGAAGACTATAGGGCAATTCACCACTTGTCATTTATAATCTTGTAATACAATAATTTGGTTAATACGCAAGGGTTCATTATTGCGTAATTCAAAGTTTTGAACGTCTGAAATCTTCGTATTTATTCAACAAATTAAAAGATAAATAATTTTAACCACTTGTTTAACAAGGATTAAGTTGTTATTCATACCCTACAAGGACAAAAACAAGCAAACAACCCAGTTTCATGGTCCAATCAATTCTCACTTACGAGATCATGATCAGATGGCTTGTCCAGCCCACACAAAAGTGAGGGCATGTTTAGTAGTCTACTTGAATTCAACTTTTTTAACTCAAAAATAAATTTCAAATTTTAGGCCTTAAAAACTTGTTTGGTAGAACTATTTTCAAAAAATGAACTCAAAACTAACTTAAAAATATAGTCTATTCTCTAAAAACACAAAAAATGAAAAAAAAGTTTTTAGAGTTTTTAAACTTAAACTAACTCGTTTATTTTCTCTCCCTCCTTCCCTCTCACTCCAAATCTCTCTCTCTCTTTTCTTCTTTCTCTCTTCTCCTTCTCTCTTTTTTATAATATTTTTCGTCTCTCCTTCAATCCGTTCTCTTCATTCTTTCAACTTTTTCTCTTACTCCTCTTCCTCGATCCTCTCTCTTCTTTCTCTTTCCTCCAATCATCTCTTACTTTATTTCCTCCTCTCTCCTATTTCTCTCCTCTCTCTCTCTCTCTCTCTCTCTCTCTCTCTCTCTCTCTCTCTCTCTCTCTCTCTCTCTCTCTCTCTCTCTCTCTCCTGCGACCCCTCTTTTTGGATCTCTTTGTCCAGTTTAAGTCGTAAGATTTAAAATTTTTAACCAATCAATTTTTTGAGTCTTAAAGAAAATTGTTTTCAAGAAATGTTCTTAAGAAATATTTTGAGAAATTATGAAAATTTTCGAATAGGATACCAAACAGGCCCTAAAATTTTCTACCCTATTCCCCTGATTTTTCCATGTTCATCCGAGCTCATTTGTGTCTCACTCCTATCTTACACTACACTCATAGCCCACCATGGCCGGTAGCCTCAAACAAAAACCTCTCTCCCCCAAACCACCAAAACCAACCTCTCTCCAGGGCCGGTCCAGGCCCAGTGCGAGCAGGGCGATCGTCTAGGGCCCAAAACAATTGGGGGCATCAAAATTATTAGGGTGGTATATTTGTATATGTTTTTATAAGAGTATAAATTTATAAAATTTGGTTTAGTGACAAAGAAATTTAACTAGAATTGGTGGTTTTGTTGTTTAAAATTAAGGGTAAAATTACAAAAAA
Source organism: Cotoneaster glaucophyllus (assembly GCA_036320875.1). Lineage (NCBI taxonomy): Eukaryota > Viridiplantae > Streptophyta > Magnoliopsida > Rosales > Rosaceae > Cotoneaster > Cotoneaster glaucophyllus. Next base: position 27,490,490 of record CM070057.1, read on the forward strand.
CTACCTCAACTATTGGGTAGTTAACAGTTTCATACCTCATCTTTAAAAAGTTTCAATGTCATACCTTTGCTTACGAATTTGTTTTCAATGTCATACCTTCCGTCAATTCCTCCGTTAAATGCTGATGTGGCTTGTGACGTGGCATATTTTATATAAAAATTAAAAAAATTAATTAAATATTAACTAAATATTAAAAAATTAAAATTATAAAAAAAAAAAAAAAAAAAAAACCCGTGCAACCTAGAGGAAGAAGAAGGAGGAGGAAGAAGAAGAAAAAGGAGGAAGAGGAAGAAGAAGGAGAAGGAGGGAAAAAAAAGAACATGAACCCGTGCAACCCAGAAGAAGAAGGAGGAAGGAGGAGGAAGAAGAAGAAGGAAAAAAAAAAAAAAACCCGAACCCTTGCAACCCACCAGAAGAAGAAGGATGAGGGAGGAGGAAGAAGAAGGAGGAGGAGGAGGAGGAAGAAGAAGAAGGAGGAAAAAAAAAACCCGAACTCGTGCAACCCAGAAGAAGAAGAAGAAGAATGAGGGAAAAAAAAAAAACCGAACCCGTGCAACCTAGAAAAAGAAGAAGGAGGAGAAAGGAGGAAGGACGAAGAAGAAGGAGGATGAGGAAGAAGAAGGAAGAGGAGGAGGAGGAAGAATAAGAAGGAGGAAAAAAAAAAAAAAACCCGAACTCGTGTAACCCAGAAGAAGAAGAAGGAGGAAGGAGAAGAAGAAGGAAGAGGAGGAGGAAAAAGAAAAAGGAAGGAAAAAAAAAAAACCGAACCAGTGCAACCCAGAAGAAGAAGAAGGAGGAGGAGGAAGAGGAAGAAGAAGAAGAAGAAGGAGAGAGAAGAAGAAGAGGAAAAAAAAATAGTTTCGCCCCCCCCCCCCCCCCCCCCAACCTGCCAAGAAGAAGAAGAAGAAGAAGAAGAAGAAGAAGAAGGAGGAGGAGGAGGAAAGAGAGAAGAAATTTTTTTTTTATAAAGTTTTTAATAATATTTTATTAATTTTTTAATATAAAATGTGCCACGTCAGCATTTAACGAAGGAATTGACGGAAGGCTGACGGAAGGTATGACATTGAAACTTTTTAAAGATGAGGTATGAAACTGTTAACGACCCAATAGTTGAGGTAGTTTTTTGTAATTTACCCTAAAATTAATGATGAGGTCTTAGGTTCAAAATACCATATGTGCTTATTTACATTCTAATTTTTACAAATTTCTTTTCATAACAACATAAACTTATTAAATTTGGCTAAATGATCAAGAAGTTTAATTAGAAGCAATGATTTTTGTTGTTTAAAATTAACGAGAGGTCCTAAGTTCAAAATGCTATGTGCATGTTTTATTTTTTAAAATTTTTACAAATTTTTGTTTGGTTGTTAATTTATTTACTAGCTAGTAGCTATGTGGGTTGCTATTTTTAAACATATGTTCCAATTCAAGTCTAATCTTCAACAAAGAGTAACGCATAAACTAAATTTTTAGACCAAATTTGCAAATATTATTACGTGTCATCAAAAGGTTTAATTTAGTATTCATTCATTACTTATACATATCCTTAAAGACTCGAAAACATTATTATTTTTTTAGTCTTATATTGACGAGGTTAGTAAATAAGAAAAAATACCTTACGATTTATACAAAAACACTTTAAAAGTTCAGATAGAAAACAAAATTCATAATCTATCTACTTGTAAGCCTGAAATTTTTTTGTTTTCTTCTCTCGATTCAAAATAAAATAGTTATTCCATGTTTCTAAATTATTGAGTTTGAAGTGTTTTTTTCTAAATATAATTTTATCGATGTCTTATGTATGAAAATACATAATTTTTTTACATGAAGTGAGGGCACATTTTTTAGAGTCGTCCCGGACCCAAAAAATCTCTGGACCGGCCCTGTCTCTCTCTCTCCGGTACCAGAACCAACGCCCATCATGCTTCTTTGATAATGATAAGTTATTGTTGCTTACAATTAAGCCTTTTGTTTCAAAATATTTCTTTCTTTCTTTTATCTAAACTCAATTCAAAATTCATCACTAACATAAATTAAAATGTACAACACATTTGAGACACTGACTTCTTATCATCTTCTTTCATGTAGTCTCTCTTACGACATTTATTTACGTTAGTCTAAACCAAGAGGAATGAACACAGAAATGTGAACCAGAACCACTCAATGTTTAAAAATAACAAATAATGAGTGATTGGTAGGTGCTAAGCAAGTAATTTTGGAGTTGTAAATGAAGATGGAACCTGCAGTAATCGTGGGTTGGATTTTCAGGAACAACACCAGATAGCTCAACACCCCATTGGAAGCCTCTTGCTTCAACCATTCATTCAATCTCATCATTCAGAGCAGCCAACCCGCTCGATATCAATTCGATATCACCGCTTTTGTGATCGGATTTCTTGCAAGCTTTTACCAGCACACTCTCCACTAATGGTAATTTCAGCTTCTGCTTCAAAGATTAATGGGCCCACCAGGCCAGGCCCTCTTTGAGATTTCCTGTTTTCTGTTTTTGGTCACACCCTTTTGTTTTGTAGATTGGTGATGTCGCATAGTTTTCCTCGCTACGTGCCTTGTTTGTTTTTGTAGTGTTGAGAAAGTACAAGCACTAGCATTCAGGAATCAACAGAATCAACACGATTAGTGGTATAAATTCACTTTATGTTAATATAAGAAGAATTTTTAGTCATGGCGTTGCGTGTAGCGGGCAGTCGTGATTTTATTATGAGTATGAGATCACATAGCAGGGTGTGATAAGAGAGTACGTCAAATGTAAACTGTTATTCCAGCTATAATTTCCATGCACTCCTCCCTGCAAATCTCCAAACCCTATCTTTGAATGAACACGAACCTTCCATTGGATCGAGTTCTTCGTATTTTTTGTTGTGCAAGATGCTCCTATCTCTTTCTCTACTAAAATAAGTTTCTTTTTAGTTGATAAATGTAAAGGTATTAATCTTGGATGACGCTAAAAAGGGGATAAAATGCACAATTAGTTTTTTTGTAATGACAACAATAATTCTCTTAGCAACACCTATTAAAGCACTTTCCTTTAGCTAATTTGGCTCATGCCTTGAAGAGATTGTTCTATTCCATGGTCGGACTACGACCAAGAAAGGAGGGTGGGACCAAAGAATAGGATTTGGTACTGGTTTGGTACTGAGGCTCTTTTATAAAAAATTGGGTATAAAAAAGTTGAGCTCAAAAAGGTGTTTGGTAAACACTTAAACACAGTTTTTGATGAAAAAAAAAGCTGAAAACGTGAAACCGTAAAAATGAGCTTATTCTCACAGGACAGCAGAAACAATTTTTTTTCAAAGCGCAACAATACCAAACCAACCCGGTAGGCCTGAAAATTATGAGACGTGGAGGTAATTTTTTGTGTCTGTTGTCGTATTATACTATTTTCCCCTATTGATTCTTAGGATGCATTCATGTCACCTTGTTTGGAAAACATATGCTCCCGTTATTATTGTTCTACAAGGGCTATAGCTCTTACAAGAGATGTTTAAAAGCCTTAACGTTGACTGCATGGAACTTCCAAACAGAAAGAGAGAGAATTGGAGTTCCTTTCCATCCAACAACAAGGCACTTCCCATTAGTCCCCATTGTGCAACTCCTCCCACAGGAAAACTGTTTGGCCATAAAGTCTGCTTGGTACAAGGAAGACAAGCTAAGATCTGCTTCCACCATTCCACATTTTCCAAACAAACTCCTCCACCCATCGATTTTCATCCGCCGGTTTACCCTCTCTTCGCCTTCACTCCAACAATGTTCTTGATCTCGTGACTCAAATATGTTTCCTCCAACTCCATCCGTAGCGCGCTGCCTCTGTCCATACAGGCATCGAGGCACTCAAAATATGCACTGTAGTAGAAGAGTGCTTCGTAGAAACGGTTTATGAAGATCGGAGAGTTGTGATTTGCCTCGACTTCATTGACCACCATGAGGCGCGGATTGAGGCTTCTGAGGGCTTTCATCAGAGATTCCAAGCAATTGGGTTGGCTCATTGTACTGGATAGCAGTAGAGGGCAGTAAACTGCAACTGCTTCACCAGTATCTAACTCAAAGATACCTTCTTTGATATCTTTGACATCTTTTACCATGGCTATCTTGAAGGTAAAAGGTAACTTCAATGCCTCAGCAAATTGAGCCAGCCTTCTGCCGGTGTCCTCAATTTTCTTCCTTGATTTCACTCCAACAGCAGTAACTTTTAGCATCTCAATTGGGCATTCATATCTTGTCGCGAGCGCTTGCATTAACACGATGCAGTGCCCCCCGGTTCTGATTGCAAGGTCAACGAAATGAATCTTTTTGGATGATGCCACACTCTCCACTATCGCTTGGATGCCCGCAAACTCGGTAACTTGAAAGAAGGGAACTTCAAGGAAACATGCCATTAAAGCAGGACTCAAAGCCGCCATTGCTTCCTCGACATGCATAGCGGCAAAATCTCTACTTTCCGATCCCTGTGATGTGTTTCTGCCAGTTTCTCTGTCAGTCTTCTGTTGGAGAGCTTTGGAAAAATAGTAAACAACTCTTTGAACAGAATTTCCACTACTGGAAGACAGGAAATCGCATAGATTCTGCAGCTTTTTCGCGCAGCCGTATTGTTTCTTTGCAACCTTCTCAGCACAAGCTAAAAGAAGGTGCGCAAGCCCAACATCTTTTGTTTCTTGGTCTGAGAGGCCGAAGGGAGTGCTGCCTAGAACATGGTCAGCCATGCAGTCATCTGCGTGCTTCCGGGAAGAGAACTGTATGAACCGTTCCCTTGCAACTCTCATTACTTCGACAGTTGACAATCCAGAGGCACAACTCATGGTTTCAAGAGAAGAATAAAGCTGAGCTTTTCTAGTTTTTCGGAGTGCGAAAAGTGTATGAATGTTCTTGTGGGTTTGTGTCTCTTTATAAGCTGACCTTCTACGCTACGACTTCTTTACATGGTTTGACAAAATTTGTAGGATATGCTATAGCTTGGCCTTCTGTGAAATTCCAAGGCCAGTCTGTCAACAGCTGTATGAAAACTGAAATTGTTAAGTAACTCGATCGGATTAGGACATATGTTTAGAAAACTAATTCGTACAGTGAAAAAATTATGGTTTCCCTCCAATGATTCTTGTTGATCCGCAAAAGCCTGGCCACAGTTTAATACATCCAAACGCTACGTACGAAGCTTGTGCATGTAAAGCTAGGAGTATGTGAGCGCTCGACGACATGATCCAAGCAAGAAGCAAATTATTCGTTCTGCTGATATAGTTTTCACCAACAAGGATCTGATATTTCTATAGGTAAATTTGATTTGGACATCAGCCGGCATGTTATGACCAAAAGGATAAAGGAATAAGGATTATGGATAAGACAAGCAAGAAAAGAAAATACCACAGAATATTAGAGTGAAGAAAGTACAAACTGGAAGCATGGCTTTCTGTAAAGCATCGCGGAACAGAATAATCGAGTTCATGGAAGAAAAGAAGAAATACAAGAACTGTAAAATCACATGAAAAATCAAGAACATCGGATCTTTTGAGTAATATGCACACACACGATACTACATTCGGTAATATGTGACACACTAGACTAGGCATTCATTTTACTAATTATAGGATACAGATTGTATTACGTTTAAGGTATTTGAATTTAGATAGTTGTGGAATAAATTGATACATCCAGTGTCTTATGAACCTATGATCCATAGTTGTAGAGACGTGTTTGGATGCACTTGTACAGGTTTATGGTGTTCGTAAGCAGTGGCCTCTCTTAACAGCTCAGTTTTCTTCGCGCGGGCATCCTTTCAATGATAACTAGAGCAATGCGATCATCATCTCGATGGACAAAGAGGAAAATTCATTGAGTACCATAATATTCGACTTAATGTTAACAAATTCACTCATGAGAATTTATGAGACAAAAGTACAATTCTGGTGCTTTCTCCCATGTTTGTAGATTCTGTAATCCCTCATGGGAAACATATATGTTGAAGGGACAATCATCATCGTCATCAAATGTGTTCGCCTACCATTTCGGTTGAACAAGCACAAGGTTAACAAAGAAAATAACCTATGCAGTTCCTGACCATGATTATTATCAGAAACTAGAATTTGAAGCTCAACCAAGAAGAAAACAAGATCTCAGAGATTTAAAACTACAGGCAACCTCCATTTTATTTATTTCATCAAAGAAATTTCCAAAGAGAAAGAGAATGGAGAGGAGTGCCCTTCCATCCAAGAAGCAGGCATTTCCCATCCATATTGAGCGTGCAAGAATTCCCGTACGGAAAATTCTTAAGAATCAGGTCTGCTTGGTACAACGACGATGAACTCAATTCTATCTCCTCCATTCCATACCGCGCAAAAAATGCCCTCCAAACATCAATTTTCACATTTCGGATATTCCTTTCCTCTCCTTCATTTGCCACAATAGTTCTAATTCCTGTCCCAAAGTACATTGATTCCAAAATACTTCTGTTTGGATCATCTCGTTGGATGCAAGTTTCCAAGCAGTCAAAGAACGCAGCGAAGTAGAAAAGGGCCTCAATAAAGCGAGTTACAAAGACTGGCGAGTTGTGATTTGCCTCAACTTCAGTGACCACAGTTACACATGGACGGATGTTTTTTATCACCTTCATTGCAGATTCGAGTCGATCTGGTTTTGGAACCATGCTCCTCAGCGCGAATTCAGAGTAGACCGCAACTGTTTCTTCAGAATCTAGCTCGAACATGTCTTCTTTGAGATCTAGCATGTCTTCTACCATCACTATTTTAAAAGAAAAGGGTAAGTTCATGGTTTGTGCAAAACTCCCCAACCTCTTACCTGTTTCCTCAACCGATTCTCTACAGGTAGTTCCAACAGCAGTTATCTTGAGAAGCTCAAGCGGACAATCACAACGTGATGCTAAGGCTTGCATCAGACCTGTCCACTGCACCCCATTCCTGATTTCCAGATCAATCACATGTACCTTCTTAGCCTCAGCCACATTTTCCACAATGGCTTGAATTCCAGCAAATTGTACGACTTGCCCAAAAGGAAGCTTGATTTGACATGCAAGGGAGGTATCATTAGGAATCTTCATTGCCTTATCAACATCAAATGACTGCTTGTTCCCCAAAAATTTTGGTGCAACTCTTCCAGTTTCTCTATCAATCTTCTCCCAGAGAGCTTCAGAAAAATAGTGAACCACTCGCTCAACTGGATTCCCGGTACTGGAAGAATGCGAATCACAACGTTTAAGCAAATTCCCAGCACGCTCATACTGCTGATAACCTATTTTCTCTGCAGAAGCAAGAAGGAACTCAACAAGCTCCACGTCTCTAGCTTCCTCATCTGACAGGCCCGAAAAGGAGGATCCAAAAGGATGGCTCAGCGTGGAGGGAACATCAGACACTGGGGAATAAGTCTGAATGAACCTTGCTCCTGCCACCCTCATGATTTCTTCAGTTGAAAGCTTCCTGCCTGTAGCCACCTCATCTGTGGACGCCTTGTAATTGCTTGACTCAAACGTTCTTTCTCCATTCAACCGCTTAAACCCGCTGCCATAGCTGTTCAACAGATCAAGCCCTGCCAACGAGGAGAAAGGGTCTCGCTTCTCTTTCTTTGGTTCAACATGTGGAACCAAATTCGGGATGTCTTCGAGCTTTGCAATCTTCCGTAGGCACGCTTGGAATGGCATCGAGAGAGGATCAAACTGCATGGCATCATACAGTCCATAGTATGGAATCAGTGGCTGCTGCTGTTCTTCTTGTTGATACTTGGGAAACAAGTTTCCTCCAGAGGAGTAGTCATTTCCATAGAATCCATGATCCGAATCAACGGAACCAAATCCCCCCAACTTCCCCCATTCCTCTGCTCCCAACAAATACACTTGTTTCCCCACATTGTTCTCCGCTTCCATGCCATCAAAACCTTTCTCAGTTGAGCTGAATATATCATGAACTCCACCGAAATTGATATCCCCGAAAGAAAACATAGCATTCGTCATCACGAAAACTCACGATTTAGGCTCTCAATTCTAGTTGGTAAAAGCACTTTTTAATTGCAAACATGAACACATTAAAGATCGTCTGAGTTTCTTATTCCTAGTTCCTTACTTATGAAAGCATCATTATAAATTTAATACTACCCAATTTTGACAGAGTCCTATATCAATATCGCATGGAAATCAAGGGCAGAACAACGACATTGATGTTTTTCATGTTATCAATATGGCCTGCATCCCAAAGTCCAAATATATGAATGCCATTTGTCCAACCAACAGATGTAAATTTAATATACATAATTCGCAATATAGTATGATTCAAACAAGGCGTTGATGTATAAACCCTAATTTTTAAAGAACAACGCTAACGTCACCTCTTTGTCCAACCATTGGTAATTATTGGCATGTTTTAAAAGTAAAAAATTCATCATCGTTCAATTCATTGAATATCTCTACAAAAAAAAAAAAAAAAAAAAAAATCAATCAATCAATCAATCAAATTTTCAAGATTCATGATGTATAAATCCTAATCTAAAGGTCAGTATTGCATCCACCCCTGTAGCACATCTCGTCCACCCAGTTGTGATTAACGTATTTTAACGCCCAAACTTCATAATTGATCTTTCATTTTCTTAACCATCCTTTTTAAATCATCTATGTATCAAGTCTGAAATTCAAACAAGTAGCGTTGATGTATAAACCCTAATAATTAAAACAAATTCTGAAGAAAGTTCCCCAACAATTCATCTTAAGAAGTTCTGCCAAGAAAGAAACAAACAAAAAATACATAGAATATACAAGCAAACGCGCGAACAGATAAAGAGGTTATTAAGGTAGCGTGGGATTTGGGAGCTTACAATGCAGCCTGCACCAACTGCTGCTTTGTTTCTCAACAGAAATAGCTGAGGAGGCTCTGAGAGCGACATCCGACACAAGTTGGATGATCAACGTTTGTATATTTCATCTGTCGTTGGCTTGCAACAGTGCCTTGTCGGGTCCAAGACGAGAGCAACAGCGACCGATTTGCGCTGATGATTAGTAGCTGGTGCAACTGCTGACCATGGCCGGCATGCGACTTGATGATGAGTGTCGACAACTTAGCGGCTAGCCAGGACCATGTATAGCTTGCCAACTTGATGGTGCAACACAGCGACGCCACCGTATTGTTTTACAATTATAGATAGTTTGACATCTCTGCTACCAAGTTGCCTTTTTCTTTGCCATGCATTTTTCACATTCTTGCAACAATGTCACTATTGCTCGAGTACAACTCCTTTTTTCACCTATGCATCTAATTTTATTTCATTTCATTGATTTGCTTTTGTTTTTCCATTAACAGGGAGAGGTTTTAAATTTTGAATCTGTTCCGACACTTAAAAGAAAAGTACCACAAGATTAAAAACTAATTAGCAAAGGCAAAGATGTCTCTGTGAGTCTTCTCGGCCTCCGAACAAGGTAGATAACCGTGATTTGCCACCAATCGTCTCAATATATTACCTCTTTCGAAAAAGTTATATTGCTCAAATCCCCATTTCCCTATAATAAAAAATAATAATATGCTAATCTTGTATAAATATGGCCAAGTTCCCCTTCAATTCTTAAATATCGGGACTCTACTCTTTGTTTTCTATTTCAATATACCTACTTTTCTTTTTTGAGGTGCATATATTAGTTTAACATGAATGAATATTAGATTTTCCCACACAAGTAAAAGAAACATATAGAGGAAATAGGCACATCTTAATCATTAGTTTGATTAGTGACAAAAGGAAGAGCTTGAACTTCTTCAGGTGCCCCTCTTACGTACTTCAATCAATGGTTCTCTCACTCCAAGTTTATTAAAATTAACGTCTACGCATCTGATGAGAGGCTAAAAATCGATCTCAACTAGCCTTTTATCATCCAAATATGTGTCAGGAGAGCATAAGCGAGGAAAAAAAATTATTACTCCATCATTGACAAATTAAAGACCTACTTTATAGTAAGCAATCAATAAATTTTTCCCTTATACAAAATTTGAAATTTAGTTTACAAATTGTTGCAAATGAAAAACAATAGTTTAAAGACCTATGTGTGTGACATACGAACAAGCCTCTCAATTGCTTCATAAAAAGTTGATCAAATAAAGGCAATGTCCATAAATTTCAAAATCAATATATTATATGAATTAAATCGCGACAACTAAACATTACGAACTAAAATGAAACTTGTCTAAATGCAGAGAGCTTCCTACATTGGCCTCTAAAGTAAGAAACTTCAAAACTGGCCCAAGATTCTAATTCCATGTTGGTAAGTAGAGTACAAACTTTTCTTAAGCTAATTAAACTATTGCTTTTCAGAAGATAAATAACCTAAACATGGATTAGGAGCTCAAATGAGAATAAGACTGGACCTATTCATAAGCAGGCTTTTGACATGGATTAAGGCCCAGTAAGGATTAAGGCCCAATATAATTAGATTTACTGTGTGACTTGCCAATTAACCCGCCACTTTTACCTAACAGCCACGACCCCCAATCATATTCTGACACCTCAGAAATCATGCATCAGTCGACGTGGCATAGACCCAACAAATATCGTATAAACACCGCCCTGCTCTCTCTTTCCTCTCCGCTTCGTATTTGTATTCCGTATATAATTTGTTCGTTTAATTCAACCGGGAGAGGTGGTGGTGGTGGCGGTGGATCGGATCGGTGCAGATCGGACCGGACGGCGATGGCGGAGGACAAGTACAACCGGAAGAACCCGGCGGTGAAGCGGATTTTGCAGGAGGTTAAGGAGATGCAATCCAAACCCTCCGACGATTTCATGAGCCTCCCCCTCGAGGTTTCTCACTTTTCCCGATGATTTTACAAATTCAGATTATTGATCTTGTAGTTTTTCTGTTTAATTCACTTTGTTGGTGAGATTTGAATTTGATACCCGAATTTTGATTTTAATTGAATTTAAATATTGGGGGCTCGAGCTGAATTTTGATATTTGTTTCCTTTTTTTTCTCTTTCTAAATTTCAATTGGTTTTCAATTTTAGGGATATTTTGAAATTGGGGATATTGTTTGGACTAAATGCTAATTATCAACGTATCAATATTGTTAGCTGATTAGCGTTTGTTTGCAGGAGAACATATTTGACTGGCAATTTGCAATCAGAGGCCCTAGGGACACCGAATTCGAAGGTGGGATTTACCACGGGCGGATTCAGTTGCCAGCGGAGTACCCGTTCAAACCCCCGTCATTCATGTTGCTGACGGTAATGTGTTGTGCATTTTTGAGGTTAATGGGCTAGTTTGCCGGTTGGAATAGTTTTTCAGTCATGATGTGTTGACTTGTTTACTTCACTTGCAGCCAAATGGTCGCTTCGAAACCCAAACCAAGATTTGCTTGAGCATATCGAATCATCATCCCGAGCACTGGCAGCCATCATGGAGCGGTAAATTCCACTCTTTCTTACATATTGCGTGTGCTAGTGTATGGTTTATGCAGACAAAATGTCTCGAGAGCTATAATTTTGGAAGCTTATTATTACGTAGATAGGCTTGACAATGTTCCAATATGCATTTTCTAAGCAGCATCCATATTGCTCAGACCAATTCCACACCCAAACTCATAACATTGTATAGATACGCCACTAAATCATGGTTAGCCTGAAATGGAGTTGGAACTGGAATTGCTTAGTCCAATGACCATATCACTATGGTGTTCCTTCTTTCGGACTTTTCCTATTTGTATTCTTAATGTGTCTCTATTCAATTATCGATATTTTAAGCGGTATTGAGAACACAGTCTGTGTGCTGATGTGATGTGTTTCATACAACTGAAATTTTAGTTGATTCCTTGGTGATTGACATTTTATTCTCATCTTGCTAATGTACTGTGTCTGTTGGCAGTGCGGACTGCTTTAGTTGCACTTATTGCATTCATGCCTACCAACCCAAATGGTGCGTTAGGTTCACTGGAATACAAGAAGGAAGAAAGGCGTGCCCTGGCCATCAAATCTCGTGCAGCAGCCCCAAGATATGGCACTGATGAACGCCAGAAGTTAATGGATGAGGTAAAATATCTGCTGAAAGTTTCGTTGCAATTACACTATTGAAGATCTCATGGCAGAAACTTGCTAATGGGTAATATTAATTTGACAGATTCATGAATATATGCTGAGCAAGGCACCCCCTGTTCCTCAACTGAGCCCCTCCCAGGCTTCGGAAGAGCATCCTTCAAACAAGGAAGGCAATGTTCAGGAGAGTTCCGCAAGCGCTGGATCCACACCCGTTGAGGAAACTGCTGGGGAAGGGCCTGCAAACTCAACAGCAGGAGATAGGATTGTCGAAGAAGTTCAGGAAGCCCCTCTGAATGCTAACCCTGCCCCTGTAGCAGCGAGGGCGGTGAATGAAGCTCCTTACACTGGATCAAGTCAGCTGCTACAAAGGCCAGAAGTTAAAGTATACAAACCAGCTGACGATCGCTTGTTCACATGGGCTGCTGTTGGACTTACCATCGCAATCATGGTTCTTCTATTTAAGAAGTTTATGAAATCCAGTGGACACGGTGCTGTTTTCATGGACGGATCATAGATTTAGTGACGATTTGAGCTGCCTTTGTAACAGAATATGCTTATATCTTATGTAACAGTTAAAAGACATCTGTTTAAAGTTTACATATGTTTGAAGTATCCGTGATCTATTTTGATCATCTAAAATGTGCACAATTGTAATTAAGCGTAAAATGTTTTGCATTCGTGAGCTTTGTCATCCCAGAAACATTTTCCATGTCAACAATTCGTTATTAACGTACTCTCTTCTTATCGCAGTGTTACTTCTGTTTAATTGTGTCCGTTTGATGTTCAATTTAATCGCCAGAAATAGATACGCCCCATTTTCCTCCTCTTATACACTTTTGTTTATTTATGTCCGTTGTTTTCGTTTGATGTTCAATCAAACGGCCAGAAACAAAAAGGCGAAGGAGAAAGAGAGGTGCTCATCATTTCTCAGATTTTAATTAATTATGCATGCACCCAGAATAGAATGATCTTATTCAATTCAAACATGTTCCCCTCGCGCCAAAATTGGCATAAGGCGCAAGTTTTTCTATCTTGACTTCAACCTGCTCATTAAGCAGTGAAATATTTCCACCCCTAGTCGACAACTTCTCCATAAACAGAAACTTTCCGATTGAGACGAGGAAAACACAGGATCGAACAAGTTTGTGATCTCCCATCGTAGCACCGAGGCACATCTGTTCTTTCATATAACTAACTATTCTACTTAGTTGTACTTGCAGCATAATTCCCTGTTCTAACAACATCAACAGTCAGAAAATAAATTGGAAAGAGATGATGCTACCACGCTATTCCATGACCCGTTTCAGGGGTGCATGACTTCAAAATGATAAGCTTTCCCTTAAGCTTCCAGTGACCTATATCGAACAGATTAGTTGGTTCAAGACGATGTGCAGCAGATGGTATATCAGCAAGTAATTAGAGGCTGCATCTTTTTGTGTATTGCCCTGTAACACTGGAGACTGCACAAAGGAAGCTTCGACCTGGAATCCCGATACTTGTATGCATTCGTGCAATTTGGACCCGCACATTTTTCGCGTGGGGGAGGATAGCTAAATAACACAAACCATCAAAGTTACAAAATGTGTCAATCTCAATAAGAAAAGGCAAGATTAAAGAAACAAAACTGGGGCTGGTAAGAAGAAAGTAAATGCTGTACCTGCAAGGCACTGGACTGAAAATACTAGGCAGACCAATATCATCAGAAAATGTAA
>CM070058.1:0-5000 GCA_036320875.1 Cotoneaster glaucophyllus
AACCCTAAACCCTAAACCCTAAACCCTAAACCCTAAACCCTAAACCCTAAACCCTAAACCCTAAACCCTAAACCCTAAACCCTAAACCCTAAACCCTAAACCCTAAACCCTAAACCCTAAACCCTAAACCCTAAACCCTAAACCCTAAACCCTAAACCCTAAACCCTAAACCCTAAACCCTAAACCCTAAACCCTAAACCCTAAACCCTAAACCCTAAACCCTAAACCCTAAACCCTAAACCCTAAACCCTAAACCCTAAACCCTAAACCCTAAACCCTAAACCCTAAACCCTAAACCCTAAACCCTAAACCCTAAACCCTAAACCCTAAACCCTAAACCCTAAACCCTAAACCCTAAACCCTAAACCCTAAACCCTAAACCCTAAACCCTAAACCCTAAACCCTAAACCCTAAACCCTAAACCCTAAACCCTAAACCCTAAACCCTAAACCCTAAACCCTAAACCCTAAACCCTAAACCCTAAACCCTAAACCCTAAACCCTAAACCCTAAACCCTAAACCCTAAACCCTAAACCCTAAACCCTAAACCCTAAACCCTAAACCCTAAACCCTAAACCCTAAACCCTAAACCCTAAACCCTAAACCCTAAACCCTAAACCCTAAACCCTAAACCCTAAACCCTAAACCCTAAACCCTAAACCCTAAACCCTAAACCCTAAACCCTAAACCCTAAACCCTAAACCCTAAACCCTAAACCCTAAACCCTAAACCCTAAACCCTAAACCCTAAACCCTAAACCCTAAACCCTAAACCCTAAACCCTAAACCCTAAACCCTAAACCCTAAACCCTAAACCCTAAACCCTAAACCCTAAACCCTAAACCCTAAACCCTAAACCCTAAACCCTAAACCCTAAACCCTAAACCCTAAACCCTAAACCCTAAACCCTAAACCCTAAACCCTAAACCCTAAACCCTAAACCCTAAACCCTAAACCCTAAACCCTAAACCCTAAACCCTAAACCCTAAACCCTAAACCCTAAACCCTAAACCCTAAACCCTAAACCCTAAACCCTAAACCCTAAACCCTAAACCCTAAACCCTAAACCCTAAACCCTAAACCCTAAACCCTAAACCCTAAACCCTAAACCCTAAACCCTAAACCCTAAACCCTAAACCCTAAACCCTAAACCCTAAACCCTAAACCCTAAACCCTAAACCCTAAACCCTAAACCCTAAACCCTAAACCCTAAACCCTAAACCCTAAACCCTAAACCCTAAACCCTAAACCCTAAACCCTAAACCCTAAACCCTAAACCCTAAACCCTAAACCCTAAACCCTAAACCCTAAACCCTAAACCCTAAACCCTAAACCCTAAACCCTAAACCCTAAACCCTAAACCCTAAACCCTAAACCCTAAACCCTAAACCCTAAACCCTAAACCCTAAACCCTAAACCCTAAACCCTAAACCCTAAACCCTAAACCCTAAACCCTAAACCCTAAACCCTAAACCCTAAACCCTAAACCCTAAACCCTAAACCCTAAACCCTAAACCCTAAACCCTAAACCCTAAACCCTAAACCCTAAACCCTAAACCCTAAACCCTAAACCCTAAACCCTAAACCCTAAACCCTAAACCCTAAACCCTAAACCCTAAACCCTAAACCCTAAACCCTAAACCCTAAACCCTAAACCCTAAACCCTAAACCCTAAACCCTAAACCCTAAACCCTAAACCCTAAACCCTAAACCCTAAACCCTAAACCCTAAACCCTAAACCCTAAACCCTAAACCCTAAACCCTAAACCCTAAACCCTAAACCCTAAACCCTAAACCCTAAACCCTAAACCCTAAACCCTAAACCCTAAACCCTAAACCCTAAACCCTAAACCCTAAACCCTAAACCCTAAACCCTAAACCCTAAACCCTAAACCCTAAACCCTAAACCCTAAACCCTAAACCCTAAACCCTAAACCCTAAACCCTAAACCCTAAACCCTAAACCCTAAACCCTAAACCCTAAACCCTAAACCCTAAACCCTAAACCCTAAACCCTAAACCCTAAACCCTAAACCCTAAACCCTAAACCCTAAACCCTAAACCCTAAACCCTAAACCCTAAACCCTAAACCCTAAACCCTAAACCCTAAACCCTAAACCCTAAACCCTAAACCCTAAACCCTAAACCCTAAACCCTAAACCCTAAACCCTAAACCCTAAACCCTAAACCCTAAACCCTAAACCCTAAACCCTAAACCCTAAACCCTAAACCCTAAACCCTAAACCCTAAACCCTAAACCCTAAACCCTAAACCCTAAACCCTAAACCCTAAACCCTAAACCCTAAACCCTAAACCCTAAACCCTAAACCCTAAACCCTAAACCCTAAACCCTAAACCCTAAACCCTAAACCCTAAACCCTAAACCCTAAACCCTAAACCCTAAACCCTAAACCCTAAACCCTAAACCCTAAACCCTAAACCCTAAACCCTAAACCCTAAACCCTAAACCCTAAACCCTAAACCCTAAACCCTAAACCCTAAACCCTAAACCCTAAACCCTAAACCCTAAACCCTAAACCCTAAACCCTAAACCCTAAACCCTAAACCCTAAACCCTAAACCCTAAACCCTAAACCCTAAACCCTAAACCCTAAACCCTAAACCCTAAACCCTAAACCCTAAACCCTAAACCCTAAACCCTAAACCCTAAACCCTAAACCCTAAACCCTAAACCCTAAACCCTAAACCCTAAACCCTAAACCCTAAACCCTAAACCCTAAACCCTAAACCCTAAACCCTAAACCCTAAACCCTAAACCCTAAACCCTAAACCCTAAACCCTAAACCCTAAACCCTAAACCCTAAACCCTAAACCCTAAACCCTAAACCCTAAACCCTAAACCCTAAACCCTAAACCCTAAACCCTAAACCCTAAACCCTAAACCCTAAACCCTAAACCCTAAACCCTAAACCCTAAACCCTAAACCCTAAACCCTAAACCCTAAACCCTAAACCCTAAACCCTAAACCCTAAACCCTAAACCCTAAACCCTAAACCCTAAACCCTAAACCCTAAACCCTAAACCCTAAACCCTAAACCCTAAACCCTAAACCCTAAACCCTAAACCCTAAACCCTAAACCCTAAACCCTAAACCCTAAACCCTAAACCCTAAACCCTAAACCCTAAACCCTAAACCCTAAACCCTAAACCCTAAACCCTAAACCCTAAACCCTAAACCCTAAACCCTAAACCCTAAACCCTAAACCCTAAACCCTAAACCCTAAACCCTAAACCCTAAACCCTAAACCCTAAACCCTAAACCCTAAACCCTAAACCCTAAACCCTAAACCCTAAACCCTAAACCCTAAACCCTAAACCCTAAACCCTAAACCCTAAACCCTAAACCCTAAACCCTAAACCCTAAACCCTAAACCCTAAACCCTAAACCCTAAACCCTAAACCCTAAACCCTAAACCCTAAACCCTAAACCCTAAACCCTAAACCCTAAACCCTAAACCCTAAACCCTAAACCCTAAACCCTAAACCCTAAACCCTAAACCCTAAACCCTAAACCCTAAACCCTAAACCCTAAACCCTAAACCCTAAACCCTAAACCCTAAACCCTAAACCCTAAACCCTAAACCCTAAACCCTAAACCCTAAACCCTAAACCCTAAACCCTAAACCCTAAACCCTAAACCCTAAACCCTAAACCCTAAACCCTAAACCCTAAACCCTAAACCCTAAACCCTAAACCCTAAACCCTAAACCCTAAACCCTAAACCCTAAACCCTAAACCCTAAACCCTAAACCCTAAACCCTAAACCCTAAACCCTAAACCCTAAACCCTAAACCCTAAACCCTAAACCCTAAACCCTAAACCCTAAACCCTAAACCCTAAACCCTAAACCCTAAACCCTAAACCCTAAACCCTAAACCCTAAACCCTAAACCCTAAACCCTAAACCCTAAACCCTAAACCCTAAACCCTAAACCCTAAACCCTAAACCCTAAACCCTAAACCCTAAACCCTAAACCCTAAACCCTAAACCCTAAACCCTAAACCCTAAACCCTAAACCCTAAACCCTAAACCCTAAACCCTAAACCCTAAACCCTAAACCCTAAACCCTAAACCCTAAACCCTAAACCCTAAACCCTAAACCCTAAACCCTAAACCCTAAACCCTAAACCCTAAACCCTAAACCCTAAACCCTAAACCCTAAACCCTAAACCCTAAACCCTAAACCCTAAACCCTAAACCCTAAACCCTAAACCCTAAACCCTAAACCCTAAACCCTAAACCCTAAACCCTAAACCCTAAACCCTAAACCCTAAACCCTAAACCCTAAACCCTAAACCCTAAACCCTAAACCCTAAACCCTAAACCCTAAACCCTAAACCCTAAACCCTAAACCCTAAACCCTAAACCCTAAACCCTAAACCCTAAACCCTAAACCCTAAACCCTAAACCCTAAACCCTAAACCCTAAACCCTAAACCCTAAACCCTAAACCCTAAACCCTAAACCCTAAACCCTAAACCCTAAACCCTAAACCCTAAACCCTAAACCCTAAACCCTAAACCCTAAACCCTAAACCCTAAACCCTAAACCCTAAACCCTAAACCCTAAACCCTAAACCCTAAACCCTAAACCCTAAACCCTAAACCCTAAACCCTAAACCCTAAACCCTAAACCCTAAACCCTAAACCCTAAACCCTAAACCCTAAACCCTAAACCCTAAACCCTAAACCCTAAACCCTAAACCCTAAACCCTAAACCCTAAACCCTAAACCCTAAACCCTAAACCCTAAACCCTAAACCCTAAACCCTAAACCCTAAACCCTAAACCCTAAACCCTAAACCCTAAACCCTAAACCCTAAACCCTAAACCCTAAACCCTAAACCCTAAACCCTAAACCCTAAACCCTAAACCCTAAACCCTAAACCCTAAACCCTAAACCCTAAACCCTAAACCCTAAACCCTAAACCCTAAACCCTAAACCCTAAACCCTAAACCCTAAACCCTAAACCCTAAACCCTAAA